>JARHVA010000001.1:14380000-14917500 GCA_037957365.1 Torreya grandis | reverse complement strand
CAACTAAAAAATATAGCTAAATGATAAAATGACCCAAGACAAGGTTTCAACTTAGGTTTTGGACACTACTACATATCCATGGTGGTTTACCTACATAACATGTCCTTGCCATAGAGTACATATCTTCTACCTCTAACTTATGCTTATTTTTTATGTACCTACAATTAATCGACATAGACATCAATAATATCTAATCATAGTCAACAATAATAAGGAATACCATAAATTCATTAAATATTGCAAGAATGATTACAATTTAATTTAAACCAGTAAATAATGTTTTGAACATCAAATAATGTCTACAATAAATATCCACATGACATAAGAATATTAAAATAATTATGAAAATCAATCAACATTAATGTGTTGGGCAGGTGTGGTCATGACATCCACCCTCCCTTAATAATGACACCATCCTCAGGGCCTAAACTAAATGAGGGTAATGTTGTCAAAAAATATTTCCATCTTCCCAAGTAGCACTCCTTTCTCCCATTTGGTCCCATTAGACCAATACTTGTTGTAATTCTCTTTTTCATATCTTAATACTGCACTAAGCTAGGATCTTGATAGGCTCCAACTAAATTTTTCCCTCACCCTCCACCTAAATATTATCCCAATTTAAAATGTGTGAAGGGTATAAAACATATTTTATTAATAATGCTACATGAAAAACATCATGGATGATAGACATAGAAGTAAGAAGAGTGAGACAGTAAGCCACTGGGATGATTTTTTCCACTATGTCAAAATGTTCAATATATCGTGATGCTAATTTAGTAGCTTTACAAAATTTGATTGAGTTTTTTTGAGGTCTTACTCTTAGAAATACTTTATCTAAAAATTCAAATTCTTGATAAGATATTTTTAGGTCTATATAACTTTTCTGTTGATCAAAGACAACATTTAATATTTATTTAATAATATCCATTTATTCATCATACTCTTGAAAAAAAATTGGACCAGAAACACACAATTTTCCATGTTGTTTCAGCCCAAAGGTTTTATACATTATTGCCTATATAAGGCCTCAAATGGTGCTATCTTGAGTATTGAATTATAGGTGTTATTTTAAGAAAATTATACCAGGTTTAGAAAGCCTTCCCACTTATATTATTGATCCATGACATATATTTTTAGCATGTCTTCAATAATCATGTTTAAATTTTTAGTCTATCCATTCATTTATAGATGATGTGTTCAACTAAAATTTACTTTTGTAAAAAAATCAACCATAATAGTTTGCCAAAACCAAGAAGTGAATAGTTTATCTCTATTTGAGATAATCACTTCAAGTACACCATGAAGCTATACCACTTCCTTTACAAACCTTTTGGAAATAATGGAAACATCATCAATGATGTTACAATCAATAAAGTGAGCCACTTTAGTGAACTTATCAATCACAACTAGGATTGAATCATTCTTATTATGATATTCAGGCAATCTTGTGATGAAAGATACAATAGCCCATTTCATTTATGGAATAGTATCTGGATAAAGTAAGCCTCTAAGATTATCATGTTTAGATTTCACACACTGGTATTCTAAGTACTTGGCTACATACATAACCACATGTTTATTAAGTCTGGGCTAAAAATATAGCCCTTGTGGTTGTTGTGTCATCTTATTGACACCTAGATGTGCACAATGAGGTGCTACATGCACTTCATTTAACACTTAATCTCTCATATTTCTTTAACTCGGGACAAAAATTATGCCTTTGTGTCTTAGTATACCATCAAAATCAACTAAAATTTTAGAATCAAAACTTGTTGTTTTTAACTCAACACAATTTTAACTCATTCTGTAAGCACATAAATTTTAAAATTAGAAAACAGTATTGAGAGTGCAACAATGTAGGTTTGTGTACTTAATACATCAACCACTCTATTTTATTTTTCTTTCATATAATCAATTTTAGTATCAAATTTGATAAATTTCAGCCATCTTCTTTTCTTTGCATTCAACTCATCTTGAGTAAGTGCACAAGACTACAATGATATAATTTAAGCTTAAAGAGCTTACCCAACATAAAATACTTTCATTGCTTTAATACATGAATGATATTAGCTAACTCTAAATAATGAGTGGGGAAGTTGTGCTCATGGGTCTTGAGTTTTTTAGACTCATAAGCAACTACCTTGCCATCTTGAGTCACTATTGTTGGGGGATCAATCCAATAATAGATTACAATTGTGATAGCAATAAACGTGGAATTAAATCAGATTGACAAGTAATTAGAATGATAATAGCAAGAACAAGAGAAACAAGAAAACACCCTGAAAACTTGTATTAACAAACTCTTTACAAAAGGAATACAATTGAAGAAAGCTTATTTCTTCCACACCTCTCCTAGATGTATAGATCTCTCAATAGATCTCTATTCCTCAAGAGCTCTCTCTCTCAAGAACAATCAACTCCAACAAGCCTGGATTGATTCAATTCTATACTGTTCTTCTCACACAATGAATTACAATAATTCACCCAACTACAATAATCTACTACAAAACTAAGAAGATCTAATTCTACATATAAAATTAGGAGACTTGAGCATGTACTTCCAACAAGCAGTTAAGCCACTTGAACAAGGGCTCTAAAAATAGTATTACCAATAATAGAGACATGAGCTTGAGACTACAACTCAAACTTATCATGCAAACACTCACTTCTGTCCACAGAAATAGCTCTCTGGACACGCAGGTAACCGACGTCGGTTCCTGCTGCTTGTCTGTGACCGCCGTCGGCCGACCATTTGCCGACGTCGGCGTCTCTGCAACTACCTGTGATTGACGTCGGTCGCTCCTGACCGACGCTGGTGTCTGTGTAGACCCGAACTTGATAATGAATGCTCCTTGGTGAAGCTTTTAGCTCCACACCCTAACAATCTCCCACTTGGAGATAAACAGTTGCACTAGTACCTGTACAGCAACATCTTCTAGCTCCTCCATCTTCAACTCAATCATGAAGACCAATAGAAGTTGAATGAAGATTCAACTTCTCCTTTATAACTAGCTTGGTTAACATATCAGCAGGATTCCTATCTGTATGGATCTTTTCCAGCTTTAACTCACCATCTTCCAATACCTGTCGTATGAAGTGATACCTTAGCTGTATGTGCTTTGTTCTTGAATGAAAGGCTGAATTCTTGGCCAAATGGATTGCACTCTGACTGTCACTATACAATCTACAACTCTCATGCTCCCTACCAAGCTCATCCATGAACCGTGCCATCCATATCATCTCCTTGCTAGCTTCTGTGGCTGTAATATACTCTGCTTCTATAGTTGACAAGGCAACAACCTTCTGTAACTTAGATATCCAGCTAACCGCCATTCCACCTACAGTAAAAACATAACCTGTAGTGCTCCTCCTGCCATCCAAATCACCTGCCATATTTGAATCTACATAACCATGTAGAGAAGTATCTGAACCTCCATAGCACAAGTGCTTACTGCTGGTTCCTCTCAGATATCTAAGGATCCACTGAACTGCTTTCCAATGTTCCTTACCTGGATTGGCCATATACTTACTTACCACTCCCACTACTTGGGCAATATCCGGTCTAGTACACACCATTGCATACATCAAACTCCCTACTGCGGAAGAATATGGAACCTTACTCATGTACTCTACCTCATCATATGAATTAGGACATTGTTCTTTACTCAACTTAAAATGTCCAGCCAAAGGTGTGCTTACCGATTTAGCATCTTGCATATTGAATCATTTTAACACCTTGTCCACATAATCTTCTTGAGACAATATCAACCTGTGATTTTTCCTGTCTCTCTTAATGCTCATGCCAAGGATTTTCTTTGCTGCTCCCAAATCCTTCATAGCAAACGTTTGAGCTAATTTCACCTTAAGCTCTGAGATATCTTGCATGTGAGATCCTGCAACCAGCATATCATCTACATACAACAATAGAATAATATATCTACCATTATCAAATCTCTTGAAATACACACAATGGTCTGATTGACACCTACTGTAGCCATGCTCAGTCATAAACCTGCCAAATTTTAAGTACCATTGTCTAGGAGCTTGCTTGAGGCCATACAAGCTTTTCTTCAATCTGCACACAAACTTCTCCTTACCCTTGACCTCGAATCCTTCTGGCTGTTCCATATAAATTTTCTCATCCAAATCTCCATGAAGAAACGTTGTCTTAACATCTAGCTACTCAAGATGCAAATCCTCAAAAGCAACCAAAGACAATACAACCCTTATTGAAGTCATTTTAACAACTGGAGAGAAAATCTCACCAAAGTCGATACCTGGCTTTTGTGCAAATCCTTTTACCACTAATATGGCCTTGTATCTCATCTATCCATTCTCGCCTTCCTTCAACCTGTAGGTCCATCTATTCTTTAGTGTTCTCCTACCAGCTGGCAATTCAACCAAATCCCATGTTTGGTTCTCTCTTAAGGACTCCAACTCCTCAACCATGCCACGCTCCCACTCACTCTTGGACTCCACCTGTATTGCTTCTTCAAAACTCTCTGGTTCTCCACCATTAGTTAGCAATAAATAAAATAAAGAAGGAGAATATCTAATTGGAGGCTTACTCACCCTTTCTAACCTCCTGATGGTGTTTGAGACTCGTCCACAACACGCTGTCCACCCAAATTCTCTGACAGTGACCGACCTCGGTCACCTGCAGACCTGTTACTGGCCGACGTCGATTCTGCCTAACCGACCTCGGTACCTGTAAGGCCGATGTCAGTCTCTGTATGGCCGACGTTGATTTCTATCTTGCCGACGTCGGTCTCTATGTTTTCCTGCAAGTGATTATTCCTTTTTCTTGTGAGCTCATCTTGGACTTTCACCTCGTCCAATTCACCATTGCTCTGCTCAGACTGATTCAACTTCCTTAGCTGATCACAATACATCACTCTTTCATTGAAAACAACATCACGACTCCTGATTACCTTGTTAGTTTCTAGATTCCATAATCTGTAACCAAAATCATCTGAGCCATGGCCAATAAACATGCATCTCATAGACTTAGCATCAAGCTTCTTTCTATTTTTCTTATCTATATGCACAAAGGCTTCACAACCAAAAACTTTGAGATATGAGAGATCAACCTTTTTACCTGTCCATGCCTCTTCTGGAATACCACCATCCAGAGCTATAGAGGGTCCTCTGTTAATCAGGTACACTACAGTGTCAACAGCTTGTGCCCAAAACTGTAAGGGCAAACTGGCATGCAATCTCATACATCTTGCACGCTCCATTATTGTCTTGTTCATCCTTTCAGCAATTCCATTCTGTTGAGGTGTCTTTGGAACCGTCCTTTGCCTATGGATTCCATGCATGTAACAATAATCTCTGAACTTATGACTGCAGAACTCACCACCATTGTCTGATCTCAGGCACTTTAATCTTTTACCTATTTCATTCTCAACCATAGCTTTCCAAACTTTAAAAGTCTCAAATACATCAGATTTCTTTCTAATACAATAGATCCATACCTTCCTTGTAGCATCATCTATGAAAGATACATAGTATTGTGATCCTCCAATGGAAGCAACCTGAGTTGGTCCCCACACGTCTGTGTGAACAAGCTCTAACTTATGCCTCTTCTTAGTAGACCCAGTTTTGAGAAAACTAACCCTTTTCTGTTTTCCAAATACACAGTGCTCACAAAACTCTAGATCTATGCCTTTTAAATCTGAAAGCATACCTTTGGACTTAAGAATTGACATCCCCTTCTCACTCATGTGACCAAGCCTTGAGTGCCACAATTTAGCATCCACATCTGAAGTAGATAATACAGAAGGAGATTTGTTAGTAACACAATTACACAAATAGAGAGTACCTTCTCTCTTACCTCTGGCCATAACAAGTGCACCCTTGGTCACCTTCCAAGATTCTACTGTGAGAGTTACTGTACAACCCTCATCCCCTAACTTTCCTGCAGAAATCAAATTTCTCTTCAAGCTAAGAACATGCATCACATCTCTCAACACCCATGTGTTGCTATTCTACATCTTCAGCTGCACTTTCCCTTTGCCAATTATTTTACAGGGCTCATCATCCCCTAGATACACTATTCCAAAATCTCCATGGATATAGTCACTGAAATATTCCCTGTTAGGAGCAGCATGAAAAGATGCACCAGAATCTAATACCCAAGATTCTATATTATTATGCAGAGAGAAAATTAAAGCATCCTGTGCAATACCTGCAATCTTGGCTTCTTCCTTTCCTTCGTGCTGGTTGTCCTCCTTAGGTTTTGACCAACAATCTCTACTTATGTGCCCCATCTTTCCACAATTCCAGCATTGTGGCTTCCTGCCATTCCTGGATTTAGATTTACCTTTCCCCTTTGATTTGGATCTTGATCTGCCTTTCTTGCTCTTCTCTTTCTGCCTTCCCCTGCTCTCAAAACTTAAAGCATTCCCGGATGCCTCTTCTGTGCTTTTCCTGCGCATTTCCTCATTCAAGATAACACTAACAACATCCTCTACTTTCAAAATATTTGATGCAGATGCAATATTACTCACTGCCATTACTAAGCCATGCCAGCTTTCAGGCAAAGAACATAATATCAAAAGAGCTTTTATTTCATCGTCAAACACTATATTCACTGAACTTAACTGATTCACAATTCCATTGAAATCATTCAGATGAGTAGAAACAGATCCACCTTCATTCATATGCAAATTAAATAACTGCTTAATAAGATATACCTTATTGGAAGCTGAGGGTTTTTCATACAAATTTGCTAACGTAGTCATCAACTCTACCATAGACTTTGCCTGTGATAAATTGGATATCACAGTGGATGCTAGACTCAGTCTTATAGACCCCAGAGCCTTTCTGTCAAGAACTTCCCATTCTTCATCCTCCATGTCTTTAGGCTTCTTTGCAACCCCACCTAACGGTAAGTAGAGATCTTTCTGATACAGATAATCCTCTATCTGCATTCTCCAGTGTTGGTAATTTTTGCCATTAAACTTTTCCATTCTCAATTTACTTTCATCTGCCATTGCTTCTCCCACTCAAACAGAAATCCTGCAGAAACTCCTGTGAGAACCTGTAATCAATACACACTACACATATCTGAACCACTTGTTAGTGAACCTGAATTTTGATACCAATTATCAAGCTCTGAACCTGTAACCAAGGCTCTGATACCACTTGTTGGGGGATCAATCCAACAATAGATTACAATTGTGATAGTAATAAACGTAGAATTAAATCAGATTGACAAGTAATTAGAATGATAATAGCAAGAACAAGAGATACAAGAAAACACCTTGAAAACTTGTATTAACAAACTCTTTACAAAATGAATACAATTGAAGAAAGCTTCTTTCTTCCACACCTCTCCTCGATGTATAGATCTCTCAATAGATCTCTATTCCTCAAGAGCTCTCTCTCTCAAGAATAATCAACTCCAACAAGCCTGGATTGATTCAATTCTGTACTGTTCTTCTCACACAATGAATTACAATAATTCACCCAACTACAATAATCTACTACAAAGCTAAGAAGATCTAATTCTACATATAGAATTAGGAGACTTGAGCATGTACTTCCAACAAGCAGTTAAGCCACTTGAACAAGGGCTCTAAAAATAGTATTGCCAATAATAGAGACGCGAGCTTGAGACTACAACTCAAACTTATCATGCAAACACTCGCTTCTGTCCACAAAAATAGCTCTCTGGACACGCAGGTAACCGACGTCAGTTCTTGCTGCTTGTCTGTGACCGCCGTCGGCCGACCATTTGCCGACGTCGGCATCTCTACAACTGCCTGTGACCAACGTCGGTCGCTCCTGACCGATGCTGGTGTCTGTGTAGACCCGAACCTGATAATGAATGCTCCTTGGTGAAGCTTTTAGCTCCACACCCTAACAACTATGTCTCTAATTCCCACCTTGTAGGCATCTACTGATATTTTAAAATTTCTATTAAGATATGCTATAATCAAAATAGGAGCTGTAGTCAACAAACATTTCAACTCTTAAAAGGATAATTCACACTTAGGAGACTAACCAAATTTCTTTTCCTTCCTTTTCAAGGAATTTATGGGATGGGCAATCCTTAAAAAGTCTTGCACAAACCTTCTATATTACCCCACAAACCCTATGAAGCTTCTTACTTCATATACATTCTTATGAGGTGGCCACTCATTAATGGTTAGAATCTTTGAAATATTTACCTTAAGTCCTTATTTATAAATTACATGACCCAAGTAGTGAATTTTAGGTTGAAAGAAAGAGCACTTTAACAACTTTTTGTACAACTTAAGCTGCCTCAAACGTTGCAAGACCAAACTTAAGTGTTGTTCATGTTCCTATTCATTCTTGGAATAGATTAGAATGCGATATAAAAACACTAACATAAAATTATTAAGAAAATCTTCAAACACACTATTCTTTAAATTCATAAATATAGTAGGATAATTTTTTAATCCAAATGGCATCATTACAAATTCATAATGTCCATATCTAGTTATAAATTTAATCTTATGGGCATCTTCATATTTGATGCAAAGTTGATGATACTCCAATTGAAAATCTATCTTTGAAAATATAACAGCTCCTTTCATTTGATCAAATAGATCATTTATGCGAAGAATAGGATATTTACTCTAAATTGTGAGCTTATTAAGCTTTCCATAATCGATACACAATCTAAGTGTCACATCTTTATTCTTAGCAAACACTACTGGAAATCCCTAGGGTCATAGACTAGGACGTATCATTCCCTTTTCTAACAACTCTTAAAGCTATACTTTTAACTCTTTTAAATTAGCCACATTCATCTAGTAAAGTTCCTTAGATATAGGTTTTGTACTAATTATTACATTAATGGAAAATTAAAATATCCTCTTGGAAGGCAAACTTGATAGCTCTTCTAGAAAAACATCCATGAACTATTTTGAAATTAGATACTCTTGAAGTATGGTGGTTATTTCCTCAGTTATCTCATTCATCTTGAGATCATACAATTAACACCCTTTCCTAATCACTTTTCTAATCTAAATGGTTGAAATAATTCATGGTCTAGATGGGTTCTTGATTCTTTGAATCACTACAGAATTTCCCTCATCATCCAAGAATTGAACTCGTTTACTAGAGCAATCCAGCTTAGCTTGATGTGCTTGTAACCAATCATTACCTAGGATGATATCATAAGATCCCAAGGGAGTAAGGAATAGGTTTACACAAGCATCTTATGTTAAACATTCATTAATAGCCACCTTCTTCTCGGTGCTAAACTTCACTTTCCATCCTTCTCTAGGTCTAGTTGGTTTGATTTTATACTTCAAAGCATTTATAGGAGAAATAAAATGATATATATGTTCGCAATATGATTTTCATTGATGTCAAAATTGACACTATGGATGTCATTGATTTCAAAAGGATTAGGCACAATTGATGGAGAGAAGAGCATGTTACACAGTTTTACTATGCAAGGTTGTCATGCTTTTATAGAGACTATTTATGGATGTTTAAAGTTAAAACAAATAGAAGATCCATTATGGATTTTTCATATACATTCTATAAATATGGTCCACAAGTTTAGAGGATAAGGAATGAGCTTAGAATTAATTTATTTAGCTCTTGAACTAGATATGGTTTCTCAATAAAACCCTAAGGGTTTAGCCATGGCATCAACAAGTAAAGTTTTATTTTAATGTTGACTTGGTATAGCTGGGAATTGATAGCTTAAGTTTTAACTTAAGCCTTTATCATTGTTGTAAAATTGGCCACTCGACCTAGCAATTAATAGCTTGATTAGTGATCAAAAGGACTTAATATTTCCTAAGTCTTAGACTTTATATTATGTCCCAGATTGATCAATGGTCCACACTTCATTGTATGTAGACAATCCAATAGAGAAAATCAAAGTCAAATTATCAAAATGTGCTCTAAGTGAATGCACAAGTGACAAGTGTCACATTCATATATTTATTAAGATAGAGACCCAATGATCTTATGCTTCTCAGAGTTAAGGGTCAAGCTAGTTGGAAGATCAAATGGCTCATGCTTAATCAAACATTGAAGATCCAATGGAGCATGATGAATTCAAATTGTCAAATGTCCTTATGAGTGAATGGGCTAATGCCAAGTGTCACAAGCACATGATTTTGTCAGATAGAGGACCAATGTGAGGATGTTAAATGTCTCAATAGTGAGAACTAATAGCTATGCATAAAAGGCACACACTTATGCCAAGTGTCATATCCTCGAGGGTTAGACAAGTATAAACTTTAAACTTGTCATAATATATGACAGTGTGTGGATGATCATGCAAAGGAGATCCAATGGAGTGAATGGAATTAAATGCTATAAAGTGCATGATGTTCAGCGATATAATGGTAAGTTAAAGATTGAGTAGGTTCAAGAAGATTGACAGAGCATAAGCGATCTAAAGATATAAGAAGCCACAAGATGAGGTCAAAGTGTCGATGTTTAATGATTATGTCAAAGTAAAGTTTTTTTGCATCTTTGGAGATAAAATTACATGAATAATATTGGATGAGAAGATCTAATGGAGCAAGTGGATTGAGATCAAATAAAGAGCTCAATGTTTAACATATCGACAGAGCTATAGTTTGAAAGCATACAAAGATCTAATGAATAGCATGAGCCTATCAAAGAATGATCAAATGAATACATTTTAAAGTTGATCTAATAGAATAGAGACCATTGGATCATGGTACCAAAGGAAATAACAATGATTGACATTTAAATTCATGTATAAACAAATGGTTAGTTTTAGGAACTTGTGTATAAGCCATGAATCTTGACACAAATAATGAGATTGATTGATTTAACTAAACAAATCTACATTAAAGATATTATGCATTAAAATTTGAGTCTAATAAATGATATATATAATAAAAGAGGCCTAAAATTATAGTGTGATGCATGGAATTTATTACAAGGTGTCATGGTTAGCTCTGACTATTGTGTGGGGCACTAATAGGTCAATCCTTTAATGCAACGACAACTAATGGGCCAACAGAATGAAGATGTGAGAACTTATAGTTTAATTCATAATGAACTAAAGTCCAAAATTGCCATGATTATTTACATTCCAAGTGTGAACATAGAGAGAAGAAGCAAACCCTAGATCATCTATTTATGTATATGATATCTAGGATAAAGAAAAGTGTTGCTAAACAATTGCATTTGCTATTGAGCCAAATTGAATATAGATCAGAGTGGTTGGTGAAGGCAATAAAGTGTGTTTAATAAATAAATATCCAAACACAAGACTAGAGATTAATAAAGAGGAGTAGAGAGGAAGAAAGGCACAAAGAGAAAGTGTAGAGTATGATCAGTTACAAATTAGACTTGTAATAAAGAACATAGATCTAGATTTATGTATGAATCTAATTTATAAATTGGAGTTGTAGCTCTATAGATGAGTCTGATAGGTTGGTGCCATCAAATAAGATTATTAGGTGCTTATATTAGGGAGTGGGTGATTATTTAGAGTTTATGCTCTTAAATTAGGGTATTGGTGTCTCATTAGGATGGGTGTCCTTAAATGTAACCAATGAGGTTTGCCAGTGAGGCTTTGACTGTGAGGCTAGATTAGAATGGTAGATTCAAGTAGCTATTCTTATCATGGTTTTTAATTTTGGGTTTTCCATGTATAAATATTGTGTCATTTCCATTTGTGCTTGTATGTGATATCGACATATATCTTTTAATCTGCATATGCTTTTGAATTTTCCTTAAAAGGATTGAAAGACTAGTTTTAATTGATATACTAATTCTCCCCCCATCTCAGTATCTAGTTATGTTCCAAAAATTAGTATTATATCCTAGGGTTCTTTAGGAAAATCTTAATCAATTCATGTAGATCTTGGAATAATGAAAATAATGGCTAGTCAAGAAGGATCTTCATCAAATAAAACACCTCTCTTTGATGGATCTAACTATGAATTCTAGAGCATAAAAATGGAAACACATATATCTTCATTAGGGTTGGATGTATGAATGTCTATGGTAAATGGATATATAGTCTTGCTACAACTCCTACTGATCAGGTTGCCAAAAAGGCATGTGAGAGTAATGATAAGGCAAAGAATGCTATTATTTGTGGACTACCAAACTTAGAGTTTGTCAAAGTGATGCAATGTAAAAATGCTCAAGAAATTTGGAACAAATTAAAGATAATCTATGAAGTAGATGACAAGGTAAAGCAAGCCAAGATACAAACTTACAAAGGCAAGTTTGAGAGTCTTAAGATGAGTGAAGAGGAAAATATTGTAGACTACTTCCTCAGGGTAGATGAAATAGTCAATGCAATCAGAAGCCTTGGAGAAGAAATGAAAGATTCAATCATTGTCAAAAAGGTTTTAGTATATTTTCCATCAAGATATGATTCTAAAATCTCTGCAATAGAGGAAGCAAAAGATCTAGATAAACTCACTATTGATGAGTTACATGGAACCTTCAAAACCTATGAGATGAGAATGGGAGAGATAGACACTTTCAAGAGAGAAGTTGAATTTTAAGTATCAAAGGAAGCAAAGGAAGAAACATCAACATCTGAATCTAAAGAGACTGATGAAGAAGAAGCTAACTTTGTCAGAAGACTAAAGAGAGGATCTAGAAAGTACATAGGTAAGTTACATTTCAATTTTTTTTAATTGTGGTAAAGTAGGACATTTTGCTGATAAATGCCCTCATAATAAAAAGGATAGCTCAGACCAAGTAGAGAGTAACAAAAAGGTAAAACCCTATTATTCCAAGAAGAAGAACTTCTTCAAGAATAAGAAAGGTCTATACATAAAAGCAGACAATGACTCAATGGAAGAAAATGATAGTTCAAATGATGATCATGATTGTGCTTTTGTGGCTAAGGGAAATGAATCCATATTCATGATAGTAGGATCAACTTTTGTAAATCTAGATCAAGATGAATTTGAAGACTTGGATGAAGAAAAAGGAGGAGAAGGAGAAGTGGATCTAGAATTTGAGCTCATATGTGCTCTAGATGTGATTGACAAGCTGAGAAAAGAAAACTCAAAATAAAAAAAGCTTTGACAAAAGGAAATTGATAAAATATCTTAAATTCCTGAGAAATCTGATCAGATGATAATTATCCTAAAGACACAAGTTGAAGATGCTAAAATAATAAAAGATGTAGTCAAAATAGAACTACAATCTAAATTTGATAAATGTGTGAAGTTTAAGATAGAAATAGTTGTTTTGAGAAAATAACTTAAAAAAACCAAAGGTTAACTAAATAAAAATTTGAAGTTGACAAGAGGATTAAACACTCTTGATGAATTGATCAACTCTTAAAAGCCCTCAAAAGAGAGATCGGGTCTTGGTTATGATAAGGAAAAAAATTCTTTGTCTAGTACATCTGCTAACCTATATGAAAAATTCAAAGTAGAAGAAGAATCAAGAGCAAAGAAAGAGAAAGCTTGCAATGATATAAAGAAAAACTCAAACACAACTGATGTAAACAAAGTTGAACCTAAAAAGAAGCTTGAAGAGAAAAAGAAGATAAATGTACCTGATGTTGATGGATACACCAAGGTAAGAAACTTGAAGAATCCATAACTTAGAATAATTCCTCATGTTGCACTAAGAAATGTTATGACTAGGTATTCCTCATCTTTTTATGGTTATTGTTATAGCTGTAATCATTTTGGTCATAAAGCTAGTAATTTTAGAGTTGTAACTACAATGAAAATAAATTTTGTAAGCAAAAATGCATTTGCACCCTTGGTAGATACAAATGTAATGTGGTATAATAACAATAACTTTAGTAACATAGCTAAAAATTGTATAACTATCTTTTTAAGATCAAAAGTACACAATGCAAAGAAAGACATTCCTCCCATTGTGAACAAAGGTTCACAAGTTTCTGAAAAGAAGCTAAATAAGAAACCCAAGGATGGGTGGATAGTGAAAAATTAATTCAAGATTGCTTAGATTACACTCCATGCTAAGGAACAAAATTTGTGGGTGATAGACAATGGCTTATCAAATCATATGACTGGTGATAAGATTAAGCTCACTAAATTGAGCAAATGTTAGGAAGGATTTATCTGCTTGGGAGACAACACAATAATAAAGATCAAAGGTAAATGAACCTTGAACATAGATGGTAAGCTACCTACACATGATGTCCTTGATGTTGAAGGATTGAAGCATAATCTACTAAGTGTTATCCAAATGTGTGACAATTGATACAAGGTCAAATTTGATGCATAAGGCTATAAGCTAAAAAAATCTAGAAAAATAGTTGTAGAAGGGAAAAGGATTGAGAGCAATAGCTACAATCTTATTGAAGTAAATGGTAATTGTTGCTTGATGGGAAAGGTTGATGAAAGCTAGTTGTGGCATAGGATAATGGGTCATGTCAACTTTGATAATCTAGTCAAAGTGAGCTTAGATAAGTGTGTAAGACACATGCCTAAGATAACCAAACATGCAGATACTACTTGCAAGGATGTCACCTAGGCAAGCAAACAAGGGTTATATTTCAAACAAAGGAGTATGCAACTTCAAATCCTTTGCAATTATCTCATACTGATCTTTGTGGTCTACCAAGATAAGAGGATCAAAAGGAGAGAGATACCTCATGTTATTTGTAGATGACTAATAAAGAATGACATGGGTGATCTTTTGGAAGGATAAATCTCAAGCCTTTGACAGAATCAAGATCTTTAGAGCCATGGTTTAAAATGAGATTGAAATAAAAATCAAATGCTTAAGATATGATAAAGGTGGAGAATTCACCTTAAATGAATTCATAGAGTATTTTGAGAAGCATGGGATCAAAAGGCACTACTCTGCAGCAAGGATTCCATATCAAAATGGAGTTATTGAGAGAAATAAAAGAATAGTCAAGGAAATGGCTAGAACAATGGTAAAGGAGGCCAAGTTACCCAATGGATATTAGAGAGAAGCAGTCTAAACAATAGTATACATCTTGGATAGAGTTTAACTAAGGGTAAATAGTGACAAAAATCCCTATGAGCTATGGTATGGAAAGCCTACCTCTATTAAGTAATTTAGAGTGTTTAGAAGCAAATGCTACATCAAAAGAAAGGAGGACAAACTGGGAAACTTTGAATCAAGATGTGATGAATAAATATTTCTTGGTTATTCCACTCAAAGCAAAGCCTATGTATGTTACAATAAGAGGCTACACAATATGGTAGAGAGCATAAATGTCAAGGTTGAAGAAGGCATAAAACATGTTGAACCTGACAAGAAAATCAATAATGAAGAGTCAGATCTTAAAGAAGAATCAAATAGTGAAGAGGTTGAAGAGAAGATAATTATTAATAAGAATGAAGGAATTCAGACAATGAGAAGAGCTGCAATAAACAAGGAGCAAGTAAGTTTTGATCTAATGTCTAAAATTAAGATTAAGAGATATGTTGAAGCCAACAAGGATGAGAATTTGACAAAATTCATGGAAGAAGAACTGAGACAAATAGAAAAGAACAAAACTTGGAAATTATTTCTAAGACCCTCAAACAAGAATGTCATAGGAAAAAAAATGGGTCTATAGAAACAAACTCAATGAAGATGTAGCTATTGTAAGAAATAAAGTGATATTGATGTGCAAGGGATATGCACAAGTAGAAGGCATAGAATTTGAGGAAACATTTACTCTAGTTGCTAGGTTGAAATCTATAAGAATGTTTATAGCATTCTCTATTTACAAGAAGTTCAAAGTCTATAAAATGGATGTAAAGTCTTCTTTCTTGAATGGGAACCTAGAAGAGGGATTCTGTATTGAACAACTAGAAGGTTTTCAGTTGTTAGATGAATAAGATTATGTGTGCAAATTGAATAAAACATTGTATGGTCTAAAATAGGCACCTAGAGCTTGGTATTCAAGATTGGACTAATTGTAACAATAAGGTTTCAACAAAGGATGTGCAAACAGTAATCTATACTTCAAATCAGAAGCTAAACATATATTAATTTTTATTGTTTATGTAGATGACATCATCTTTGGTGGTAGCAATAACAAAATGTGCAAAGAATTTGCTAGAAAAATTCAAAGTGAATTTGAGATGTCTATGCTAGGATAACTTTCTTTCTTCCTTAGTCTACAAATGATACAATATGATGAAGGGATATTCATATCCCAAACCAAGTATGAAAAGTGATCAAAAAATTTAGAATGGAAGATAAAAAACCAATTAGTACTCCCATGATAATTGGATACAAGTTGAGCAAAGAGGATGAGTCACTTGATGCAAATTAGACTATGTATAGATCAATGATAGCTAGCTTGTTGTACCTAACCGCATCAAGACCAGATATCATGCAAGTAGTGTGCATGGTTGCTAGATTTTAGGCTAATCCTAAATAATCACATGCCAATGCATTGAAAAGAATATTTACATACATCAAGATCACAATTGACTATGGCCTATGGTTCCCTACAAGTGAAGATTTCACTTTAACAACATATACAGATGTTGATTGGGTAGGAAGTGTGGGTGATATAAGAAGCACTAGAAATGGTGCATTTTTTGTTAAAAATAGAGTTGTTTCATGGCTAAGTAAAAATTGAGAGTCAGCTACTCTATCTACAATAGAAGAAGAGTATGTAGCAGCAGTGGCATGTTGCACTCAAGTCCTATGGATGAAGCAAACACTCAAAGACATCAAGCTTGAGTACAAATCACATATTTATATTCTTTATGATAATTCAAGTGCAATAAATATATCAAATAATCTAGTGATGCATTCTAGAACCAAGCACATATCAATAAGGTATCACTTCTAAAGAGAGAGGGTTACAGATCAAGAGGTGATAATGGAATGTGTGCCAACTAAGGACCAGATTGCAAACATATTCACCAAACCTCTTCCCAAGGAACAATTTAAATATATGAGATAGAATTTGGGAGTGGTGGCTCCTACACCACATCATTAAGTCAATTTATATGAAAAGCCCTCAGCTTCAAATAAGGTATATCTTATGAAGCAGTTATTTAATTTGCAAATGCAGGAAGGTGGATCTGTATCTAGTCATCGTAATGATTTCCATGGAATGTAAATCAATTAAATTAAGTCAAAATAGTTTTTGATGATGAAATTAAAGCTCTATTAATATTATGCTCTTTACCTGAAAGTTGGCATAGCTTGGTAATGGCATTTAGTAATATTGCATCTGCTACAAATATCTTAAAAGTAGATGATGTTGTTAGTGTAATCTTGAATGAAGAGACTCGCAAGAAAAGCACAGGGGAATCATCAGGTAATGCTTTAAGTATTAAAAGTAGGGGAAGGCAAAGAGAAAAGGGCAAGCAAGGGAGATCAAGGTCTAAGTCAAAGATGAGCAATAGATCCAAATCCAGAAATGGAAAAGAAAGATAACCTACTGGAATTGTGGAAAGAGAGGACATGCAAAGAAAGATTGTTGGTTGAAGGTTAATGAAGAGAATCAGCATGAAGGTAATGAAGAAGCAAAAGTTGCAAGTATTGTTGCACAAGATGCTCTTTCACTTTCTTTGCATGATAAAATAGAATCTTGGGTTTTAGATTCTGGGGCCTCTTTCCATGCTACCCCAAATAGAGAATTTTTCAATGATTATGTCCAGGGAGATTTTGGAAAAGTTTACTTAGGGGATGATGAGCCTTGTAAAATTGTTGGCAAAGGAAAAGTGTAGCTGAAATTGTAGAATGGCAACACATGGGTGTTGAAGGATGTCATGCATGTCCTAGCCCTGAAGCGGAATCTAATTTCTATAAGAAAGTTGGGGGATGAGGGTTGCATAGTAACTCTCACAGTTGAATCTTGGAAGGTTACTAAGGGTGCACTTGTATTATCCAGAGGTAAGAGAGTAAGTACTCTCTATTTATGTAATTGTATTACTGATTATTCTCCTTCTGTATTATCTACTTCAGATGTAGATGCAAAGTTGTGGCACTAGAGGCTTGGCCACATGAGTGAGAAGGGAATGACTATTCTTAAATCAAAAGGTAAGCTTTTAGATTTGAAAAGCATAGATCTAGATTTCTGTGAGCATTGTGTTTTTGGAAAATAGAAGAGAGTAATATTTATCAAAACTGGGTCAACAAAGAGGAAGCACAAGTTGGAGCTTGTTCACACAGACGTGTGGGGACCAGCTCAGGTAGCTTCTATTGGAGGATCACAGTATTATGTTACTTTCATTGATGATGGTACAAAAAAGGTATGGGTCTATTGTATAAGGAAGAAATTTGATGTTTTTGACACTTTTAAGATTTGGAAAGCTTTAGTTGAGAATGAAACAGGCAGGAGATTGAAGTGCCTTAGATCTGACAATGGTGGTGAGTTCTACAGGTATAAGTTCAACTAGTATTGTTATATGAATGGAATATTCAGGCAAAGGATGGTTCCAAGGACACCTCAACAAAATGGAGTTGCTGAAAGGATGAACAGAACAATATTAGAGCATGCACAGAGTATGCGATTGCATGCTAGTTTACCCTTACAATTTTGGGCAGAAGCTATAGACACTGTAATTTACCTGATTAACAGAGGACCCTCTACTACTCTGGATGGTGGAATTCTAGAAGAGGCTTGGATAGGTAAAAAGGTAGATCTTTCATTTCTCAGAGTTTTTGGTTCTGAAGCTTTTGTGCACATTGATAAGGAAAATAGAAAGAAGCTGGATGTTAAGTCTATAAGGTGCACATTTATTGGTTATGGCTCTGGAGATTTCAGATTCTAGTTTTGGAATCTAGGAACTAACAAAATAATTAGGAGCCATGATGTTGTTTTTAATGAAAAAGTGATGTATAGTGATCAACTCAAGAAGCTAAAGAATTCTAAGCAGGGCCATGAATATTTGGACAAGGTGACGATCTAAAATGAGCTCACGAGAAAGAATAATCATAGACAGGAAAACATAGAGACCAATGTTGGTTAGGCAGGAACCAACGTCAGCAATATAGGAATCGACGTCGGTCAGGAAGGAACTGATGTCGGTCATGTGGAATCGATGTCGGTCAGTTACAGGCCTGGAGGTGACCGAGGTTGGTCACTGTTAGAGAATTTGGGCAGACAACATGTGAATTAGTCTTAGATGCCCATTAGGAGGTCAGAAAGGGTAAGTAAACCTCCAATTCGATATTCCCCTTCATTATTCTCCTTATTGCTCACTGATAGTGGAGAACCAGAGAGTTTTGATGAAGCAATGCAGGTAAAAACCCAAAAATAGTGGGAGCTTGGCATGAGAGAGGAAATCGATTCCTTGAAAGAGAACCAAACGTGGGATTTGGTTGAGTTGCCAGCTGGAAAGAGAGCACTGAAAAACAAATGGGTTTATAGGTTAAAGGAAGGTGAGAATGGACAGATGAGACATAAGGCCAGGTTGGTAGTAAAGGGATTTGCACAGAAACTAGGTATTGATTTTGGTAAAAATTTTTCTCTTATAGTAAAAATGACTTCTATTCGGACTGTATTGTCTTTAGTTGCTATTGAGGATTTGCATCTTGAGCAGCTTGATGTTAAGACAATGTTTCTTCATGGAGATTTGGATGAAGAAATTTATATGGAACAACCGAAAGGTTTTGAGGTCAAAGGTAAGGAGAAGCTTGTGTGCAGGTTGAAGAAAAGCTTATATGGTCTTAAGCAAGCTCCTAGACAATGGTATTTGAAATTTGATAGGTTTATGACTGAGCATGGCTTCAGTAGATGTCAATCTGACCATTGTGTTTATTTTAAGAGATTGGATAATGGTAGATATATTATCCTGTTGCTGTATGTAGATGATATGCTTGTTGCAGGTTCACACATGCAGGATATCTCTAAGCTTAAGGTGAAATTAGCTCACACATTTGCCATGAAAGATTTGGGAGCAGTAAAGAAAATCCTTGGCATGAGTATTAAGAGAGACAAGAAAAATCACAGGTTGATTTTGTCTCAAGAGGAATATGTGAACAAGGTGTTGAAACGGTTCAATATGCAGGATGCAAAATTGGTGAGTACACCTATGGCTGGACACTTCAAGCTGAGTAAAGAACAATGTCCTAATTCACATGATGAGGTAGAGTACATGGGTAGAGTTCCATATGCTTCCACAATTGGGAGCTTAATGTATGTAATGGTATGTACTAGACCGGATATTGCCCAAGCAGTGGGAGTTGTCAGTAAGTATATGGCCAATCCAGGAAAGGAGCACTGGAAAGCAGTCCAGTGGATTCTCAGATATCTGAGAGGGACCAGCAATAGGCATTTGTGCTATGGAGGGTCAAACACTTCTCTACATGGTTATGTAGATTCAGATATGGCAGGTGACTTGGATGGCAGAAGGAGCACCACAGGATATGTGTTCACTGTTGGTGGAACGACGGTTAGCTAGATTTCAAAGTTGCAGAAGGTTGTTGCCTTGTCTACTACAGAGGTAGAATACATTACATTCACAGAGGCTAGTAAAGAGATGATATGGATGACACGGTTCATGGAAGAGCTAGGAAAGGAGCAAGAGAGTTGTAGATTATACAGTGATAGTCAAAGTGCAATTCATTTGGCTAAGAATTCAGCCTTTCATTCAAGAACCAAACATATACAGCTTAGGTACCACTTCATTAGATAGGTATTGGAGGATGGTGAGTTGAAGCTGGAGAAGATCCATATAGATAAGAAACTTGCTGATATGTTAACAAAGCCGGTAACAAAGGAGAAGTTGAATCTTCATTCAACTTTTGTTGGTCTTCAAGATTGAGTTTGAAGATGGAGAAGCTAGAAGATGTTGCTGTACAGGTACTGGTGTAGCTGTTTATCTCCAAGTGGGAGATTGTTGAGTTGTGGAGCTAAAAGCTTCACTAAATGAGTAAACTGTAGGTTGTTAGAGTTACACAGTCACCGACATCGGTCAGGAGTGATCGACGTCAGTCAGGGGTCGATCAGTAGCTGCCGGTGTCAGTTATATATCGGCTGACGTTGGTCATGTGTAGACAGGTAGGGACCGATGTCGGTTACCTGTGCATCCAGAAAGTCTATTTTTGTGGATGAACAAATTGTTTACATGATTAGATTAACTGTTGGTATTGAGTCCACATTTCTATTTTTGGCAGGACTGATTTGAACCCTTGATTAAGAGGTATATCTAACGGTGGAGAATGCATGCTCATGTTTTCTAATTCTATATAATAGGGATAGATCTTCATAGCTTGTGTGTAAGAAAGAACAGTACAAGACATATTGTATATGTGTATCAATCTAGGTTGTTGGAATTGATTGAGAGAACTCTTGAGGGAAAGAGATCTGTACATCTGAGAGGTGTGAGAAGAAAGTTTGATTTTCTTCATTGTATTTCCTTCTGGAAGAGTTTAATACAAGTTTTTAGGGTGGTTTCTTGTATCTCTTATTCTTTACTATTTCTAATTCTAGTTATTTATTATTCTGGTTTAATTTCATGTTTAGTTGCTTACATAAAAGTAATCAAGTTTGTTGGTTGATCCCCAACAGTAAAGGTGGAAAAAAATGTGAATGCTCTTTGTAAAATTTTGGAAGAGTAGAGTAAGTGTCCAAGATGAGTATTAGGTAAATGTGCCATTGCCTAAAGGGGAACAAGTTTGGTATGAATAGCTTTAGTTCATACTTATCAGAAGTCAATGCAAGTAATGCCAGAGAAAAATCAAATTATTAGAAAATTAGAACATTAATTTTGCATCTGAGCATTTAGTTTGCCATCAATGCCAAAGGGGGAGATTTTTGGAAATATGATTATCATTAATGTCAAAAGGATCAAGTAGGATTGATGGAGAGAAGAACATGTTTCATAATTGCATTGTGTAAATTTGTCATGATTTTATAGAGACCATTTATAGATGTTTAAAGTCAAAATAGATAGAATATCCATTATGGGTTTTTCATGTACATTCCAAAAATATGGTCTGTAGGTTTAGAGGAGAAGGAATGAGCTCAAAATTGATTTATTTAGCTCCCAGATTGGATAGGGTTTCTCAATAAAACCCTAAGGGTTTAGCCATGGCATCAACAATCAAAGTTCTATTTTAATGTTGACTTGGTATAACTAGGAACCAATAACTTAAGTTTTAACTTAAACATTTATCTTTATTGCAAAATTGGCCCCCTCGACTTAACAATTACCTGCTTGAGTAGTGATCAAAAGGAATTAATATTTACTAAGTCTTAGACTTTATATTATGTCCCATACTGATCAATGGTCCACACTTCATTATACATAGACAACCCAATAGAGCAAAGCAAAGTCAAATTGTCAAAATGTGCTCTGAGTGAATGCGTAAGTGACAAGTGTCACATTCACATAGTTTTTCAAATAGATACCTAATGAGTGTAAGCTTATCAGAGTTAATGATTGAGCTAATTATAAGATCAAATGACTCACACTTAATCAGACATTGAAGATCCAATAGAGTATGATGAATTCAAAGTGTTAAAGGGCCCTTTGAGTGAACGTGCTAGTGCCAAGTGTCACAAGCACATGAGTCTATCAGATATAGGACCAATACGAGGATGTCAAATCTCTCAATAGTGATAATTGATAGCTATGTACAGAAGGCATGGACTTATGCCAAGTTTCATATCCTCAAGGGTTGGATAGGTATAAATATCGAGCTTGTTAAAAGATCTAATGGTGCACAAGTGATCATGCAAAGGAGATCTAATAGAGTATATGGAATTAAATGCTATAAAGTGCTTAGTATTTATTGACATAGTAGCAAGTTAAAGATCGAGTAGGTTTGAGAATATTGATGGAGTGGAAGTGATCCAAAGATATAATAAGATATGAGATGAGGTTAAAGTGTCGATGTTTAATGATCAAGTCAAAGTAAAGGTCATGCATATTCAGATATTTAATGGCACATATAAGCTTGGATGAAAAAGATCCAAATGAGAGAGTAGACTTAGATGGAACAAAGAGTTTGATGTTTAATGTCTTGATATATTTAAAGTTTGAAGCATATAAAGATCTAACAAATAGCATGAGCCTATCAGAGAATGATCAAATGGATGCATTTTAAAGTTGATCTAATTGAATAGAGACCACTAGATCTTGATGTCAAAAGAAAGATCAATGACTGGCAGTTAAAGTCATGTCCATATAAATGGTTAGTTATGTGAACTTGTATATAAGCCATGAATCTTGATACAGATAATGAGATTGATCAATATAATGAAACAAATTTGCATTAAAGAGCTTGTGTATCAAAACTTGCATCTAATAGATGCTATAGATAATAAAAGAAACCTAAAATTATGGCTTGATGCATGGAATCTATTTTAAGGTGTCATGGTTAGCTTTGGCTATTATATGGGGCACTAACATGTCGATCCTTTAATGCAATGACAATTGATGGGCCAATAAAATCAAGACATGGGAACTTATAGTTCAAGTCATAATGAACAGTCCAAAATTGGCATGATGAGTTATAGTTTGAGTGTGAACATAGAGAGAATAAGAAAACCCTAGGTCATTTGTTTATATATATAATATCTAGGACAAAGAAAAGTGATGTTGAAAAATTGAATTTACTATTGAGCCAAATTGAATGAAAAGCAAAGTGGTTGGTGAAGGTAATAAAGTGTCGAATAAAGAAATATCTAGACATAAGACCAAAGAGGAATATAGAGGAGTAGAGAGGAAGAAAGACACAAAGAGAATGTGTAGATTATGATCAGTTATAGATTAGACCTGTAACACAGAATAAAGATCTAGATTCATATATGAATCTAATTTATAAATTAGATTTATAGCTCCATAGAAAAGTTTGATAGGTTGGTGTCATCAGAAAAGTTGAGTGGGCGCTCAGATTAGGGAGTGGGTGCTTCCTTAGAGTTGGTGCTCTTAAATTAGGGGATTGGTGTCTCCTTAGGATGGGTGTCCTAAAATATAACTAGTGGGGTTTGCCAATGAGGCTTTGATTGTGAGGCTAGATTTGAATAGTAGATTCTAGCAACAATTCTCACTATGGTTTTTCCTTTTGAGTTTTCCACGTATAAATCTTGTGTCATGTGAATTTGTGCTTGTATGTGATCTCTACATTTATCTTTTAATTTACATATGCTTTTGAATTTGCCTTAAAAGGATTGAAAGCCCAATTTTAATTGATATATTGATTCACCCCCCCTCAGTATCTAGTTGTGTTCCAACAATGCAGTTCCTAAATCAATCAAAATAGAGAAATAAAATCCAAAAATTATACCTCTTGTCTCAATAGTGTTGACTAAAATTTTGCATTTCTATTAGCTACAATTACATAGACATTATGATTGTCCTTCAACTTTGGACAGTCGTTATGGTAATGGTTGTCACTATATTCCCAACAAGTTATAGAAGTCTTAGTAGGGAGTGGAATGGTGTTTTCCCCTGTGGATGGTCCATGAATTTTTTTTGTTTGTTATTTCCAGCATCCTTGTTTGCATAAGAATGTGAATTAAAATCCTTTTTATTTTGAAATTTATTTCCATAATTATAACTCTTTCCAATAGACTTTTTGTAGTCATTTTCTTGAAATTATTGCTTATGAGAGGTATTGATGACTTAGAATTTCCTTGTTACTTGTTATTTCAAAATTCTTGCCTTGATCTCTAGCGAGACTTCTCTTTTTCTTTAACATGGTGTGTTGATTCTAAAGAAGCAACTAAAGTCCTCAGGTTGGTCATATTTACATTGTGTATGAGTATCTCATTTAACCCTAGTTTGAACTTTGTTACTATTGCCACTCAATTTTGTACCCTTGGAGAGGTAGTTAAATCCTTCTCCAAATTGAGTGGAACATGGGATTATCCCTAGACTTATGGATTGTCTATAGCAGGGGTAAACCTCTAGATTGAAGGGTTATCTCCTTTGTTATGTCTATTAAAGCTCATCACCTATACTATTGACTTGTTGAAATGAAAAGGGATAAAGAGAACATGAAATAAAACCTAACCTAATGAGGTGATGCATCAGGTTAATCTCCACAAAACTACCATGAACCTGCACTATGAAGGATGAGTCACAAAACTAACTTCAACATCAAAGGTTTCTCTAACATGAGTATTTCAAACATGAAGGTAAGATGCAATGCACTTCTCAAGGTGGATGAATAAGAGGTCTCATTATAGAAACTAATACTCTTCCTTACACTTATATACATATAAAAACACTAACTACACTTCATGTGACCTATTGGAGAGCAAACTACTTGCATAAAACATGAAAGAGTAAGATGAACACAAGGATAGATGATTATCACTTGTCATTCAACTATGCACTAATTCACACACTTAGACAAGAATTTTCAAAACTCAAAACCAGTTTGAAATATTTTATTCAAAGTAAAACATCATTACTCAAACTAGTAGGGCTTCACCATATGAAATGTGGATTTTTTTACAAAGCCAAAAGTGGTTGCTTATATAGAGACATGTGAAGAGAGAGAGGGGCATAGTAGAAGAGAATTAACAAGTGTATTCATGAGTTAAAATAATAAAATTAGTTATTAGATAGTCTAAGTAGGCTTCCAATTCCATTTGTCTCACTCCTAAAGAAGCTCCAACCTTCCAAGTGGCATAGGGGTTACATCTTGGTTTAACACCTTGACTATCTTCTTGAAAACCGACCTTCTATACATGAAAGGGGTGAAAAATGGACTTTAAAATAATGAATTCAACATGAAATAATTTAAAAAATCATTGGACTCCTACCATGCCTTAAGAAACTCCTCTAATCTGACCTTCCATCATTCATGTGCACAAGTGTCTCAAGACTCCTCATTTTCCATGCCTAGCTTGGTCTAAGTGGCCCAAAACTCAAGATAATCTTATTCATGACATATTATCTCCAATAATGTTATTTAAATATGTTATCAAGGTTTAAAAAAACCATTTTTATTCCTAGAACAACTCCCAAAAACTCATTTTGCTCCTCAAGCCCTCATTAGGCCTATTTTCCTTATAACCCTAAGAACTTATAAACCTCCTTGTGTATGATAATGTATAGAGGGTAATAAAAAATTGAGTACATATTATAGGACCCATTATGGAATTATATAGCCTTTCAAATTTCATCTTTAGATTCTAAGTGGAAACCCATTATTTCTACCTTTCTCTCTGTTAAATTAGGCCTCTTTGTCTAGAACCCTATTTTCTTGCTCTAGACCTCTACCAGAAGTGTGAAATCATCCAAAATCATGTGATTCAATATAAATAGTCTATATCTAACCTATATGTCAATTTTGAGGTTATGAGACCCTATAGACGTATGCAACCAATAAATCACCTTGTCCCATAGTCTCATTTTAGGCCTATTTAAGACTACCTTGGAAAACAAGGCTAGTTTGACCACCTACATAATATATTGTGTATTTTTTTAGAATTTTATAGTTATTAAACATCCAAAATTACCTCATCCAATTATTTTTAAGTTTTAACCTTCTCTAAACACTTGTAAAACACCAAAAAACATGCAAAATAAAGCATTTATGGTAGTCCATACAAGTGACATCAACATAAAATTACATGTGTATAACCTATTTGGAGTCATAAATAACATACAAGAGCTTTTAGGATTAAAATATGGAATTATATGTGATTTATAGGTCTTTTTTCCTTGACTAGTCACCATTAGAATTTTAGAAGGGTTTAAGACCTGTTTAGGGTCTTAACAATCGTTCATAAAGAATAGACCACCAATTAACCTCTTTCTACTTGTAAAAACTTATTGAATAACCTCCTCACCTATCCCAAATAGATCATATTCCCATACAAGTGTGAGAGATGGTGTGAGTGTGTAAAGTTGCTCCGTTGGTGGCATGATTAGCCTTTTGAAACTCAAAAAATATCAAATTTGAGTTTTGGGCCTCAAAACTCATTTCCACTAATGGGAGAGGTTCAAAAACCTCCCAATTTTTTTTTAAATTATTCATTCCTTGTCTAGGAACATTACCCCACTATATGCATTTCGTGTACTGGTCAGGGTACTTAGGGTTATGGGCTTGTCACCTTCTTGCTAGCCCTCAAGGGCATTTGGATTGAAAACTAGGTTTATTGCCTCATAAAAGTGTATATATACCTTTTTTATGTTTGTGTATTACATCAAGGATAATCGATGATGTTTGACATACTTACTTTATGCTTTTGAGTCCAAATAGACCCTTTAGTCTCAAGATTGTCCCTTACCAATGGAGTGGGCAAGGTTTGAGAAAAAAAGTGGGTATGTATACAATTAGTATGGACTTGAAATTACCATGAACATGTTTTTTCACTCATAATCATCCCCTGTACAAAATCACAAAGTGTGAGTATGCCTATATAACCGCCAAAACACCAAACTCTCTCATGACTAGCTAGATAACATGCATGTGTGAATTAGGTCTAGAGGCCTAAACGGGGCTTTGAACATTTTATACTCCTATCATATAGTGTAATGGTTCAATAAGATGTTTATTACATTATGATTCCATTCATCAATGAGTCTCAATCCTTTTATACTTTTCATAGTCCTTTACTCTCCTTTAATCCAAGCAAAAGCTCTCAAAGAGAAAGCATACCTATAGTTTACCTCTTGACTATGTATGGAGATTAAAACTCAATTTTATTAATCTTAAATTTGTCATTGTTTGGTATCAAATATCTATATGACCTATTATTTTATTTGAGGTAGACTTCAAAGTCCTTTCACCATGCTATCAGGTTTTGCTCAGGATTAAGACTGACTTCTCCTCATGTAGCTTGTAGGTGACCTTTTAGGGTCACTTAGCTGCATTCTCTATGTGTTTAGACTTTATCTCCTCATCATTTATCCTCCCAATAGTTCATGAATCTTGATTGAAGTCCTGACTAGGTTCTAAGCATCTCTCATTGTATGAATTTTACCTAACACCTTTGAGTCATGGTTGTAGGTGCTTATTAGGGTTGTATATAGGAGTTTCAAGATCTTGAACTCATTACTTTCACTTTCCATAATACTTGAAGGATATAGATCAAGGATTTTATTCCATTATATGAAGGGTTTTCAAACTCTTTTATGACATTTTCAAGTTACTTCTTACTTGATTCTTATGTGTATACCTATAGGTGGTCTCTTATGGTTTATCAACATTGTTTCACCTATTTGACCTTCATCTGACTTGTAAGAGACTAGGTTACTCTTTAATGTTTGTGACATTGGCTTCATCTTATCTTATAGTCAAGTCTTCATTGTTTTAGCTCTGCTTTGTTGATCTAAGCTTGACTTGATCTAGAATGAGGACCTATAGGCTTGAGTCCCATAGGTCTCATTTTATTATTTTATGGATATAAAGAGACACTTCCTTAAGTCTTTAGACTTTTGGCACTATCAAAACAATACACACATTCCTATTCACTATTTCAATGTCCTTTAAAGGCTTATGATAATGCATTTTCATCTTTAATTCACCCTACTAGTATGTATGGATTACAAGTACAGTCAACTAATGCATAGGGTATAGGTGTAAATAATTGGATGCTCTAGTTAGTTTTTGTCACTTGATGTTGAAAATAGGGAAATAAAGACCATGTGAGTGTATAATGAGATGTGTTAGATCCTTCCATGAGCAATGAGCATCTTTAAACTACTCCTATAGTCTATACAAGCTTGTATATGAAGGAAACACCTATGACTCTCATTGGAAGGTGTGCATTTGGACTCTCCTCTTGATTTTATCATGCTTATAGTAGTGAAATATGATCTCAAGAACTTACACCATGATATATCACTGGTATTTGATCCAACATTGGTAATCAAACATGTAGTGGACTATTCAAACCTTAACCATATCCCCAAAGAGTAAACACTTGAAGAACATGGACAAGAATCACCTCTTAGACAAACAACACATGAACTCCATGAAACTAATGGATATTCCATGAGTGATGGATAATTTTAAACCTCTGAGAGTGACCATCATGAAGACAAAACATAAACTTGCAGTAGGATTCATTGAGGCACCTTGTACACCAAGACACCTTTCCTCCAAGTGAAGATACTTCATGGAGATGAGTTGGCTAATGAAACCACCATGAAAAGGATCTACTTGACCTCTATAATCATCCATCAAAACCATTTCTCTCTATCTATTTTTGAATTGGAGAAACAGATGCAAGAATATACCCCACTTGAATGGATATGCCATAATGACCTATTGTCACACTTAGTGATTATTCATAAATAAGAAGCCATCAATTTAAAAACTAATGTCATTGATTTCAAGCTCATTGGGACCCATAAAAATGGCCAAATTTTTAGTTTCTTAATCTCTCTCTCTCCTAACCATACTATTTAGGTCAAATTTGCCTTCTTGAGCTTATGAAGGTAAAAATGGAGAAGAAAGGGTGTTTGGAGTGTCAGTTTGACCTAAAACTTGGTCTAAAGATAAAAAAATATCTAAGGGATCCCAAGAGACACTTACAAACTATTGCCAACTTAAATTTGATCTTGCAAGGTCATACAAGTGCTTGTAAAGTGTCCTTTTGCCTAGTTTAGGTGTTGAACTATAGATGTCAATATCTAACTATCCCAAAATATTATCTGACATTTTTATGACACTAGGGACATTTTAAATCTTCTTGAAACATTTTATTCTTTTAATGGCATGTCTCACTCTTCCTCATGGGCCAAATTGGCATTTTTACAAATGAGGGTCAAATCAAAGGTTAGTGCATAATAATATGACTTTAATAACACCTCAATAACCTTTTATAATGACCTTAAACCAAACTAAACCTTTTATCATGTTTGACAATTCCAAGAGCTTGTAATTGACCCGCTAGGACTAAACAAGTGAACATAAGACCAGAACTTGGATAATGCTAGACAAGGACAAATATGACCATATGAAAATATTAAAGACCATTTGAGACCATGAAAATACCATGATAAACATTTTACAACCCTTTGGAGTTTCTACCTAGAGGGGATGACCAATTTTGAAGTGAAGTCAAAATTTGGTCAATAGTTACCTTGGTTTCTTCATCTGACATGTAATGAACATGAGGCAAGGGTCCTAGAAACTCATTTTCATATTCATATACTGACATAGTACCCTATTTTATTAATTGAAACTCTATAATTTTCTACTCTTTGTAGATATTGTTTAGATATCTTTTCCTAAACTATTTCTCAAAAAATTTCCAAGTAAGAGTTATAGAATTGTACCCTTTTAGTTCACACAAATGGTTCCACCACAAAGCTACATCACCTACCAATTGGTAATATTTGATGCATGATTTAACATTGGAAATAACATTGTGTAGTGTGAAATAATTTTTCAAATTAATCACCCATGCCTCAACAACATTACTAGTGGTTTCACCAAAATACATGGAAGGGAGAAGTTTCTTTAGCTTCTTAATAATGGGCTCTGCAACCTCTTGTTACAATAAATGCTCATTATGAATCCTATCTTAGTTCCCTCTCTCTTGTAAATTTTCTAAGTGAATCAATATTTGGCCTATACTTTCATTTTCCCCTGGATACCATGTAATGTACCTAGAATGTCATGTAGTACAACATTTTATTCCTTAGGAACTTATTGTTTAGGATTATCCTTATTGGTGGATTCCACTTTGTTCCACCTATATGTTGGCATGATCATGCTGATCCTAATCATGCTTGTCAAATAAATCACTACTCACATTTTGAGGGTTTTGTGTTGATTTAGTTCTAACCATCTTGACACATAGACATGCCTTATTAAATCACACTTTCACCCAAAAAAATCTAATGTATCCTAACAAAGGATTTGATACCAACTTTAATAACCCCAATATTTCCATAAAATTTAAAATTTAAGAAAAACTGAGATTATGCTCTAACTATAAATTCATTAGCTAATATAAATGATTTCAAAATCAAAACAAGTCTATTTTATTAACCAGAATAAGACATGCTCGTAATAAATCAACATACACAACATTGTTTATAATACAAGTTACTTCACAAGGATCAATTCTATCCCAATTTTGAACTTTGTGTTAGTGACATGATCTAAATCCCTATCACAAATTCTCTTGCATTATTGGTTTTGAACCCATACTAACAAATCCACACATATAGTATAAATGAACAATCACATCTTTACATTGCTCCATGTGTTTTATTAGATCATTATATAGAAAGACTCATTTATTTAACCATCCCTAATAACCATCAACAACCAAGGCACCAATATCATACTAAAATTATCCTCAAGACTTAAATACATACATCTGAAATATTTGACAAATATACACCCCCATGTTAAGGTTGTAATCCCACTACAAAATAAATATGAGTGGAACCCATCAATATCCATGCTCAACACACCAGATGGTTTTGAATCATATCTCTCATATAATCTACCTTTCTAGATCATTGAAATATTAACATATACACTAAATATTAACAAATTCATTTGATGCAATACATAGATCAAATGACCCTTTAAATAATAACAATCATACCCCCAATTATAGCCTTGTCTCATGACCATTTCTACTCTGAGAATAACCCTAAAAGATTAGTTCATGATTAGCATGATAATATTGGATCCTTACTTGCAATATTATCCACATTTATATTTTCATGCAATAGATCAGATTATAAATGTAATAATCTCTTAAGTTAATTTGAACTAATTTTCTATTACTACCACTTAAGATATATATAACCAAAATCACACCAAGAAAATTTAACCATATAAGTATCTTAATAATTTAATCACACATTCTGCCTCATAATGAACCCACACTAATAGTCATTAGCTCACCATTATATATTAAAAATATCCACCATTGGTTCTTTCCAAATACACCACATAATTTCAAAACAAAAGGAGAGTTAAAACACAACTAATAACATTTAATTACAAGACTCTAATATACCACATTCAAGACCTTCATAATGAGATTAAATGTTGTAATGAATCATTACCAATCAAGAAATTGTATTAATCAATTCAATCTCATGACAAAATACATTCATGCAACCAATTCTTGATAATAGTAATGAAATCGATTATTATTTAGTGAAAAAATTACCTATTTGAAACATTAATGTCTTTGTCTTAAAACCACAAGATAAATACAACACATTCTTTAGAATACAAAGACTATGCACAATTGTATCAAGTAAAATTTCATACAACTCAATTTCACTATCATATGTTTATACTTGTAATAGCTAATATCTAGATGTATTCATTACAACACTACAATAGTTGCTCCATAAAGACATTCTATATAATCATGAACAAAATTTAATGCAAAAACTGTTGGGTGAATATTTTGTCACCAACTAATTGATGGCAAAATGGGTATATCAACTTTAGTATAAGGATATTTATACGGTGGAATGTGTAGGTTTACCGTAGCATAATGAGATAAATCTCTCATCTCATCAAGGGGAGGTTCCCTATAAGCTACTATATACTAATATAAGTTGAAAATACACTTAGGGGTGAGATGACACCATCCATCTCTCTTTTTTTAGAGATGATGTTCACAAAGTCAAAGACAATTCCTGGGTAATTACTGAAGGCATTTCTCTTCTTTCAAAAATGATATTTAGAAAACTAGAGGAAGACTTCCTGGGTAGTAACTGTAACCACAAGAAACCCACGAAAGCACAAAGTTTTTCGTTGCCTCTCATACTGATTCAGGATGAAGTAACACAGTAGAATGAAGTGTAGCACAAAGTCTCCACCTCAACTACAACAGAGTAAAATATTACGAAGGATAATGGGAGCTCAAAGTCTCTCCAATATCCTTTACACTAAAATAGAAAACAAATAGACTAAAGACAATTACGGTAGCACAAAGTCTCCCACAATCAGCTTCAGGACACCTTCCAAGTTATTTCCACTTGTTCTGCTTATTTGATTAAATGGACAAGCTTGTATTTAGGAAAAAGACATATGAACAATTTCCTAGATAACACAAGCTATTTCAAAACAAAGTCTAAAATGTCACTTGCTTTCTCATTCAATTGATAAAATATGATTAATAGTCTGAGCTCAAAGTCTTAGAATGCCTTTCAATTTGGGCAAAGTTTTACTTCTGATAACAAAAATATCTCCCTGTAAACTACTAAGAGATTACAATATATAACAACCAAAGAAATACTTTGGCACTTGTTTCCATGAAATGGCCCATGTTGTATTCAATGCATTGAAAATTTTATAAAGGGGCCATGCTGGAGTAGATTACCAGCCTAGACTTTGGCATTCTAATCATCTCAAATGTCTCCTCCAAATCATGGGCTGCCTAGTCCTCTTTATGATGCTTACACAGCTATCCATTCACCTTTACTTTGATGAAGAAAAATAGGTTGTGCCTTTGAATGCTTGTGTCCTCTGATGTCCATCTAGTGGACTGTTTCACCTACTAGAATAACTCTTCTATAGATATTTTTGAATTCTCTATCTCGTTCCCTCTTTTCTTGTTACACTTTTATCTCTTCCTAGTGATCTGAGCTCTCAGGCTCTCTTCTCGCTTTTTTCTATCTCCTTCAGCTCCTTTGGTTGGTTGCTTAGTTTGTTCCTAGGTCTGCATCTTTGAAAATCAACAGTTATTCTATTACCTTGAATTTGACATCTACAGGGATGTCACTGGTCACTAGTTGCTTGAACCATTTTGAACCTTTGAACCTTTTAAACTCTTTGAAGAGGAGTTTAATGGTTTAACAGTTCAATGGTTTGACGGTCTATTCCAACTCTTTGAAACCTGCCATTAAAGTTTTGAACTCTTTGAACTTTGAACCTTTGAACCACTTTGAACCTTTTAGAGTTCAATGGTTCAATGGTTCATTGGTTTGGTGATTCATTCCATTTTAATGAATTCTACCGTTGAAGTTTAGAACCCTTTAAACTTTGAACCTTTTAAACTCTTTGAAGTAGAGTTCAATGGTTCAACAGTTCAATGGTTTAATGGTCTATTCCAACTCTTTGAAGCCCAACATTGAAGCTTTGAACTCTTTGAACTTTGAACCTTTTGAACTCTTTGAAGCGGAGTTCAATGGTTCAACAGTTCAATGGTTCGTTCCTTACAATTTTTTCATGAAATGCCTTAAGTGTTGTTTGAACTTCTCCTTGCGAAAGCCTGCTTGTTGAACCTGTGATTTCCTTAGCTAAAAAAATCTTATACGACTGAAAAACTTGACTGCTCAGAACATTTTGTGAGAAAGGAAGAGATCATTTTGGCCTGCAGGACCATAATGATTAACATTTGTCCACAAAAACAAGTGATAGATTTTGGGAATAACAGCTGGCTCCAGGTCAAAAACTTTCATCAATTGTAAAAATAATTGAAAGGAGTAGAATCTAGACTGTAGGTGCCTTCATCTATGCCATTGGGCTATGGAGTCATGCCATCCAAAAAGAGAAAGATGCAAAAAATAAAATGAACAACATAAAACAAACTAAAGACTATACATATGTACAACTGGACTTATTTGATACTTCAAGAGTTGAAGTGATTTAGATGCTATCCACTCTAAGGAAATGAAAATGGCGTGTTGTCTTGATATATTAGTAAGAAACCATTTTCTCCCTAGAATTGATGATTGGTGAATAGACCTCTCCACTAGGAATCAAATTTTTTGTGCATTCCTTTTGGTTCTCTCCTCTTACCCCACAACAAGACTTGATCTCTAATCTGAAAACCATGAATCCTTGCTCTCTTGCTACAGAGTTTCTTTACCTAACTTTGATGCACAACAGTATGGTCCACTACCATAGTTAATTACTCTTCTAGTCCAGTGAAGCACATGATTTGATTGTCAACATCAAACACCTGCCAATGGTTGGAATTATTAGGTACACTTGGTCAAAATACCATTTTAATAGTGTAATTATGCTCTTTAAAGTCTTTGTGAGGAACCATGAGGGTTGCAGAGACAGCTAATGAATCTGCATGATTGTTAAACTCTATAGGCACTGTAGAAATACTAAAAGTGTTAAAACTTTCAATGCAGTCCCATACAAGATTGTGATAATGTCATAATATTTCATTCTTAGTTTGATATAGGTTCCTCACCTAACAAACTACTAGTTTAGCATCTCCTTGGGCTTGAAGAAGCTTAACGCCTTTATCTTGAGCAGCCTTCAATCCAAGTAATAAAGATTCATACTCGGTAGTGTTGTTGGTGTTGTTGAACTACAACTTATATGAATAGGGGAAAATATCTCCTTGAGGAGATATAAAAACAATTTTGGCTCTAGAACTGGTAGAAGAATTTCTACCATCAAATTTTAGAATCTAGACATCATTCGAATATGATCTTTTTTCAAATTTCTCTTTGTTAGGGAGGGAGGATTCTTTTGAAACTGCACTTTGCTCTACTGATTCTTCTGGTCTTCTGTTTGAACCTTTTGAATTGTCACCTATAGGATTTTCATCTGATGAAATAGAAACATCCTCTGTAGAGAGGAAGTAATTACCCATTCCTGAAGACTCAAACAAAATTTGAGTTTTAGGATCTAATGTTTGAGTGACAATGTACTTTGCCTCCTTCTCAAGAAGTAGCCTTTACATGATGCCCTTCACAGGTATCCTTGCCTCAGACAGGTCCATGCTCAATTGACCACCAACATCCTTGCAAAAATTTTATCCAAGCAAAATGCCATAGGAAGCTAGAATGTTGGCCACCAGGACTATCATTTTAATCCATTTTTTTGGGAAGGCCGCAAATGCAAATTGGGAATCTTTGATTTGACCCAACAGAGGCACTTATTTGTTTTCCATGAAGAAACATCTCCTAAAAATTTTAGTCAGAGTGAGGCTGAGAGAGTCTGCTACCTTGGTAGGCATGACATTGTCAAAAGCTTCTGAGTCAATTATGCAATTGCTCAATTTATGACCATTTATCAAAAGGGAAACATAAAAAGGTTATATTTTCCCAGGGGCAACAAGAGGAGTAATGACAAGATTGTTTGGGGTGTGTTGGGTGAATATTTTATCACCAGTTGACTGTTAAAAAAATGGTTACATCAACCACAGCATAAGGATATTTATGTGGCAAAATGGATGTGGTGACCATAGCCAGAATGAGATAAATCTCTCTTCTCAGCAAGAGGAGGTTCCCTACAATCTATAGTATATATATAAGCTAAAAATACAAACAGGGGTGAAATTATACCATCCATATCTCTTTTTTTAGAGATGATGTTCACAGAATAGAGGAGAATTCTGGTATAATTATTGAAGGTACTTCTCTTCTTTTAGAAGTGATATTCAGCCAACAACAAGATTCTTCTTGGGTAGTAACTGTAACCACAAGAAACCCATGAAAGCACAAAGTCTTTCATTGCTTCTCTCACTAATCAAGACAAAAGAGCACAATAGGATTAAGCGTAGCCCAAAGTTTCCACCTAAAACTACAACAGAGTAAAAGATTATGAAGGATAAGGGGAGCTCAAATTCTCTCTGGTATCCTTTACACAAAACATAGACTGAAGATAATTATGGAAGTACCATGTCTTCCACAGTCAGTTTCAGGACATCTTCCAAATTATTTCTACTTGTTCTGCTTATTTTATTAAATGGACAAGATGGTATTTAGGAAACAAACATATGAACAATCTCCTAAATAACATAAGTTATTTCAACACAAAGTCTAAAAGGTCACTTGCTTTCTCATTCAAATGACAAAATATGATTAACAATTTAAGCTCAAAGTATCAGGAATGCCTTTAAATTTGGGTAGAGTTTCACTTCTAATAATAAAGAGATCCCCTCTCTCCAAAATGAGAGATTAGAATATATAGCATTCCAAGAAAGACTTGGGTGCTTGTGTCCCATGCTAAATTGAATGCCTTGAATATTTATGAAAGGGTCATGTTGGAACAGGTCATCAGCCTTGAATTTAGCATTCTGAATCATCTCAAGTGTTTCCTCCAAAGCATGGGTTGTCTGGTCTTATTTATGATGCTTACACAACTGTCCATTCACCTTTACTTAATGCAAAAAAAATAGGCCATGCCTTTGAATGTTTGTGTTCTCTGATGCCCACCTGGTGGACTATTCCACCTACTAGAAATAACTCTCTTGCACATATTTCTAGATTTCCTATAGTTTTTCTCTCTTTCCTTGCCACGTTTTGTCCTTGGTGATCTGAGCTCTTAGGGCTATCTTCTCACTTTCAGCTGGCTCTTTTGGCTCCTTTGGTTGTTTGTTGAGTTTGTTCTCAGGGTCTGTGCCATATTTGAAAATCAATGAATATTTGATTACCTTAAATTTGACATTCACAGGGACATCACTAGTCACTTAATCACTTGAACTACTTTGAACCTTGAACCTTTGAACCTTGAACCTTTGAACCTTTTGGAGTGCTTTGATTCAATGGTTCAATGGTTCAAAGTGGTTCAATGGTCGATGGTTCAAAGCTTTGTAAAGGGCTGCATTTTCCCTCTTTTTCTTTTTCAGTTGAACCATTTCTTCGAACCCTTTGGTTAAACCATCTTGTTGAACTTCTTTCTAGAATATTTTGCTTCCTTCATTTGCTCAAGGCTGCTACTCGAACTTTGAAATTTAAACTCATTGAACTAGTTGAACCATTGAACCCCTTTGAACCTTTGAACCTTTCAGTTCAAGGTTCAACGGTTCATTCTCTTTCTTTGAATCTTTTGAAGCTTCAAACTCTCTAGATCCTTTTATTTTCTAAGTCTGTCAAACTTATTGACTCGTTGAACTATTGAACCCCTATGAACCTTTGAACTTTTCAGTTCAAGGTTAAATGGTTCAAAGTGGTTCATTATAATTGTTTAAAGCCCACATTTAAGTCCTTTGATTGAACCTCAACATTGAACCATCCTCAAAACACTAAGGAAAAGCCTCAAGTGTTTTTAACTTCCTTTGAAGAAAGCCCACCTATTGAACTTATGACTTCCTTAGCTGAAAAGACTTAAATATTTTGAAAAACTTAACTGCTCAAAATATTTTTGAGAAAGAAAAGAGAGAGTTTTGGTTTGCAAGACCAAAATGGTTGGTATGTTGTCCATAAAATTAAGTGATGGATTTTAGGAACAACAGTTGGCTCTAATTGGGGAAATTCCATTGATTGAAATTTTGAAACAGTTGAAGGGAGTAGAAACCAGAATCTCAGTGCCTTCATCTATGCCATTGGGATATAAAGTCATGCTACCCAAAAAGAAAGGTGCCAAAAACAAATAAATAACACAAAACAAATAGAAACTATATAAAAATTATACATATGTACAACTAGACTTATTTGATACTTCAAGGATTGAAGTGCTTCAGATGTTGCCCACTATGAGGTAGAGAAAATGGCATTCCATCTTGATATTTTATCAAGAAATTATTTTTACCATTTAAATGATGAATGGCAAATGGGCCTCTCCATAAGGAATTCAATTTTCCATGCATTATTTTTGGTTCTCTCCTCTTGTCCCACAACAAGACTTGATCTCCAATCTAAAAATCATAGATCCTTACTTTCTGGTTGAAGAGTCTCTTTACCAAACTTTGATGTAAAGAAGTATGGTCAACCACCATAGTTCATTGCTCATTTAATTCAATCAAACACATGATCATCTTATCGATAGAACTTTTGAAAGTTGAATCTTCTACTACCTTTGCCAACTTCAATGATGGTAATTCTAGGTTGATTGGTATCTTTGCATTAAGACCATACAAAAGTTATAATGGTGACATACCTATCACCCTCTTAGGTGTAATTTTGTCTGCCCATAAAGTGTCAAACAATGCTTTATGCCAAGTTCTCTGATTGGCATCTACCAGCTTCCTGATAATGGTCACCAGGTTCTTGTTGCTTGATTCTGCTTGGCCATTTCCTTATAGATAATAGTCAAAGGAGTGGGAGAGGATAATCCCATAATTGTAGCAAAACTTAGTAACCTTTTGGGAAGTAAAACAAGCAACATTATCTGTTACAATCTTAGTTGGCACTCCAAAGTAGGAGATGATATTTTTTTTGAGAAAATTACATACCACTTTTGAAGTAGCATGCTTAGTTAGGATTGCTTCCACCCACTTGGTATAATAGTCTGTGGCTATAAGAACATAATCATGTTCAGCGCTTGAAGATGGGTTAATAGCGCCAATAAAATCAATTCCCCATTATTGAAATGGCTCTTCTATCACCATAGGCTTGAGAGGTAGTGCGGTTAATTTGGGTCTTTTGATGAACTATTGACACAATTCACATCTACGTACCCATTTATATGCATCTTAAAATAGAGTAGGCCAATAGTACCTAGCTCATAGAATCTTATGAGAAATTACGGGCACAACAAAATGTCTTCCACAAGCCAAATTGTGGAAGGACACCAAAAGTTTTTTCTACTGCACTCTATCCACGTAGCGAAAGAATACCTCATCAAGGTTCCTCTTATATAGACCATTGTCCCACAAGACAAAGTTGGCAGCTTTTAACTTAACAATCGTCTTTTCTTTATGAGACAGGTTAGCAGGACACTCACCATAGGTAAAGAAATGAGCAATATTCAAATACCACTCATCCATAGAGGTGACAAAGAGAACTATTGACATTTCTTCAAATTTTATTTCTTTATGCCTTGTTTCTTTTGGTATGTTATCTACAATTAATTGGCAGATATCCCTTCCCTGCACAAGTTTAATTGGTTTGATAACCAAATCAAACTCTTAGATTTTAGCAATCTAATTGCCCCTTTTGGTTCCAAAATCCTACTGAGTTAGTATGGACTTACTGTTGTATCAGGAACCAGAGCAACAGTGTGTGAGTTCAACATGTAAAAATGGAAGTGTTTTACCACCTTTACCATAGCATAAACATGCTTCTCCATGTTTGAATACTTCATCTCATGAGCTTTGAGAGGATAACTCATGAAATATATGACAGATTCCACACCTTCTTTGTTCTATTGAACCAAAGTGGCTGAAAGCGTGTGTTCAGAAGCATAGTTATACATCATGAAGTCTTTGGTGTAATCAGGACAAACCAAAATTGGGGCATGGGCGATAGCTTCCTTAATGTCTTAAAATGTCGACTTTCCTTCTTCCATCCAGTTGAAAGTGGCTTTACCTTTCATCATATTGATAATGTGGCGAGTCTTTTCTGTGAATTTAGGAATGAACCTTCATATAAAATTTACCTTTCCAAAGAAAGATTAGATTTCGGTCTTACTGGCAGGAAGAGCAAGCTCTTGAATGGATTTGACCCTTTTTGGGTTGATCTTTATGCCTTTTCAATATACAATGTGTCTGAGAAGTCAACCTTTTGTAACCCTAAAAATAAATTTCTTGGGATTAAGAGAAATACCAATCTGCTTATATAATTCTAGCACTTGTTGTATATGATGCACATGATCTAGACGATATTTAGAAAAGACTATCAAGTCATTGAGGTGTACCACAATGAATTTCCCCATTTTATTTTTGAAAGAAAGATCCATCACTCTTTAAAAAGTGGCACCATCATTGATCAAGCCAAAAGGCATTCTGTGATATGCAAAAGTGCCCCAAGATGTTGTGAAAGTAGTTTTATGCTAGTTTTCTTCACCAACTTCCACTTAGTTATATCCCAAAAAACCATCTAGCATTGATAACATCTCAGTGCCAGTAACTGTCTGTAGCAGCTGATCCATGATGGGTAGGGAATAATTGTCCTTTAAAGATGATTGATTTAGATTTTTGAAATCAACACATAGGCAAATATCTCCATTATTTTTTCTCATAGGGACTATATTCATAATCCAGGTGGAATGATAGATTGGGAAAATAATTCTTGCATTCAACATTTTCTATATCTCAGACAAAATCATGCCTGATATCCTGGGGTTGTACTACCTTTACTTTTGCTTGTGAGGCAATGACCCAATCTTGAGAGAAATTTTGTGATAGATTTCTTCAGGCCTAAGAGACTTTAGATCATCATAGGAGTACACCAAAATATCAATGTAGTGGCAAATCAGAGTAATGAATTTGAGCTTCTCATCAGGAGTGCAACACTTCCCAATGTTGATCATTTTTGGATTGTCTTCTGTACTCAAATTGATTTGATCAAACTCCTAGGAGGAATTTGAATCTTTTTATTGTTGCTTGATGAACCAAACATGCTTATCAAATAGTTTCTCAAGGGAAACTAATCCTTTTGGGATTTTATTCCCTTTTAGCTGCAATGATTCTTCACCCATGTTTGAACTTATTTCAAGAGCTAATTCCTGCGGTGAAGACTCACTACCTTCAAAATGAAGTTTTTCAAAGCTGTCCATCTATTCTAGAAAATTAATGATTTGGTTATTTCTATTGAACACCTAGCAATGGTCAGCATTATCAAGGACACTTGGTCGAAAGACCAACTCAATAGTGTACTTGTCTTCTTTGAAATCTTGGTGAGGGTTCAAGAGAGTTGCAGAGATGGCCAATGCATCTGTATGACTGTTGAAATCTCTAGGCATGGCAAAAATATTGAAAGCATCAAAGCTTTCAATGTAGTCCCACACCAAATTGTGATAATGTCACAATCTCTCATTCTTGGTTTGATACAGGTTCTTCACCTGACAAACCACCAGTTCAGCATCTCTTTTATCATGAAGAACTCTGACACCTTTATTTTGAGCAACCTTTAAATTGAGTAGTAATGATTCATATTTAGTAGTATTTTTAGTTTTGATAAACTGCAACTTATATGTATAGGGGAAAATATCTCCTTGAGGAGATATTAAAACAACTCTAACTCTAGAACCAGTAGAAGAATTGCTACCATTGAATTCTAGAATCTAGACACCATCAAAATTTGATCTTCTTCTAGATTTTCCTTCATCAAGAAGGGAAGATCCCTTTTCATGTCTACTGCACCCTACCAATTTTTTGATGCCTTAGCTAAATTTTTTGGATTTTCACTTAGTAAGCTTTCATCTACTAAAATAAGAATGTCTTCAGTAGACAAAAAGTAACTACCCATGCCTGAAGACTCAAACAGAATTTGAGCTTTAGGGGCTGACGTTTGGGTGACAATATACTTTTCCTCCTTCTTAAGAAGTAGCCTTTGCATGATGCCCTTGACAGGGATCCTCACCTCAAACAAGTCCATGCTTAATTCTCTACCAATGTCTTTACAAAAAATTTGCCCAAGAAGAATGCCATATGAGCCTAGGACATTGGCTACCAGGACTGTCATTTTGATTCTCTTATCTGGAAAAACTAAAAATGCAAATTGAGCATCTTTTATTTGTCCCAGTAAAGGCACTTATTCATTTTTCATAGAGGAACATCTACCAAAAGTCTTAGTTAGCATGATATCAAGGGATTCTACTACCTTAGCAGGCATGACATTGTCAGATGTACCTGAGTCTATAATGTAATTGTTCAACTAACGACCGTTTATCAATAAGGAAAAATAAAATGGTTCTATTTTTCTAAGGGCAACTAGAGGATTAATCACAAGATTATTTCAGGTGGATGTGTTCTTAGGGGGACCAAGATTTACTTCCAAAATTTCTTGTCTTGTAGGGATGATTTTATTCTTGACGCATTGAACTAACCTATCCAACTACTCAGGGTTGGATTGCAAGAATGCAAACTCAGACATTTTAATTTTGGTCTTCTTAACATGGTCAATTATATCAAATGACTGAAATGGATTAGAAATAGGAGAAGGTAGTCCATCAATCTAGTTTTTACTGGGTGTAGGGCTGATCTGTGAATTTGAAGCATAAGGTGAAGGAATATTTGAGGTACTTACTTTATTAGTGGTCACCGGGTCCTTTGATTGGAAAGGTGGCAAAGTTCCTCATTTAGCAATTGAAATTTCTAGTCGAGATTCTTCCCCTATTTTTCCATTATCCACTTGTTGAGATGATTGGTTTTGAGACCTGATAAATAATGTGTATGATCCATCAAATGCTTCACCTTTACTTTTGGGTTCATCCTGGTAGTTCAGAAAACCAATGTTGGAGTCACCAACTAATTCTTCTTGGTCTTCTAAAAAGAGATTAACATCATTTTCTTGGTTCAACTCAGGTTGGAAAGAGAAATTAGATTTAGTTTCAAGATATCCAACTACTGAGTTAGCTAGAGCTACTTCAATGGGAAGATTCTTTGGTGGGGGAGGAATACGATTTGGTTGCCTTTGATTCTTGGCAGTGTTGCCTTGATATGACTAGTTGGGAAATATCCTCCTTGGTATATTTCAGTATGGAGGAGTAGACATCCCTTGTGCCATTTTCTTCTTGAGAGCTAGAAACTTATTTTCCATCTTTTACGTCATGGGATCAATGGTGCCTAAAGAAGAATATTTAAAAGATGAAGAAGATTTACTTTTGTTAAGATCTCTTCTTATCTTTTCTACCAAGATAAGATCATCTTCAACCTCAGTGGCCAAATATTGAGCTGCATCAAGGTCTATGTGGCTAGCCCACCTCAATAAGAAACTTACTTTAGGAAGCTGAGAGTTTATGAAGAAGCATTTGATATTTTTTGGTGTCAACTGAGAAATTATGGGAATCCTATTCCTTAGCTTATCAAATTTATCTATGAAGTCTCTCGTAGGTTCATGAGGCTCTTTCTTCATTTATGTGAGCTGAGCCAATAGGGCATGCACATTTTTTGCAGGCTTGAACCTTGATTCAAACTTGGCTTTGAGGGTGTTCCAGTCAGTCACAGTCTGGGCCTACAAATGATAAAAACTAGTCTGCAACAACACCTTGTAATGTTTATACAAACAGCCTAACTACTATGTCCTCATACTCGACGTCTATCACACCATAGGCTATGTAGAAGGTTGCAATATGTTCATCAAGATGAACTCTCCCATCACCAAAGAACATGGGAAAATTCTTCCTTAAACTGTGAAGTAGTTCATGTAGAGGTGGAGTTAGATTCAGGGGACCAAAGGTGTTACCCCAGGGGCCTTGAGCTACCATGATATGATGATTGAAGGGAGGGATAACAAATCTTGGTGGGGTATGTGTAGGCAAAGCTATACTATTAGAGGAAAAAGAAGCTTTGCCTTATATTAGTGACCTGATGTTGGTAAGAGGAAGACTCCTAGTTCATTAGAGGTGAGGTTATGGAGGAAAATGATCAAAATTAATCAGCTACACCAAATCAATTACAGGGTCAACAATGCCTTGAGCTCTCTGGCTTCATGTATACCGTGGATCTACCAGAGTGTAAAATAGAAATAGAAAAGAACTGGGACTGCTTCAATTTGAAGCTTGAGGCTTCAAACTACGTGTTCTTCCCCAGTGGAGTGACCAAAAAATTATTGAGTATTTTGTCACCAGCTAACTGACAATAAAATAATTACATCAACCATAGCATAAGGAGATTTATGCAGCAAAATGGGTGTGGTGACCATATCCAGAATGAGATAAATCTCTCCTCTCAGCAAGGGGAGGTTACCTAAAATCTATAGTATATATATAAGCTGAAAATATACACAGGAGTGAAATCATACCATCTATATATATTTTTTCAGAGATGATGTTCACAGAATAGAGTAGAATTTTGGTGTAATTACTAAAGGTACTTCTCTTCTTTCAAAAGTGATATTTAGCTAACAACAAAATCCTTCCTGGGTAGTAATTGTAACCACAAGAAACCCACGAAAGCACAAAGTATTTCATTGCTTCTCTCACTGATCAGAACAAAGGAACATAGTAGGATTAAGCATATCCCAAAGTCTCTCTGGTATCCTTTACACAAAACATAGACTGAAGACAATTATGGAAGCACAAAGTCTCTCACAGTTGGCTTCAAGACATCTTTCAAATTATTTCCACTTATTTTTCTTATTTGATTAAATGGACAAGATGGTATTCAAGAAATAGACATAAGAATAATCTCTTAAATAACACAAGCTATTTCAACATAAAGTCTAAAAGGCCACTTTATTTCTCATTTAAATGACAAAATATGATTAACAGTCTGAGCTCAAAGTCTCAAGAATGCCTTTCAATTTGGGTAGAGTTTTGATTCTAATAACAGAGAGATCCCCTCTCTCCAAAATGAGAGATTACAATATATAGCATTGCAATAAAGACTTGGGCACTTATTTTTATGAAAACGGCCCATGTTGAATTGAATGCCTTGAATATCTGTGAAAGGGCTATGTTGGAATAAGTCATCGGCCTTGACTTTGGCATTCTAAATCATCTCAAGTGTCTCCACTGAAGCATGGGTTGTCTAGTCTTTTTTATGATGCTTACATGGCTATCCATTCGCCTTTACTTAATGTAAAAAAATAGGTTGTGCCTTTGAATGTTCACACTCTCTGATGTCCACCTGTGGACTATTCCACCTACTAAAAATAACTCTCCTATAGATATTTCTAGATTTCATCTAGTTGTTCTCTTTCCTTGCCACATTTTTTCCTTCCTTTGGTGATCTGAGCTCTCAAGGCTATCTTCTCACTTTCAGCTGGCTCCTTCGGCTCCTTCTTTGGCTATTCACTGAGTTTGTTGTCAGGGTCTGCTTAATATTTGAAAATCAATGAATATTTTATTACCCTGAATTTGATGTCTGCAGGGATGTCACTGGTCACTTAACCACTTGAAATACTTTGAACCTTGAACCTTTGAACCTTTTAGAGTGCATCAGTTCAATGGTTCAAAGTGGTTTAATGGTTGCTAGTTCAAAGCTTTGTAAAGGGCCACGTTCGCCCTCTTTTTTTCTTCAGTTGAACCATTTATTTGAACCCTTTGGTTGAACCATCTTTTTGAACTTCTTTTTGGAATCTTCCACTTCCTTCATTCACTCGAAGCTTCCACTCGAGCTTTAAACTTTGAACTCATTGAACTGGTTGAACCGTTGAACCTCTTTGAACCTTTGAACCTTTTGGTTCAAGATTCAATGGTTCATTCTCTTTCTTTAAATCCTTTGAAGCTTCAAACTCTCTGGATCCTTTTATTTTCTAAGTCTGACAAACTTATTGAACTCATTGAACCGTTGAACCCCTTTGAACCTTTCAGTTCAAGGTTTAATGGTTCAAAGTGGTTCATTCCAACTATTTGAAGCCTGTCGTTAAGTCCTTTGATTGAACCTTAGTGTTGAACCATCCTTAAAACACTAAGGAAAAGCCTCAAGTGTTTTGAACTTCCTTTTAAGAAAGCCCGCCTATTGAACCTATGACTTTCTTAACTGAAAAGGCTTAAATATTTTGAAAAACTTAATTGCTTAAATATTTTGAAAAACTTAATTGCTCAAAATATTTTTGAGAAAGAAAAGAGAAAGTTTTGGTCTGCAGGACCAAAATGGTCGATATGTTGTCCACAAAAGCAAGCGATGGATTTTGGGAATAACTAGGTAGATATGTTCTTTGGGGGATTATGAGTCACCTTTGAAACATCTTGCCTTGTAGGGATGATTTTGTTCTTTACACACTCGACCAATCTATCCAACTGCTCAGGGTTGGCTTGTAAATATTCAAACTTAGTCATTTGGATTTTGGTCTTCCTAGTATGGTCAATTATATCAAATGACTAAAAGGAACTAGGAATAGAGGAAGGAAGTCTATCATTCTGGTTTTTAATGGGTGTGGTATTGGTGTGAGAATTTGAAGTAGAAGGAACACGAATATTTGAGGTACTTACTTTTTTAGTGATCATCAGGTCCTTTGATTGGAAAGGCAGAGAAGTCCCCCATTTAGAAATTGAAATTATTGGTTGAGATCCTTCCCCTATTTTTTCCTTATTAGCTTGTTAAGCTGACTGGTTCTGGGACCTGATAAATACCACGTATGATCCATCAAACACTCCTCCCTTACTTCTAGCTTCATCCTAGTAATTCAAGATACCAATGTTGGAGTCGCCAACTAATTCTTCTTCTCCTTTTATGAAGATATTAGTGTCATCTTTTTGATCAAACTCAGGTTAGAAAGAGGAATCATGTTCAACTTCATAATAACTAACTATTGAGTTAGTTGGTGCTACTTCAATGGCAAGCTTCTCCTATGGGGGAGGAAGACGATTTGGTTGCCCCTGATTCTTGGCAGTACTGCCTTGATATGACTAGTTGGGAAATGTCCTCCTTGGTATATCTCAGTATGAAGGAGGAGCAAACATCCCTTGTGCCATTTTCTTCTTAAGAGCTAGCAACTCATTTTTCAGCTTTTGCACCATAGGATCAGTGGTGCCTGTGGAAGAATATTCAAAAGATGAAGAAGATTTACTTCTGTTAGGATCTCTTCTTATCTTTCCTACCAAGATAAGATCATCTTCAACCTCAGTGGCCAAATTCTGAGCTGTAGAAAGGTCTATGTGGCCAGCCTACCTCAACAAGAAAATCACTTCAGGAAGTTGAGAATTGATGAAGTATTTGAGATTTTCAGGTGTTGGTTGAGCAATTGTAGGAATCTTATTCCTCAGCTTGTCAAACTTAGCTATGAAGTCTCTCATAGGTTCATGAGGCTCCTTATTCATTTGTGTAAGCTGAGCTAACAAGGCATGTGCATCTTTTTCTAGTTTAAACCTAGCTTCAAACTTGGCTTTGAGAGTGTTCCTGTCAGTTATACTCTGAGCTTGCAGACGATATAACCAATATGTTGTAGCACCTTGTAATGTCTCTAAAAATAACATGACTGCTATGTCTTCATACTCCATGCTTATCATGCCACAGGCTATGTATAAGGCTACAGTATGTTCATCAACATGAACTCTCCCATCACCAAAGAACTTGGGGAAATTCTTCCTTGAACTGTGAGGTAGTTCATGTAAGGGTGGAGTTAGATTCAAGGGACCAAAGGTGTTACCCCAGGGGCCTTGAGCTGCCATGAAATGACTATTGAAAGGAGGGATAACAAATATCTAAGGGGTATGTATAGACAAAGCTCTACTAGTAGAGGAAAAAGGAGCTTTGCCTAGTATTGGTGACCTGATGTTGGTAGGAGGAAAACTCATGGTTCATTGGAGGTGAGATGGTGGAGGAAACAAGTCAAAATTACTTTGTTACACCAACTCAAATACAGGGTCAATAATACCTTGAGCTCTTTGGCTTCGTGTGTACCATGGATCTACCAGAGTGTATAATGGAAATGGAAAAGAACAGGTACTACTTCAATTTGAAGCTTGAGGCTTCAAATTGCATGTTCTTCCCGAATAGAGTCACCAAAAACTGTTGGGTGAATTTTTTGTCATGAGCTAACTGATAGAAAAATGGGTATATCAACCTCAGTATAAGGAGATTTATATGGAAAACTGTGCATGTTTACCATAGTATAATGAGATAAATCTCTCCTTTCATCAAGGGGAGGTTCCCTATAAGCTACTATATACTAATATAAGCTAAAAATACACTCAAGGGTGGGATGACACCATCCATCTCTCTTTTTTCAGAGATGATGTTCACAAAGTCAAGGAGAATTCCTGGGTAATTGCTGAAGGCATTTCTCATCTTTTAGAAATGATGTTTAGAAAACTAGAGGAAGACTTCCTAGGTAGAAACTGTAACCACAAGAAACCCACGAAAGCACAAAGGCTTTCATTGCCTCTCCTACTAATTCAGGATGAAGTAACATAGTAGAATAAAGTGTAGCACAAATTCTCTACCTCAACTAAAATAGAGTAAAATATTATGAAGGATAATGAGAGCTCAAAGTCTCTTTAATATCCTTTACACTAAAATAGAAAATAAATAGACTAAAGACAATTACAGTAGCACAAACTCTCTCACAATCAACTTTAGGACACCTTCCAGGTTATTTCCACTTGTTCTGCTTATTTGATTAAATGGACAAGACTATATTTAGGAAAAAAACATAAAAACAATTTCCTAGATAACACAAGCTATTTCAACACAAAGTTTGAAAGGTCACTTGCTTTCTCATTTAATTGATAAAATATGATTAACAATCTGAGCTCAAAGTCTCAAGAATGCCTTTCAATTTGGGCAGAGTTTTTCTTTTGATAACAAAAAGATCTCAATGTAAACTACTAAGAGATTACAATTTATAGCAACTAAAGAAAGACTTTGGTTCTTGTTTCCACGAAATAGCCCATGATATATTCAATGCATTGAATGCATTAGAAATTCTATAAAGGGGTCATGCTGGAGTAGATTACCAGCCTAGACTTTGGCATTCTAATCATCTCAAATGTCTCCTCCAAAGCATGGGCTACCTGGTCCTCTTTATGATGCTTACATGGCTATCCATTCACCTTTACTTTGATGAAGAAAAATAGGCTGCACTTTTATGCTTGTGTCCTCTAATGTCCACCTAGTGGATTGTTTCACCTACTGGAATAACTCCTATGTATATATTTTTGAATTCTCTATCTCATTCCCCTTTTTCTTGTTACACTTTATCTCTTCCTAGTGATCTGAGCTCTTAGGCTCTCTTCTCACTTTCTGCTAGCTCCCTAAGCTCCTTCTTTGGATGGTTGCTTAGTTTGTTTCTGGGTTTGCATCTTTGAAAATCAATGGTTATTCCATTGCCCTAAATTTGACATTTGTGGGGACGTCACTAGTCAGTGGTTGCATGAACCACTTTGAACCTTTGAACCTTTTGAACTCTTTGAAGTGGAGTTCAATGGTTTAATGGTTTAATGGTTTGATGGTCTATTCCAACTCTTCGAAGCCCACCATTGAAGCTCTAAACTCTTTAAACTTTAAACCTTTTGAACTCTTTGAACCTTTGAACCACTTTGAACTTTTGAACCACTTTGAACCTTTTGGAGTTCAATGGTTCATTGGTTCATTGGTTTAGTGATTCATCCTATTTTAATGAATTTTGCCATTAAAGTTTTGAACCCTTTGAACTTTGAACCTTTTGAACTCTTGAAGCAAATTTCAATGGTTCAACGGTTCAATAGTGCAATGGTCTATTCCAACTCTTCGAAGCTCATCATTGAAGCTTTGAACTCTTTGAACTTTGAACCTTTTGAACTCTTTAAAGTAGAGTTAAATGGTTCAATGATTCATTCCTTACAATTTTTTCATGAAATGCCTTAAGTGTTTTTTGAACTTCTCCTTGCAAAAGCCTGCCTATTGAACCTGTGATTTCCTTAGCTGAAAAATGAAAAAGGCTTGCACAACTGAAAAACTTGACTACTCAGAACATTTTTTGAGAAAGGAAGAGATCATTTTGACCTACAGGACTAGAATGATCAACATGTTGTCCACAAAAATAAATGATGGATTTTGGGAATAACACAAACCAAATAAATTCATTATTTCAAAATGAAACATATAGGCCTATACATAAACAAATTCATCCATTATTTGCCACTCCATTATATACATCAAAATGTAAGACACACTATAGTTTCACCTTTATAATACATCATAAACCCTAAAATTTCTTACAAGACAATAATGCCATACTTTTACCACTATAATTTATACCCTACAACCATCCTAAATGTAACAAAATATAAATCTATATTTATACATGATACAAAGTAACTCACAACTCTTCTATATTATCAGAATATAAAGACATTACAAAATATATTAATAATATGAACATACTTTTTAGTATTCCAAATAGCCTATAAACTATCACATTTAGCTATGAATTAAATAAAACCATATTTACAAGCATATACATAACAATAGATAATATAACCATCATTGTAGAGTTGATCCCAATGCATACTAGTTACATATAAAGGTATTATACATTTTTTCCAACAAGCTTTCAAATGCAAAACTTTCCATAAAGAAATTTTCCACAGAAATACATCTACAACTCAAGATAAGCCCAACCATAGATAGGTTTCCCTATCCACCCCAACCATTGATTGGAGATGGAAGCAAGAACCCAACCATAAACACATAGTACTCAACTAAGCCATGATGGTGATGTAATAATGACCAATAAACTAGGGTCTTAAGATCCAAATGGAAATACTCAATTTAAACCTTACTTAAGGTTTTTTAATAATAGCAAGACTTCAACACAATCAGAAACAAAATACCCACAACTAGGGTTTGCACCTTGAAATAGAAAAACTCAAAAACCATTCAAATCTTTAAGCTTCTGAGCCAATCCAATAAAAACCATTGCACCTTTTTAGTTACCCATTTATATCTATGGTTTAGTACTTTGAATTATCTAACCCTACTGGGTATCATCAACTAAGTGTCATTCATAACAAATGATAGGTTTATTTAGGAAAATGGTTCAAATCCTTCTACATTCTTTGTATCAGTGAATATTGCACCATCTCAACATTATAGTTAAAAACAAAAGCACTTACTTAGTTTCTCAATGCAATGTGATACCAAGAAGGGTTCTTGGCCTACACTCACTTCTTCTCTTTTCTCCTCCATGTTTTTTATTCCCTTTTTTTATTTTTTCTTCTTGCTAACCTCTTTATCCAACATTGGCAGTGACTATTCCATTCAATATAACTGTGAGTTCTACCGAGTGAAACTCCCACTCCTTTCTTCATGAAAAACCCACATGTATGATTTACTCTACATTATATTGAGTGAAAAATAGATATGTTTCCATCTATTACATGCTTACTATTTTTACCATGTAATATCAACTACATTGTCATGTATAATCCCATTGAGTAGCTTCCCCAAAAGACAAATGAAAACCCTAATCATCACTTTCCACAAGTCAATGATAACATCATAACCTAGTTTCCTAGTCCAAATAAAAACCAAGCTTTAGGTACATGTTATGCATAACTTCATGCTCTGGCCTAAGTCTTATGACCTATGGCATAAGCTTAGACATAACCCTATCAAGAGGAAATCCTATTCTATTTTTTGGACTATAATAACATCGACATCTTTCATTAGTTTATATTAGAAACTAAATTAATGAAATCATACCTTTGTCTTATAATGGACTTTATAACCATAGTGCCATCCCTTCCCACTCCTAGTATCTTTTATAGTTTTTAGTGCACATACCTAAACTAATCTTTTAATTAAGGACTACAAAACTCATCCAAGATCTCATGATATTTGAGTGACATCTAATTCCTTTTAAGTGCATCATTTATGTTGGAGTAAACCACATCCACATTGAATGTTTAATTTTTTTTCTCATTTAACCTTAAAAATAAAAGATAAAAGATGACACAATAACCAACTAGTCAATAACCAAAAAATATAGCTAAATGGCAAAATGACCAAGATAAAGGTTTAACTAAGGTTCTAGACACTATTACAACTCCATGGAGGTTTCTCGACATATCATGTCCTTACCACTAAGCAGACAAATTCTACCTTTAACCTATGCTTATATGTTGCATACCTGTAATCAATCCACATAGACATCATCAATATCCAATCATAGTCAACAACAATAAGGAATATTATAAGCTCAATTAATATTTCAATAATGATTATAATTTAATTTAAGCCAATAAATAATGTTCTAAACATCAAATAATGTCTATAATAAATGTCCACATAACATAATAATATTAAAATAATTTTAAAAATCAGTTAATATGTTAGTTAGGTGTGTTCATTACATAGTCAATCCCATCTTTTGTTAGAAAATAGGAAATTATGTCATGATCACTTGTAATAACTTAAGTTAAGTTTCTATACATAGATTTATCATTCGAAAGTGTGCAGAAGACCTAAAAATAAAATTTGAAATGTTGAAACCCTAATAGGGCTTGTAATGATTGAAATTTTTCAAATAGAAAAAGTGGAGTGTAATTTGACTGAGTTGACCCCAATCACCCCCATGATGATTGAACATTTCCTACATATTTAGTACTCCAAGGAGGGAAATCAAATCCATGCAGTTATCTAAATTAGAGTGATTTATTTAATTATACTCTTTTTACTTTATGAATACATCTAGGGATGGTTCTAATACTTGATAATATTTGAATAATGATAGATAAATTAGGATTTTTAATTGTCTAAGGACTACTTACAATGATTGAAATCATAATTGGGAAGAATAGGGAACTTCTGCTCAATATGAAATAGTGTAATATGCATTTGTATTAAAATTGTCAAGTTTGTAGAATAAGTGACTTGAGTGTGCCTTTATATAAATTCAAAATGGGAAATGACATGCTAGGATTCATAAAAACATGGAAGATAGATAAAGGAGGGTTAAAATTCAAAAACTAACCATTAGAGGACCAATGGACATGATCGACCCATTGGGACATATGTAAATACCACTATTGTCCATGTTCATTGATCTTGTCCCTTAGGGAAACATATGAATTTTGAATTTAGGTTTGTTTTTACAGATGCATAAGAGTTTTTTTGGTAGGCAAAACACTTCTACATATGACATAATAATTTGGAATGGAAATATATCCTCCTAGGTGATTAGGATAGGGTTTGGTGGCAAAATAGGTACTAATTAAGTGCATAAGTTAATTAAAGTAAAAAAGGTCCAAAACTAACATGATAAAATATATGTGACCATATTTAGCATACTACACTTCCAAATAAAATATGTTTTCATTATATCAAGGACAAAGAGGTGAAGAAGCATAGAGGCTCTATAGCAGATGACCATGCAAGAGTAGTAGTAGGGCTCCTTCATCTTTCTTTAACACCTCTACTATGCCATCTAGATACCTTTCACTTTCACTAGCATGTAAGATCTAAAATAATTAATGAACAATGACATGATGATATATTTAAAGGAAGACAAGTGTCTATTTAAGGTAAATATAAAGAATTAATGTGAATGTTTCAACCCTAAGAGAAGGTGAAAAACTAACACATATTTATTCATCTCAATAAGTATGAAATCATGGAAAATGTTACTAATTGAACTTCTAAAACCACATAAGTGAAGCAACCTATAATCTAGGTTACTAGAAAAAAATATCAATTTTATCTTAAAAAGTATAGTTCTCCTTGTTTTAGAAGAGTATAACATGTCAGGTATGGCCTCTTTCCACTAGAAGTTATGAAATCTTGCATATTTCATCGATATCTTTAACCATACATTATATGAATAAAAGTAGATCTTATCTTGAAACTTATAATATTCTTCAACAAGGTAGCCTGACCTCACTTTTCATCTATGAAGGGACTCACAAACACATGTTTGCACTAAAACAAAAAGAAAAAAACTTGTACATAAAAAAACACAACTGAGAAATGAAAACATACTTCAAAAACCCAAATTATTCCTATAAATTCATTGTAATTTCTAAAATTTATATTTACTAATAGATGAGTATGGACAAATTAGGTTCCTTATTATTAGTTTTTATTTGTAAACTTGTACACAAAATATCACTTTCAAACATAATTCAAGGCCTAATTACAAATTGGTTGTTAGGAAGCCTATGAGATAAGGTTATTTATCTTACAAAAACCAAGTCATAGTACCACATACTTATATGTAACCAACATAATATTAAACTGAAGACTACCTCTATAATACTATGTTTCACATTTAATACATAGTGCATTTTAAATGAACAAAATACCTACATGTTATCAATAGCATATCATAGACAAAATAATTGGTTTACACTATCCATATTAAAACTCATAATGGATCTTCCACTAAACAAAAAAAACCATAAATACTTCAAATAATGAAGAAGGGCATAAAAATTATACCATAATTCACATATGTGGACTATGAAGAATAATCAACATAACCAAAACATAGATTGAATCAGAGTTAGGTGAAATAAGATTTAAGAAACAAAAAAAAATGAGAATAATAATGCAAAACATACTAACTTTACCACCATCATCTTACATAAACACTTATATATTTTTAAATATTGACATGATCCATGCATCTATATTCAAATTTAAGGTTATCTAAATATGGAAAAAATAATTTTGTCAAGTAGTCAATGTTTAGTAAATAAGGCACACCTACCATGAGTCATTAAACCTGAAAACAAAATAAATCACACATATACATTGTTTTTATAACACACAATTGACTCAGTAACCAAGCACAAGAAACAACACAAATCCTAGATTTTTAGCATATAAAAGGGGCCTATTACATGTTATCAAACATAAAATTGTAGTTGTGAAAAAAAAAACATAGGAGGCAAGTATAAATACCTCTACACCACAACATTTCACAATCAAACCCTTTACTTTGGCTCTCGTTCTACCAAGTCATGCATCTAAAATACTACATCACCCATTTTAAGGTGGAAATACTCCCTAATGTCGTATGTAGGGCCTGACTGACCTCATTAAAATAAGCATGATCTTCCATCCATGGCAAGATAATCCACAACCCAAAAATTCTTGATCAAACTAACATTGAATTCCATAAGCCTCTACCTACTCTCCTATTAGAGCGCATGCCCTATGCTTGTTTTGGGAAGTATATTTTTGAACATGTCCTATCCAATGCAAGGGTTAGTTATAGGTTATATGCCTTAGAAACCCTCAATCCATGCATCCTTTTCAAAATAATGTTTATAGTGTCACACATCAGTAGATCTATAATTTGTATGATCTGGCATGCCTAGAAAATCATGAATCATTGAAATTGATTGAATCACCTATAAAAATAGAAAATTAAAATTTTAAAAGCCGTTAAAAAATATCACTTGATGGATCACTATGGTGAATAGTTCTATTAAGGTTTATCCTAATTTAAAAACACCTATCAGCATAATTAAGTCATTTTATAAGTTATCATAAGAGCATAATTAAGAAAAATATTTATAAGTCCATAAAAGAAAAATATCATTGTATAAATTTGAAGGGAACCTACGAGGGTATACAAAATAAGTGCCTCATAGTGGGGCACTACATAAGGGCATCCTCATATCTTCAACAAACCTAAGATTTACTCAAATTGACATGCATGAGACTCAACATAAACATCCTCGTATCTTCAATAAAATCAAGATTTAGCACAAATTTAGAGACATGAAACTCATATAGCTTCACCCTTGCATCTCTAGCAAACCTAGACATATCATTTTAAATTTTTCATTTCTAGATTTCAAAATATCATTGTTACATGCACTTTTCCATGTGTAAATGTCCTCTTAGGTTTCATATAAGCATGGAACTTTATCATGGGAACTTTAAGAGGCATATATTTTTGTATCTAAAATTTACATGTTTTACTTTGATATATATGCATGCACACACACATCAAATTGGAGCATTATGTAAACACCTAAAAATGGTCCTTGGGAATTTATTAGTCATAAAATTACATTATTTAAGGGTATATGTATACCTATCAATTATTGTTTTGAACTAGGCTCTTATTAGTGCATTTTTCCATGCTCCTAGTCAATTTATATTATGTCCCTTACCACTTTCTCTCTTTTCCCTTATCTCTAATCTCCTGCCTCTCTCTTTTTAATAATGTCTTTCCTAGAAACATACCTTATACATTGATGGGGTTATGGCCCCTTTTCACCCATTAGGCTTCCCTAAGGATTTGTGGTCTTGTTTTATCTACCTTTTTACCCATTGTGTGTTGGAATACACACCAATAGTGTCCAAAATTGAATTTATGAGGTTTATAAATACACATGTACATTAGTGCATTTAGGATAATGAAATAATGTAATGAATGAGGCAATTGATTCAAACATATAAAAGTCATCCAAAACTCAAAGGAAAATTAAAGAGCAACTAACATTTTTTTCACTACATTCTAGAAAAGATTAAACATTTATAGAGCATTTATTAGCATTGAAGTTCTTATAATGACAAATTTTCACTACACTAAATTATATGACTTAATTGTATTTTCCTGGTGTATTGTGACTGATAGTGTATATCATTAAGGTCCCTAATAAGTAGTCAATGCTTAAAAACCATATTTTCCTTGAGAAAAGGCCCCAAAACAAATAATTTTCCTTATCCTTTACAAATTTAGGTGCCATATTAGGGTTTGAACAAGAAGATCAATTTCCCAAAGATCGTCGTGAAGATTTAAAAAAATGAGCAAGGTTTTTAAAACCCCAAACCTAATGAAGGTATTTGTCAGATCATATTAAACATGTTTACTGTTTTCCATAAACATGGATTCCATAGTTTTAGTTACCAAAAACATTAATTATATGGTTATAGGAAAGTGCTAAGGTTGTTGCAAGTTTTTTGGATCTTTGTTTTAGATTAAGGTAAAAGCAGGTTTTGAAGGGGCCCCGAAACCCTTTACAAATTAAATAAAAAAAATAAATCAATAAAAACTGCTAGGACAGGCAAACCCACTGAACAACAGTGAAAAAACCAAGTTTTACATGGACCTGAAACCACCAAGATAAACCAGACAAAGCTCCCTAGGTTTTACAAGGACCTGAAACCTAAACAATAAAACCAGGCTCAACAACCTAAAACATAAATCTAGGTTTTACAAGGACCTGTAACCTTAAAAAAACCATGCAATAATAGATCTACACAATTCAGAGCCATGTTAACACAAGGAGGGGTTTTTGGGAGCCGCATTAACGTCTGCCTTCATACCCCATCCCCTACCAAACAAACCCCAGAACTAGCACTGCCATCGCCCCAGCCATCCATTCGATCGTCAACCCATACACCCCCTCTACAAAACACAGAGGTAACACCGCCTTGGCAATCAAGATTTCATCAAAAGATGTCTTCAAGCACTTCTACATGAGCTACGAACCATAGACGGAAGGCAATGGCGAAAAACTAGATCTAAAACAAACCAAGATAAAAGATCTCATCATTTCAACCCCTGCACCATGGAACCCAAAAAATGCACTGCCTGTAACTTGACAACACCACCAACAAAACCCCCAAATTTTTCACCGCCACCATCCTTTCCAACCACCCAAGAGTTTTCGAAGTCATCCCCTTGCTCAGGGGATACGCTGCCATGGCTGTCAAAATATCACCGAAGAAAACACCAACCCGCGCAGAACAGGGTCTTGGTCTGCACAGCAACTGCAAACCAGAAATTTGAGGTAACAAAATAGAACCGCGCCAAAAAAATAAACACTACATAGCCGCGCAACCACACACAACAAGTTATACAAGCTGTATAACCACCATGCCAAGACCAAAGCCACATGGGCTGGAAAACCAGTCCGCAAACCATCTGCAAAATGGAAAGCCAAAGCAAAAATAAATATCCACGTAGTAAAAGATCTTGCAATATAGAGTACTGCGCAAAAACACAAAGGGATCTTTGTTATCTTACTCTAAAAACTCTAATTTAGCTATTAAATGATGATGATTGTTTCAAAATTATACAAAAATTAAAATGAATCTATAAACCTTCTATTTATAAAATTTAGAGTGATAATTAAATCTAATTTTATTATTTTATTCCTGATAAGGCTTAATTACATGTCTATGGGTTATGTTCTATTATAATTTGATGGAAAACCACTTTCCCATAAAATGTATGGTAAGTTTATTTTACCAAGTAATATAAAATTGTTGAAATAAAACTAGAGTTCCCTCCTCATATATGACGACATGTTTATAGAGTCTTCACTTCAATTATAGTCTCCAATACTAAAGTTTCACCCATTCTTTTGGGATGGCCATTGATCCACAAAATCAACGGGTTTTTTGTTCACATTGAAAAAATACACAAAAGAAAATAATATACAAGTGGGATAACTACAGATTTATTAATTATCTTCATTAAAGATTTTATATATTGATTTATAGATATCAATATTTGTATAATTTTATTTCATACTATATAATGATGTTTTAATTGTTCTGGGTTTAAGTGATTTAAAATAGTGTAAAATTAGAGTTAATTAGATTATGTAAAATATAGTAATAATGCACTAATCCAAATTAAAATTGATATTCTTGATCTTGTATTATTTTAATTTAGAAATGATAAATCAAGACAGAAGAATTGTACTTGGTTAATTATAGTAATATGTTGTTCACATAAGGTGTATTTATACTTGAAATGCTTTATAACTGTTTCATCAATTTATTAGATGAGAAACAATAGTTGAAGGCCTTTCTAGATGCTACTGACAGAGTTTGAACCCTATGATAGCTAACATTATCCAAAGATTAAATATAATGTCCCTATGCATTGTGCAAGTCTATAACTCCTAAGGCCCCTATGTCTGTAACTATGATTACTTCCTTGTGTGTATGCATACCTTTGATCTTATGCACTGATGTTTATTTTATGTGATTTTGACCAAAAGATAAACTTTATAAAGAGGTTATTATTTTGGATTGGACAACCTCAATCACTCCCTATTGAATGGATAAGCATTACCTACATTCTAATACTTTGAATAGGGCTCAGAGTGCATAAAGTTCTCCCATAAATGTGTGTGTGCAATATTGTGAACAATATATAATGCAATATAATGTTTTGATCTTTGAAACTTGGCACCATGCAACTTTGAATTTTGTATATTCAAACTTCACTCTAGGGCTACACCTTTGATGGGTTTTAAGATGTGTATCCCTTTTTTATAATGTCTAAAGAGAGTGTCAATTGGTTCCTCAAATTTCCTAATGATTCTCAAGGTGATGGCCAAGTGAGTATAAGTTTAGGAATGATTTTTATTTATATTTAACTTTTCATTAATTTACACTATGTCTGACCTATGAAATGTGTTTAGGAAAACCTAATGACGACTTTCTAATTTGAAAAAAAACCATTGAGTGTACCTTGACACTACTGCTAGAAACTTACCCCTATGATAAGTAACATTTTTTAGACACTACCAATAGTGTCCTAAAAGTGTAAAACAATTATTTGAGATATATAGAAGGTTTGTATAGGATTATAAGATGTTATTATATTGATTAGGATGATTTTGAATAGGTCTATCTAGAAAAAAAAGGTGGCCAAGATAATATATGGCTAGATGGATAGAGGGAAAGTGTGCACAAGATTAAAATGTATGCACATTGTCCAATTATGTCAATGTTATGTCAAATTTAATATTGTCAAAGTGTCTAATACCAAATTTGGTTGTCTATAGATGCCCCCATTTTAATCCAATATTTAAAATGTTAAATTAAAAGGATAAAAGAATAAATTTGGTATATGTGATAAGTCTAGTTAGTGTTGATAGGTATGACCAAAATTTCCCATTTGTTCCATGTGAAACCTGTAAAAAAAATGTATATTTAAAAGTATTCTCATTATAATAAATATAAAACAATCTAGACCATTGAACCACTCATGATTGAAAAATATAAGGAATGAATACACCTGATGGTACATGAACTAATTTGCTACTTGTTGAGTTTATGTATAGAATACCGTGGTGTGATCATGCCCCAAGGAGATGCAAGTGATGAAATCATGAATTGAAAAGTGTAAGTGCCTCAAGTATCATTAGATAAATAGTTCTACAAATTTAGAGACACACTAACCTCAACCACATTATTCTAAATATAATAGCAACTCTTTTATACAACCCTAAAATCAGGTTCGCATGTCAAAGTGGAACCCCAAAATAGGTTTTATACATATAAGTGGAATACCAACATAGGTTCGTATGTAAAAATATCAACCACTGTAGATGATTATAAACCCAAAATTCTTATGTAGTACCATCATTCCCAATAAATCCTTAATATATAAATATGAAAGTGTTTACATAAACAAAGTCCATGCCCCAATATAATCCATCAACCCTTCAAAGTAATATAAAGTGTAATATATTGTCTCAATTATTCCTCAAAATATTGTAGAATACTTCAAATGTGTCTCAATATGTTCAATTTAACCCATCTGAATCACATAATCTATGTTAGAATGTGAATTTTTTATTTTTTATGGCATGAAACAATTAAACAAGCCCATTATATGGCCCATTTTGATATAAGGGATGAAGCCTACAAACCACTTATCTTAAAATAAAGAGTTATGCATATGATGTATTATATAAAAAATAAAAATCATGTAAACTACATATACAAACATGATAATAAATGTCATCATAGAAATATTTTTATCGTTCAAAAAAATATGAAACATAAAATTGAAGGTGATGGGCATACAAATGTCAATGTCAAATAGATATATCAATTAAGCACATAGAGATAAGAATCATAGTAGATGCATGGATAAAATCATGGAAATGCCACACAATGATATATGAGATGAAAATCATGGTATCTCATAGTAATAGTCATATATGTAACCATGTACATTCACATAATATAATGATCAAGAAACATAAAATTTTAAAGTACATGACATGACACAAGCATGACATGGCTATGGCATGGATTAAACATTCCTCTAGCATAACTGACACATGACAAGAAAAGACACAACCAATGTACCCATATAAAAATTATTATAACATAAATTAATGATCAAACCATGTCACAATAACCAATATGAAGCATGCACAGAGCCAACAATGTCATTCTTCATAATCAATCAATGTCATAATTTAGTTTAACAAAGCACATATCCATAGGAAACAACATTATAAAAAATATGAGAAAGATAAATTCATGCATAAAAGTATACCATGATCAATGGATAAGAATATAAAGATATAACTTGAGAAATGTATGAAAATGCCCCCAATATAGGTTTCCCCCCATCGTAGAAAGGTTGCATGTGGATGTAAGTAATTACATGCATCTGTATGTCTATGTATCATATGTGACATGAATATCCTACATTCAATTCATGTATATCATTAAAATCATGTAAGTATAAAATGTATATGTAACTCACCATGTATATGATGAATAACATCAATCAATTGTGTGTACTAGTAAAACATGTCATGAATAAGTCCTAGTTTATATATTTTTGAATATGTGTATTTTATTGGTATTTTTGAATTTTAATGGTTATTATTTTCATAATATAACCATGCATTTATCTAATTGAGAAATTCCAAGATGCAAGGGTTTGAATATATAATAATATAAATGATCTAAAAAATCCATAGCCTCTGTCAGCACATAGTATGCACCAATTGTAATAGTAAAATAGTTTCAATAAAATGATGGTAAGAAATATGCCTCCATTGTATATGTAAATCACAAAGTTATGTCTCAAAAGATCACATGAAAATTGAAATGTGCATGCCCCCAATGAGAAAGAATCAGTCTATACACACATGTCATAATATGTGTAGGCATGTAATATATGTGATCATGTAAGTCTAGTTTATTCCATGACAACATAAGAACATATAGTCAATATGGAGGGGTGGTCAAGTAGTATGTTACATGGAGATGTAGTGTGCCTCAAAAAATGTGAACTAAGATCAAATTGTTGTAATAGGATGTCATTTTAGGCTAAATTTCATGAATGTATAGATCAAGATAAACAATCAAAAGGTAAAGGCCATTGAAAACATCAAAACCAAAGTAAAGATAAGAATATAGAATAATGGTCAATGCAATTGTATGTGTACACATGTATATCAAGATAGAATAATGGAGGAAATAATCAGTCACCTTAATATAAGGTGATTAAGGAAATAAACATCAAAAAGTTAAGTATAATAAATATGTCAAAGCTAACCTTTAATGTCACATAGTGGGTGATGCTCAAGTGGAGATGATATATTTTTTATACCACAATCATCTATCTGATTTTCATATTCAACCCTTAATTAAGACATATCATTCCAATCAATCTCATCTTTTACATTTTTAATAGGATATTTATAACTGACATTACCATATTTTGGAATTATTTTATTATGTTTTATTTTATCTTTAATATATTCATGACAATTGGTATCATGTGCCCTAGTTTTAGTTTTTTTGAAGTGAATTTGTGGAGAATAATTAGATATCATTACTTTATTATTAGTTGAAAAAGTTGTTTCCACTTGCTCCTCTTGATTTGGAGATGATTTATCTTAAAATGAAAATAGTCTTTCCTTGGATATCAAATGTAATGTGATTGTGATTATTATTGATTTTTTCATCAAATTTATCTTATCCATGAGTTTCCTAGTATAGCATTGTATTAGGTCAAAGTAGTGTCAATGTGGAATATAAAAAAACACAAATTAAGACCAAAATTTATAGGCCACTTAATGGATCATATTGTGAGTGGTTTGGATAGAATAGTTATTCAAGATTTCAATTCCATATCCAAGATATTTAATAATGGTCCTGCACATACACTAATTTCAGAATAGTTATCAACCATGACATTGGTGCATTACTTACAATCTATGGGAGGACTAATGAACAAAGGTTATATGAATAAATGAGAAGTTTTGGTTTCATCTTAGAAATAATGTTTGTAACATTAGTCTTCTTAGGCACATATTGCTTGTGGATTTCCTTCTTAGGTACCTATTGACCAAATTTTGGCCCTTTAGGTTAAAATTGAGAACCCCTATATGAAATCTCAGTTGTCTAAGTCTATACCTTTTAGCTATGTCCAGTATGTAGAATTCCTTTAGATGAGGTGTTCCACACAAAACCCATGGAAAAAGTACAAGTGTTCATTCTTTGGGAGGTTTTATTTTTGAGTTTTTGTCTAAGTGTCAGGAATTGTTTTAGACATTTTGTCTAAAGCAATTTTATCAAAGGGTATCTTTTTTTAGGCTAAGGGTCAGAAGTCTTTTGGGAAAATTATCCACTTCAATTTTTGTGAAGGGCATCCTTCAATCCTTCCAAAGGGGTGTTTTCAAAATTTTGAAGGTATTTTTCTCAGAGAAAGGCCCATTTCAAAGCTAAAAGGTACTTTACAAAAATTGGAATAGTATTTTCCTTTCAGAAGGACATTTTACAAAAACTCAAAGGGACAATTTTCCTTTCAAAAGGTTCATTTGCAAGAACTTTGAAGATCTATTTATGGAAATTTGAAGGGAACTTTTCTCAACAAAAAGACAAAGGGACCCTTTACAAAAAAATTTAAAGACATTTACAAGAACTTTGAAGGTCTATTTATCAAAGCTGAAGGGCACTTTCCCTTCGGAAAGGGCACTTAGCAAAAGTCCAAAAAATTATCTGCATTGAAAAAGGGCTAAGTCTAATTATTTCAAACATTTTATCCAATACAAGGGGAAACAAAAAAATCCAAATAAATTTGGTCAAAGACATTAAGTCCATGGGAAAGTACCCAATGAATAAAAGTATGAGGGAAACAAAAGTTTAAGGGAAACAAAAAAGTGTCTAATGAAAATATCGTGAAAGAATTTATGATGGGTCCATGGATGTCAAATTTAGGGTCATGACCTAGCCATTGGAATTAAAAATATTGGTGGGAACCTAAGGGAAAATGTGGAGGTGAAAAATGGCATAATCCTAAGCATTTGGTGTAGATAAATCAAGCAAAAAATAGGTAGGTCGATGGTTTGAGTCATTGTTGGCAACCAACCAAATCAAAGTGCTTCCACAAAATCATAAACACAAATATCTAGAGGATGGATATCAGTTAGGGAAATCATTTTATAACTATCTAAATGAATTCCATTTCCCTTGAGTAGTTCTATGTGTTAGATCCCCTGTTGATAGTTTCAAACACTCATGGATGGTCTTTGATGGAGGCAGTTTCATGATGGCAAAAGAGTCATTGCACCATTTCAGAAGAGTCTACCATGATTTTGCATGGAAATATATCTCAAGACACATTTATTATTTATTTCTCACTCAACCATATGTGTAGCATAATTTTTTCTATTCTCAAGCCCGAGCATGTTTTTCTATGACCTTTGAGCTTCCCTCTTTTCTATTCTCAAAAATTCTATAAATGAAGCCATTTTGGCATTGTATAGGAATCTCTCTATAGGGTATGGTGAAGCCCTACCAAAATTGTGCCTTGAATCAATAAAGATAATTAATTTACCTCATTATAAGGATTTAATAAGTGTACATGATAGTGTTTAGTCTTGTGCAAGTGTGGTGTCTATTTTTGCCTTCACATGTACTTTTACTAGTACCTAGTGTGTTATGATCTTTTTCTTGAAAGTCAACAAGAAGTGTCAAGTGAGGTTATAGGTATAGTGATTATCTCATCCAATAGAGTGTCTTAGAATTCCTATTTCCTAAGTCTTCCTAACCTATGCTATCTCCTAGACCCCATGTTGAAGCATTGATGTGAGAGAGAGAGAGAGAGAGTTGATTGAGTGAAGTGTATATGTAACGTGTTCTTGGTTCTAAGTGCATATAAAAGGTATGAGTAGAGTAAAAAATATTTGGTGTATCACTATCATAGAGTAGGTTTAATTTTAGTCATTCTCTATCCATTTTCATCCCCAAGTTTAGTAGTAGGATTTGAGCTTATTGATACATCAAGGGGAGCTAGCCCCTTATCTAGAGATCCACCTCCTAATAGGGATACCCACATCCCTAAGGTGGTTCCATTGTTTCACTTGAAAGAGGAGAAGCTTGTCCCGTCTCCTCATTGGGTGCAATTTTAAGTGACAATAGTACCTACTTCTTAGGAAATTCTTCTTTATGTAACTCTTATTTTGGTAATTCAACCTTTGGAGATGGAACTAATTTTGGAGTGGGTTGTTTAATATTGAAAGGTGTGCTTGAGTCTTATGGTTTCTTAATAGATGTATCCAATGTAAGATTAATGTTATTAACAATATATTATATTCTATGTTTCAAATCATGACACCTATTCATGGAATTCCCATGGAGTTTATGATAAGAATAATAACAACTTGCCCTTTGCATAGGATGAGTGGGAGGCAATACGATCAATTTGATTCAAAGCATTTTTTTTAGAATTTCACTTGGAGAGGTATGAAGCTTATGAAAACTGCATGATTCATTAGTCATAGATGATTTTTTTTATTAAACCATATTGTAGATGAAATATTTTAAGACGTAATTTTTTATTGGGGAGCTAGATATGTAATCTGTAGTAGAATGTTCATGATTTTAGGCATGTGAAAGTTTATCCTCAAGTGACTTGACATTTAGAGATAGGTTTTGGACTTGTTTTTTAATTTATCTATGGAATTCATCATAATAAAAATATGATGTGTAGGAATGGTGGCACTGTGAATAGGTTCACTCAAGGTAAATTCTTATCATTGATGATAACAATAATTACACTATTTACAATGGGTTGGGAAGATGTTGATTTATAATCACAAACCCAAAAATTTAAAATTTAATATTCATGCATTATATGTTATCAATGGAAGTTAATACTTCTTCATATAGTAACATCCATATTTTTATTGTGTTTTTATTAATCACTTTTCCTTGTCTTAAATATGAATGCATGATACAATCGATAAAGGAAATACAAAATTATTAACATCATGCCTACAAATATTATAAATTAATAATTTTGACCCATTTGGAATCATATATAATATGAAAATAAACCCTAATAGAGGATAAATCTAAAACCCTAATGTAGGAGAAAACTAAGAGTTTTTTTGTGTTTGAATCGATGATCGATTCACCAAAATTATTTAATTATTTTAAGTTTAAGTGATCTAAAATAGTTTAACACTAGAGCTAATCACATTATGTAAAATATGGCAATAATGTACTATTATAAATTGAAATTAATATTTTAGGTATCACATTGTTTCAATTTAAAATTCAAAAAGTAAGAGGGGAGAAATGTACTTACTTGATGGTGGTATTATGTTGCTCATAAAAAGTGTCTCTAAACCTAGAAATGCTCTATAACTACTTCATTAACTGCTTAGACCTTAGACAAATGTTAAATACCTATCTAGACATATCGATAGAGTTTGACCCCTTTGGTATTGACATCATCAAGAGATTACTAGTAATGTGCATGTTCACTCTACAAGCCTATAACTCCTTATACCCCTATGCTTATGCCTATAAGTGCTTCATATGTGTGTGTGTGTGATTTTAATCTTATGTGATAATATATTTCTATCCAAACCCAAATCATGGTATTGATTATAAGATAACCTTTAAAAATGGTTAGTATTTTGGGATGGAAAACCCTAACCACTCCCCCCCTAAATGGATAAGTATTTCCTAATTTATAATACTCTAAAGAGGGATCAAACCATACTTAGTTATCCTAATTATGTGTGTGTGAAACATATGTAATGTGATGTTTTGATATTTGACGCTTAGCACCATACAAATTTGAATTTCATGTATTAAAACTTGGCTTTAGGGTTACTCCTTTGAGAGGTTTTCAAATTGGTATAACTTTTTACAATATATTGAGAGAGTGTTAACTAATTAATCAATTTTCCAAGTGAATCTCAAGGTGATGAATAAATGAGTATAACCTTAGAAATGATTTTTATTTATATCTAACTTTTTGTTATTTCCCACCACTATGACCATCCCATGAATTGTATCTATTCCAACCTAATAGAGATTTATAAGTTCAAAAAATAGCCATTGAGTGCACTTGGACACTACCAAAAAACATTGACCCTTGTGTTAATTGACACTGTTAAAGCATTACTATTAGTGTCTTGAAATTGTAAATCAATGATCTCATATATAGAGAAGGTTTATCTAGGATTTTGGGATGTTCTTGTATGGACTAGGTTTGATAGGTGTTTTTGGTGAATAGAAGTGGCTCAGATAATATATGGGTAGATAGATAAAGGGAAAGTGTGCATAAGAGTCAAATGTATACGTATTATCTAAGTATGTCAAATTATGTTAAATTTAATGTTTCCATTGTGTCTAAAACCAAATTTAGGTGTCTACAAGTGGATATTTTAATTAGAAAAAACTTTTAGTCTAAAAAAAAATTGAACATTCTTCAGATAATTCATCTATCAATTTTAGAATATAATTATTATGAAATAATTTATAATTTACATGAGTTAAATGTTTACTATTCAATGGATTAATCTATTTAAAAGTGGGCTTCTTAGTTGAAATATGCTCTTTGAGCCCTAAAATCCATTGAGTACCTAAAGGCCCTTTATTATTGGTTAAGCCCTACCCTAAACTTTACCACTCTCCCTTGAATAATTGTACACTAACCAACCTATACTAAATGTGATACTAAGTAACCCACTTAAAACTTTAATCTCATTCACCACCAAATCCCCAATATAAACCCCAAGTACCAAAATATAATAAAATTATGAAGTTAAAAGGTTATATTTTATGTCACAGCTAAGCTAGACACTAATTTAACTTATAAGACCCCTTTGTAAGAATTTGAAAACCCACAAATTAATTTCTTTCCATTTATCTTATATTATTATTAAATTTTACACCCTAATTCTTGACCTTGTGACTAAACTCAAGATTAAACCCAACTTTTCCAATCCACTTGTATAATAATATGATACAAATTAAACCTTAATAGTGGTGTAGGCTCCTAAAAATGGTCCCTATTCATTTACTATTCAACATATTGTATGATTTTTAGGTGTTTGTGTACTTGATGATTATTGGTTCAAATTAGGAATTATTGATGGTTAGGGTTATAGATGGTCTAGGCCTCACTAATGATCAATACCTATTAACTATCTATATAGGGAGGGAAGTCACTATTTCAATCCATTATATCAATCTGAACTATGGGGATGGGGTGGGTCACTCAATTGAGCCCTAGTTCACCCATTTGGTGAGGGGTGATCATATTGATCCTAACCCTAACCCTAACTATAACCATAACCATAACCTTTGGTCAACTCATCAATTCAAGCCCATGACTATCTTAGTAGGTTTAAACTCCCTCCTCTCTCTATCAATTTATACCTTTACTCCTCCCCATCGACCCCCTTTATCTATCATTTTGTTATGCTCACTCCTTGTGGGTTGTTGCCATGCCTCCCCTTCTCTCCCTCATTTCTCCTTCTCTTTATTTCAAGAATCTATGGAAATGTTTATGAAATGTGAATTAATGTTCCAAACATTATGTAAATTTATTGCACTTCTTGGGGCTTTTGAGTGGAACTTTTGGTTAAGGTACACTCATATTTTTTGGTTTCATATTTTTGTTTTTAGTTGTTACATTTTTGTCTATTCCCTAACAAGGTCCTATTTTTAACTTGATTATATATAAGTACACAAGAATTGTAGTTCATTCAGATAAAATAAAATGCAAAGAATCTATCTATCATTGAAAAAAATATTGAGCATTTTTAATAATTATAAATTCAATTAAGAAAAAAATAGAGAACTCATTGAAGCACATAAGTTCATGTTAGACACACATCATATCAAACTAGTTGACATGTTATTAATCATTGAGGTTTTTTATTTTCAACATTGTATTATCTAGGGGCCTCACAAATATCAAGATGGTTTGACTATTCTCTAATCAAACACATTCCACAAAAACATATGTTATTTTCCTTAAAGTAAATTCACATAAAATTAAGTGAGGTTTTTGTTCACTAGAACCATACAAACACAATCATCAAATTATTTTGGGCATATCTACATTTTTATTTTGAATAATTTGGACTATCTAGAGCATAAGTGATGCAATTAAACCTAGTATATGTCTCTTAAAATAGGTTTTCTATGTCTATAAATAGTCATATTAGCCTTCTTGAGTTAATTTCATTCTCAACAAATACTGATATGATCCCTTTCTACCCCTCTAATCTTCTTAGGAAATAATACACACTCATATACTTGACTCTTGTAAGAAACACCATTAAGGTTTTATTCTCAATAGCCTTCTTATAGTGGTATTTTAATCAAATAATATGTATTATGTTGTAACCAATGTTCATAAAATATTATCAGTATTCATTACCTCAATACACCACTTGCATCCTTATCAGTCTTCAAACAAGAAAACAATACCTAGTACTTTTGTGCTTGATCTTGTAATTTTGTGCACTCATAAATAAAATTTCATAATTATTGAACATAAAATTAATTCACACATCCATTTACACTTTAAATAATATAAACACACATTCATTCCCTTTTATAACTTGAATTTTCAAGGAAAATTGAAAATCACTCTTTTAACCCTATTTTAGGCCTATTCTAGGTTTGCAAGCACTCAATCATTAATATATTATCTTGTAAATAGATTAAATTAATTAAATTAATTTAATACTTATTAAAAAAAATAATCATTTACCTAAAAAATTTCAAGGTGTTTAAGCGAGACATTTTATAATTATTGAAGATTTAGTGACCTTGAACCCTGTTTTAAGGTCTTTCTAAACCTATAGTAAAACATAGTCATTTATATATTTTGTTGTAAATGTTTTTAAGACCTTAAACTAATTGAATAATTTTAAAAACACTCTATTAAACCTATATAAAAAAATCAATTCATTTGGAGCATTGTTTTTAAAAGTTTTGCACCTTTTAGTGTTGTTACAAGTGGGTTTTTGCATCAGTTCCATATCTATAGTTTGACTTTTTTCCTATATATTACTCTATAATTACCCTAATCTCATATAAAAAAATTTAAAACATCATAAAAATCCTAATTAATATGTATACAAATTTTCAAATCATTTATATCATGTTTTTCAAAGATATGAAGGTTTTGGTGACTCAAAACCCTAACTACAATCTATAGGTTGAGAGTTATTAGTAGTGACAAATTTTATTATCAAGACCTTTCATGGATTTTTATTGACTTGTATATGACCTATATATACCCACAAATATTTTAAAACTATTTTTATACCTTGAAATAATCTTTAAAGGTGAACAAATACCATTTTCTTGACTGTTTATAACTAATTTTGGGTTTCTCTAACCCCTATAGCAAAAGAAGTTTCATAGAAATAAAAATTAGAATTCATCAGTAAGAACATTAAATTTTAACATACCATTAGTTTGAGAGTGAAACATAAAAATAATTAAATCACCATTTTATTCTGATTTATACCAAAATTGTAATATAGTATTACAATACTTTGGTAACCCCTGCAGACTTTGTGTTTCTTGACCTTGTTGAGCTTATACTCTCCATTTTTTGGTATTCTTGATTTTTTTTTTATATTAAAAACCTTTTCCATATTTGTCTATACATGATTCAGACTACTAAACCTCATTATTTTTATCTTGTTTTATTCTTATCTTATGCAAGTTGTCCCCAAGGTTATCTCAACATATACATCTACTTCAATCAAGAATTAACCTTGATCATGTTTTAATATAGACAAATTAAGGCATAAGGACATTGAAAAACCCCCTAAGGTCTAAATGGCCTCTTACAAGAAAACTATACACTTTCATTCCCATTTAAGGTGAGAAAACACCCTTAATTTGCATCTTAAAATTTAAATTTTCAAATCACAATTTTGGTGGGAAAATAAAATAGGAACTCCAGAGACCATCATGTATACAATGGGAAATGGAATTGGTCTATTAATATATCCTAGATCATAAAATATAAATCCTAATTACACTTATTATTTTTGATACATTAGATATTTGGGGTCATGACCAAGATGGATCTGCTAGACCTAACCAAGGGATCTCTTACCACAATAACATCACTTGAGAGGGTTCCAAAGCCTCTAGTCCAGCAACACTATGCAATAACCCTAGCTAGGTATTATGTTTTAATATTTATAAAATAAATGACAAGTAAATTCTAACCTAGTGCTCTCCAAATCTTATGGCACAAAATGGGAGTTAGTAAACATAAAAGTAAAAATGCATAAGAGAATCCTATGTAAGCTATGTATAGGTAAAAATCTAATGCATGGAGAGAGAAATATATTCAAAATCCATTACTTATGATACTTATTTATAATAAAATAGAGTAAAGTTAGAGATTCTTAACTTGAAGATGAACTTGTTGAGACTCAATCTCTCCCTTGGCCAAAGGTGATTCATAAGAGGTTGTTGTAGTTTGTAAGGATCACTAAGAAAGGCCAAAATATCTAAGACTTTTCTATAAGAAAATATTAGTATCAAAGTGTAGACCCTAATATATAAATCCTCACATAGAATGGTGGAAGAGCATATTGCAAAGAATCACAAATAGATAATTAACTCTTGTTGTCTCTAATAAATGGTGAAATGAATGTGTATATATAGATGAATCTAACCCTAAATCTTTTTTAAAGTTTATCCGATAGGGTTGGCCCAATCGAATCTATATCATTATTGATAAAAATAAATTAGATCTTGGTTTAGGTCAGCTAATGGATGACCTAGACCCTAAATGAACTTATTATCAAGTTGAGTACAAGGTTGATGGGGCTGACGGTGTAATGTAAACTGTAAAAAATGGTTTTAGGCTTATGAAGGGGCTAATGAAGGTGGCAAAAGCTTGGAAGAGTGTGAAATGGAGGATATAAGGCTTATGTAAGTATCTAGGAAAAATTTATATTGATAAAAAGTGGTGGTATAGGGGAAAATAATCCTTTGAATCACCAATGGTCTGCCCACCCATTTCTTAGTGCACCCTTTAAGGCATGCACTCAAAGAGATTGAGATTCAATGATTTCCTGCAAGAGAGAAATCATCATTAATTGATAAAAGTTTGAAAATACTATGTGTATATATATGCCCCACTTGAATCTCATCACATGTCACTTAGGTGCAATAGGGGATAGTGCTTCGAGAAAAGAACATAGTAACACACAATGTTGAAGCTAAATAAATTGCAATATTTTAAAGCAGAAAATAACTAAAATTAAAGGACTAAAAGGGAAATAACTAAAAATAAAATTAATGTGTTCATACCTTGACTTACCTTTATTATTGTATGGTTGTCTACTATGTTTGTATTTTTTATCATGGAAGGTGCAAAGACCGCTGTGGACAAACCTAAGGATATGAAACGAAAGAGCAAAAACAAACAAACATAGGAAATCCAAGATATCTAAAAATTTTAGGCATGACATACTTGGAAATTTGGTAATATGGGCTGATAAATGCTAAGTTAGGATCAAATGACCAAGCCAAAATTTAGAGTAAATTAGGTAACCAAAAATCCAAGTCTACTAAATGACCAAAAAATTCAAATAAGTAAACCTGAAGTAAGAAAGGTAAACAAACCAAGTCAAACTAAGGATACAAGTGAAAAATGATAATCAAACATCAATGTGAAAGCAATAACAATCCTTACTTAAACAAAGATGGGCAAGCAATGGTAAAACAACATTGATGAGTGAGCGGTAATAATCTTTACTCAATCATCAATGGAAAAAGTGCATAAAAGGGAAAACAACACTAGTGAGTGAGAAGTAACAAGCCAAGCTCACTCAATAATGGAAAAATCAGATTAAAGTACAAATGGATGCAATTGTCTAAAAATAATACAGAAATACAACAACAATATATAAATAGATGTATCTGTCTAAAAAATAAGAGTGATAACGAAAAAATTTAAATAAACCAAGGCAATTCTAAAAATGAAAAGTAATGGTATAAATAAGATAATCCATAGTCACTCAAGCATACTATTTTGTTCGTAATGATAGATAAAACCAAAACAAATTAGTGCTAAAATGTTTTTAAGAGATGAAGAAGAGGTAATATAGAAGCAAAGAAACATATTTAAAATCAAACTTGCTTATTAATGGGGGAAATGAAGGAAAAATCAAGGTAGATAAACTCTGTATCAAAGTCAAGACACTTAGATTAGGTTTGTCAAAATAAGAGGTATTTCAACATTAAGGACTGAGAAGAAATTTTTAGAAAAACACAAATCTTGGGTTACCAAATAAATTATGAATATCATCCCATGAAGGCTATATGTATGAAAATTAAAATGGACCTACCTTCCAATAATGTGTTCTTCAATCTTTAGGACCCCTTATAGAGTCATCAGTCTACTGCAAATATTGGGTACTTATGTGATAAAGTAGGTATCATTATAAAAAAAATTTAATTCTCCTATCCCAATCTACTAGCCTACCACACCCCAATGGACCTCATCTCTATCATGAGGTTGATTGTGGAGTTTAAGCTTCGATTGGAGATAGGAGATGTGTTATAAATCATATCTTTTGGTGTGATTTTGAATTTTGAATTTGTATGTTGCCTTTTGATCATTGTCTTTTTTTTTAAATGAATTGAATTTTAACTTTTGATGGGTTTTTTAATTCCTCCTCCATACGAATTTGGAGAACCAAATATGGGTGCCAAAGATGACTATCATTTGAAAACTTGGGACTTATTTTCTAAGAAAGAGAACTTAGAGAGCATGGTGTCTAAGAGTCTTGTTAATTCATGTGAAATAAAAGTGTTATCTTGACTTCAACCTTATTTTATCCAAATTGGAATGAAAGGAAAGGAAATCAAGGGGAATGAACATGAAACAATTTAAATTAATTCAAATCTCAAAAAATGTGACAAAGTGAAAAGAGATACAATGATAGATAAGTATGATTCCTTATCATAATAATGTATGGAACTATAGGGAAACATTCTAACATAATTTGTTGTGCAATTTTTATCTACAAAAGAAACAAAAACTAAAGCTAAGAATATGCGATCATAAACTTGTAACTAATTCTTAACATTCTAGAAAAGGAACACTTGCAAAAGGTGTTTTGAAATAAAATGATGGTTTTACGAAGAGATCCTAGTCCTATTCATGGTCTTACACTAAAACTCATAAAAAATAAAATTAAGTGGGTGAAATAAAGGCAAAAAATCATACTTGTGAGGAGGTCATGGTCCTATCCATGGTCTTACACTATAACTCACAAGAGAGAAACCCAAGAGGGTGAACAAAGTATGTGAAAATAAGATGGTAAAAATAGTATTTGTGAGGAAGGCTTGGTCCTATCTATGGTCTTACACTACAAATCACAAAATGAAAATCCAAGAGGGTAAAAAAATAATTGGAAAATAACAAAGTTGATATGAAAAATCAATATATGAAAGCTAAAGGAATTCATGAGGAAAATTGGGTCCTACCCATGGTTTACAATACAACTCATGAGAGAAAGAAACCAAAGGACTACAGGAAGAAATTAAGGTTTGTATAAAAAAAGACTACTACAGAGGGTGATATCCATGAATAAATCCTACAAAAAGTGTTATTAGGATAACATATATAAAGATGATAAGAAGGGAAATATTTAAGCAAAATATTTCTTCAAAAATTGTGCATTAGTGGGTTCTTTAAAATCATGGCCTTTATTAGTTTGGAGGTGATGGGTGCTAAGACCAAGAATGTCTTTCACTAAATAAGGTCCCCACCATTTTTGGGTGTATTTTACTTCTTTATCATGGGTATAGTCTAATTTAAGGACTAGATCACCAATATTAAAAGTGTGGACTTTAACCTTTTTATTATGTTGCTTGTCGATATGAGCCTTGGTAGTTATGTTGAAGAGCAGCTAGACGGTGTTCATTGAGAAGATCAAGAGCATGAAGGCAAGATTCGCCTAGTTATTTAACGAGAATGATACCATGAAGATTTATGTGTAAGCAGGGATCCTCAACTTTTAATGGTAAGATAAACTTGAAACCATAGACTAGTGATGAAAATGTCATCATTAAACTTTTGACTAGTTGGATAGTAACATAAAACAATATTAACCTTTACCTCTACCTATACCCACCTAGCTTTGTTTTCACTTATTTTCCTAACTTCCCTTTAATATCATTTTAGTCTCTATTTGTTCTATTCACCCTTTCAACATAATTACAATGATAACCTTTTACCCACTCTCATACCTAACAACCTTTACTTGTTCAATGGCAACTTATGTATGTTTGCATTAAAAAAAACTTAGCATTTAAGGTATGATTTAAGGCTTCACTATCTCATAAAAATCAATTGTGATCTTAGACATATTCATTACAGTATTATGGAATCCTTAATTATATTCACACAGCTTCTCAATACTCTCTCTAACCCAAATACCTCTCCTTCTCACTGACAGGGTCTGCTAGTAGCCCTTTTTTATCCTAATTCCTTTTGTATAGACATGTATAGTCCTCTAATAAAATCCTAGGACCATCTTTAGATACCCTCTATGGCCCCTATTCTTTCTATGAAATTTAACTTTTAGATCACTAATTAGGTCTATTAGGTCTATTTAACCCTAACTTATACTCAAACCTCCCAAAAATATACATAGAGGTAAAGAAAAAATATAAAACTTGAAAAAAATCTTCACACATAGTGAAATCAAGAAACTCACCAAATTTTAGTAATTTTTAACGGTTAAAACTCCATAAAATTAAGATTCTTTTGTGAAACCCTAAAACAGGGTTCTACCTGACTATAGGTGCCTAAGAAGGGTAATTTTTTTTCCAATATTCTTGTTAACTTACAAACAACTATGATTTTTTTTGAGCTCTATTTCATTATAATACACCTTTTTCAAGTGTTGTATTCTCCATTTAATACTTATGTAGGTTGTCCTATAATGATTTTAGTTGGAGTGTGTGTAGGAATACATTCAATCATAATGGTATGAGCAACTCATTACATGAAATACATATGGAAACAATTGGAAAGCATTAAAATCACATAATAACCCTTAATAAACCTTGTATTAATAAATTAAAAATGTTTATGAGTCTCCTCCAATCTTATTTGGTTTTTTATTGCTTATAGTATAATCTTAGTTCTTTGTGGTACATAGAACATAGGGACATAGAGCTCTGTTTGATATCTTTCAAAGTATTCACCACACTAAAAAAATACATATAATGAAACATAACCTTCATTAAAAACAAATATTCTCAATACATATATGTAAATCAAATCTTTCTCACATAATCCTTTATTAAAAACACATGCTTTCCTCAGTCTTCAAAAATAGAAAATAGGGTACTACTCAGGCTTTACAAATTAAACCTTTCTACAGGACTTGTTGACAATAAACCAATGTTATCTCAACCTTCATAATCATAAATTACACATTCTAGTCTCAAAAGAAACAATAAGAGCACATCAATACTATACCTTTCTCCATAAATTTGTTTACACAGTCAAATCATTATAGATGTAAAAGTATAGGGTCTGCAACTTTTATTTTGAAGAACACAAAAAAAAATCATCTATTTCTTTGGGTTCATTTTCATTTCTCATTCTAATCCAACCCCTCCCATTCTTTATGACCCTGAATTATTCACTCCATTAAACAAATACCTATTTCAAAAGACTCTAACTATTATAACTAACTCCTAACTCCATTTCTTGTATGTTGAGAATGTCCTTAACTAACTTAACTACTAATATGAGTTTCAAGGTGACTAATCACATAAGTCACTTATGAAATGAGGTGACCTTTACCTATTTGAGGGTCTTCACAATAAGATCATGCTATATAGACCTCCTACTAACATGACATTTGTTCAAAGTATTAGGCTAAAGATTCAAAATTTCAAAATGAAGAAATTGGTAGGAAAATGATAATGTGCCTCTAATTCATTTTTTTTACCAAAGACCTAGCATCTTATATGGAATCCTACAGACATAACATGGCCTTAACAACTTCTTAATGACTCATAATATGAGAAACAGACTAATATTTACATAGTCTAATATGACTCTTGAAATCATAAAGTAATGACAAATTTGATCCATGATTGCAAATTCTTATTTTAACCTGGCATGAGACAACGTTCATCATCCAAAATTAGAAGGAAAACACACAAAACAAGAAAACTAACTAAACAAAGCAAATGTGCAAATAAGCACTTATTTGGGATAAAATAGAACTAAACTAATGTGCTTGAATAACACTTAGAGGAAAACAAATAAATAAACCATGTACAAGGAACTTAGTTCTTCAGTGGTAATGTTTTAAATGTATTTCATTGACTGGGATTGGAAGCTTTTCACCATCCATCTTTGCAAACTGTAAGGCATTATGGGATTTTTTGCTAGAGATTGTGTTTGGGACACTCCAAAGGGAATCAAACTTTGTGCACCTTCTTGGTTTAGCTCTATCCTCATCCCACTTGAGGACCAAATCTCCTTCTTTGAAACTTCATGAAGAAGTTCCCTTGTCAAAATCTCTCTTCACTTGTGCTTGATGAATTTTCATGACTAGCATGGACTAATTTCTTATCTCTTCCAAATTCATAATCTCAACATACCTAATCTTCATGGGCTCATTCTCCAGCAATTCAATTTGATGCATTAGTTTTAAAGCAGGAAACTCAAGAGCAATGGGTAACCTTGCTTCCTTACCATATACCAGCTTGTATGGAGAGTTAGCTATTGATATTTTGTAGGTGATCCTATCAGCCCATAGAGATGACTTAAAATTGAGATTCCATGACCTTTAATTGTCTTCAATAGTCCTTCTTATGATCTTCAATATGTTCTTATTCATAGATTTAGCAAGGCCATTACCTTATGGATAATAGTTTGATGAAGTGCTACAATAAATTCCATGTTATACAGCCCATTGGTTGATCCTAGTTCCCATAAAATCCATTGCATTATCAAAAATAATAATTTAAGGAACTCCAAATTTAGGAAGCAAGCCTTCATAAAAATCTAGAACATTGGTTTTGTTTGCTTCTTTCAATGCCACTACTTCTATCCAACATGTGAAGTAATATGTAGCAGCTAGAATCCATTTATGTCCAAAAATTGAAGGAACATTTATGAGACCAATGAAGTCCAATATCCATTAGATAAAGGGCTAATCCTCCATAAGTGGTTGAAGAGGTAAGGCTGCAAGTTTCACTTTTCCTACAAACATAGCACATTGTTTGCACTTCCTAACCCATGCATGGTAATCACCAAATATACTAGGCCAATAGTACCCACCTCTCATGATCTTAAAGGCTATATTTCTTGTATAAATATGTCCTCCACCATGTCCATCATGGAATGCTTCAAGAAATCTCAGAGTCTGACTTGGCTCTATTTCATATATAAATATATAGACTTATTTATGGACAAATAAAACTTTCTTAGATGATGGTTCTAGTGCAAATGAGAGCTCAAAAAAATTCACAGATCAAAAGTTATGGTCTCCAAAAGTTTAGAATCTACATCATTTGTTTTGATAAATTTTTGGAATCCATATATGACCACCTGAGGTTATGAAATATGTTATAATATATATATATATATATATATATATATATATATATATATATGCATAAATTGTGCTTCTTGAGATTATTGTTTTGATGTAATCAAGAGCTAAAATAAAAATACAAATCAAAAGTTATCGCATCCCAAAATTTGGACTCTGCGTCATTTATTTTCATAACATTTTAGAGGCCATATGTGACCATATGAGGAGATTAAATTTTTTTAAAACATCCCTAAATAGATATAGCTATTGATGGTTGGATTAAATTTTCTAATATAGTCATTTTGGTGTAAATAAGAGCTAAAATCTAGTTATAGATCAGCAATTATGGCCTATGGGTGTTTGGACTCTACATCGTTTGTTTTTAAAAAAATTTAGAGGTAATACATGACCATTCTAAGGGTCATAAAAGTTTTGAATTCATCCCTAAATGTATATATCTATTTATGTCTAAATTTAAAATTTTGAGATTATGGTTTTGGTACAAATAATAGATAAAACGAAGTTATGAATCAAAATTAATGACCCATGGAAGTTTGGACTCCACATCATTTATTTTGAGAACATTTAGGAAACCATATATGACCATATAAGGGTTTGAAAACTTTTAAAAACATCTCTAAATGGATAGAACTATATATGTATGAATTTTATTTCTAAGACTATCATTTTAGCATAATCAAGAGCTCAATAGAGTAATGATTCAAAAGTTAGGGCATATACAAGTTTAGAATCCACATCATTTATTTCCATAACAATTTTAAGGATATACATGACCATATAAGGGTTTGAAATTTTTTCAAAACACACCTAAATGGATAGAGCTTTTTATGGCTAAATTGAACTTTCTAAGACAATTTGATAGCTCCTCCTTTGTTATTCTCTCTCTTGATTTGCATCTTCCGACCAATCATGGGCAACTGTTGCTTGTTCTCTCTCCTCCATAGACCTGTATGTTGTTGTTCCCAAAATACATCACTTGTTTTTGTGGACAACATGTCGATCATTCTGGTCCTACAAGCCAAAATGATCTCTTCCTTTCTCAAAAAATGTTTTGAGCAGTCAAGTTTTTTAGTCACACCTTTTTCAGCTAAGGAAATCGTAGGTTCAACAAGCAGGCTTTCACAAGGAGAAGTTCAAAAAACACTTAAGGCATTTCATGAAAAAATTTTAAGGAATGAACCATTGAACCATTGAACTCCACTTCAAAGAGTTTAAAAGTTTCAAAGTTCAAAGAGTTCAAAGCTTCAACGGTGGGCTTCAAAGAGTTGGAATAGACCGTCGAACCATTGAACCATTGAAATCCACTTCAAAGAGTTCAAAAGGTTCAAAGTTCAAAGGGTTCAAAACTTCAATGATGGAATTCATTAAAATGGAATGAATCACTGAACCAATGAACCATTGAACCATTGAACTCCAAAAGGTTCAAAGTGGTTCAAAGTGGTTCAAAGGTTCAAACAAGTTCAAAAGGCTTCAAAGAGTTTAAAGGGTTCAAAGTTCAAAGTTCAATTGGAAGATTCCAAAAGAAAGATTCAAATAATTGGTTTAATGATACGTTGAACTCCTTAAGAAGACTAAGTGAATGTGACTCTTTGCCGAACATAAAAGATTGAACTGTCGAACCGCTGAACTGCCTGATAAACTTTGAACCATTGAACCATTGAACCAACGAACATCAAAAGGTTCAAAGGTTCAAGGTTCAAAGTGGTTCAAGCGACTAGCGATCGATGACATCCCTACAAATGTCAAATTCAGGGTAATAAAATAACCATTATTTTTCAAATAATACAGACCCAGGAACAAACTTAGCGACCAGCCAAAGAATGAGCTAAAGGAGCCAACAAAAAGTGAGAAGATAGCCTGAGGGCTCAGATCACTAGGAAGAGACAAAATGTAACAAGGAAAGAGGGAATGTTATATAAAATACAAAAATATCTACAAGAGAGTTATTCTAGTAGGTTGAATAGTCCACCAGGTGGACATCAGAGAGCGCAAGCATTTAAAGGCGTGTCCTATTTTTCTTCATCAAAGTAAAGGTGAATAGACAGTTGTGTAAGCATCATAAAGAGGACCAGGAATCCCATGATTTGGAGGAGACATTTAAGATGATTAGAATGCCAAAGTCTAAGCTAGTAATCTGCTCTAGCATGGCCCCTTTATAGAATTTCTAATGCATTGAATACAACATGGGCCATTTCATGGAAACAAGCACCAAAGTCTTTTTTTGGTTGTTATATATTGTAATCTCTTAGTTTGTATGAGAGAGATCTTTTTGTTATTAGAAGTGAAACTCTACCCAAATTGAAAGACATTATTGAGACTTTGAGCTCAGACTGTTAATCATATTTTGTTTTTTGAATGAGAAAGCAAGCGACCTTTCAGACTTTGTGTTGAAATAGCTTGTGTTATCTAGGAAATTGTTCTTATGTCTATTTCCTAAATACAGTCTTGTCCATCTAATCAAATAAGTAGAACTAGTGGAAATAATATGGAAGGTATCCTGAAGCTAACTATGGGAGACTTTGTGCTGCCATAATTATCTTTAGTTTGTGTTTTATGTTTCAGTGAAAAGGGCATTGGAGAGACTTTGAGCTCCCATTATCCTTCACAACCTTTTATCCTATTGTAGTTGAGGTGGAGACTTTGTGCTACACTTCATTCTACTGTGTTACTTCATCTTAAATCAGTAAGAGGAGCAATGAAAGACTTTGTGCTTTCATATGTTTCTTGTGGTTACAGTTACTACCCAGAAAGTCTTCTTCTAGTTTTTTGAACATCATTTCTGAAAGAAGAGAAATGCCTTCAGCAATTACCCAGGAATTCTCCTTGACTTTTTGAACATCATCTCTAAAAAAAGAGAGATGGATGGTGTCATTTCACCCCTGAGTGTATTTTCAGTTTATATTAGTATATAGTAGTTTACAGGGAACTTCCCCTGACTTATAAGGAACCTCCCCTTGATGAGAGGAGAGATTTATCTCATTATGTTGTGGTAGACCTACACATTCTACCATATAAATCTCCTTATGCTAAGGTTGATATACTCATTTTTCCATTAGTTAGCTGGTGAAAAAATATTCACCCAACAGTTTTTGGTGACTTTGCTGGGGAAGAATGCACAATTTGAAGCCTCAAGCTTCAAATTAAAGCAGTACCAGTTCTTTTCCATTTCCATTTTACACTTTGGTATATCCATGGTATAAATGAAGCTAGAGATCTTGAGGTATTGTTGACCCTATATTCAATCTTGTGGAACAAAATAACTTTAATCTTTCCCCTCCACAAACTCACCTTCAATGAACTAGGAGTTTTCCTCCTACCAATGTCAAGTCTCCAACACCAGGCAAAGATTCTCTTTCCTCCACTAGTAGAGCTTTATCTATACATACCCCTCAAAGATTTGTTATCCCTCCTTTCCATTATCATATCAAGGCAGCCCAAGGCCCCTGGGGTAATACTTTTGGCCCTCTGAATCTAACCCTACCCTTACATGAACTACCCCGTAGTTTAAGAAAGAAATTTCCCAAGTTTTATGGTGATGGGAGAGTTCATCCTGATGAACATATTTTAGCCTTCTGCATATCCTATGGCATGATAGGTGTGGAATATGAAGACATAGAAGTGAGACTATTTCTAGAAACATTACAAGGTGCTGCTGTAGACTGGTTCTATCATCTGCAAGCTTAGAGTATAACTAACTTGAACAATCTCAAAGCTAAGTTTGAAGCTTGGTTTAAACCAGTAGAAGATGCACATGCCTTGTTATCTTAGCTCACACAAATGAATAAGGAGCCTCATGAACCTATGAGATAATTCATAGCTAAGTTCAACAAGTTGAGGAACATGATTCCTACAATTGCTCAACCAACACCTAAAAATTTTAAATGCTTCTTCATCAATTCTCAGCTTCCTGAAGTGAGTTTTTTGTTGAGGTAGGCTGGCCACATAGACCTTGTTGTAACTCAGGATTTGGCCACTGAGGTTTAAGATGATATTATCTTGGCAGGAAAGATAAGAAGAGATCTTAACAGAAGTAAATCTTCTTCATCTTCTGGATATTCTTCTACAGATACCACTGATCCTATAGTGCAAAAGCTAGAAAATGAGTTGCTAGCTCTCAAAAAGAAAACGGCACAAGGGATGTCTGATCCTCCTTTGTACCAAGATATACCAAGGAGGACATTTCCCAACCAGTTATATTAAGGCAATGCTACCAGAAATCAAGGGTAACCAAATCATCTTCCTCCCCCACAAGGGAAGCTTGTCATTGAAGCAGCACCAGCCAATTCAGTAGTTGGCTATCTTGAAATTGAATCTAATTTATCTTTCCAACCTGAGTTGAACCAAGAATATGACACTAATATCTTCACATAAGGAGAAGAAGAATTAGCTGGTGACTCCAACATTAGTTTCTTGAATTAACAGTATGAAGCTAGAAGGGAGAAACATTTAATGGATCATACATTGTATTTACCACGTCTCAAAATCAGTCACCTCAAAAAGCTAATAAAATAAAAATAGGGGAAGAATCTCGACTAGCAATTTCAATTGCTAAACAGGGGACTTCTCTGCCTTTCCAATTAAAGAACCTGGTGATCACTAAAAAAGTAAGTACCTCAAATATCCCTATACCTTCTACTTTAAATTCTCAGACCAGTACCACACCCCCTAAAAACCAAAATGATGGACTTATTTCCTCTATTCCTAGTCTATTTCAGTCATTTGATATAATTTACCATACTAGGAAGACCAAAATTCAAATAACTGAGTTTGAATATTTACAAGCCAACCCTGAGCAGTTGGATAGGTTAGTTGAATATGTGAAGAATAAAGTTATCCCTATAAGACCAAATGTTCCAAAGGTGACTCCCACATCCACCTCAAATAACCTTGTCATTACTCCTCATGTTGCCCTTGGGAAAATAAAATCTTTATATGTTTCCCTGTTGATAAATGGACACAAACTGAGCAACTACATAATAGATTCTAGTGCATCTAACAATGTCATGCCTACCAAGGTAACAAACTCTCTCAGCGTCACTCTGACTAAAAATCTTGGGAGATGTTTCTCCATGGAAAATAAATAAGTCCCTCTATTGGGTCAAATAAAAGATGCCTAATTTGCATTTGTGGCCTTCCCAGAAAAAAGGATTAAATTGACAGTCCTTGTGGCTGATGTTCCAGCTTCCTATGGCATTCTACTTGGATGAAATTTTTGCAAGGGCGTTGGTGGAGAATTGAGCATGGACCTATCTAAGGTGAGGATACCTGTGAAGGGCATCATGCAAAGGCTACTTTTTGAGAAGGAATCAATATATATTGTCACTCAGACGTCAGATCCTGAAGCTCAAATTTTGTTTGAGTCTTTAAGAATGGGTAATTACTTCCTATCTACAGAGGATGTTTATATTTCATCAGATGAAAGTCCTATATGTGATAGTTCAAAAGGTTCAAATAGAAGACTAGAAGAATTGGTAGAGCAAAGTGCAGGTGTAAAAGAATCCTCCCTCCCTAACAAAGAGAAATTTTAAAGGAGATCAGCTTTTAATGATGTCTAGATTCTAGAGTTTGATGGTAGTAGTTATTCTACCAATTCTAGAGCTAGGATTGTTCTGATATCTCCTCAAGGAGATATTTTCCCCTATTCATATAAGTTGTAGTTTAACAACACCAACAACACTGCTGAGTATGAATCTTTATTACTTGGGTTGAAGGCTGCTCAAGATAAAGGTGTTAAACTCCTTCATGCCAAAGGAGACATAGAACTAGTGGTTTTTTAGATGAGGAACCTATATCAAACCAAGAATGAAAGATTTAAATATTATCGTAATCTTGTATGGGACTGCATTGAAAATTTTGATGCTTTTAGTATTTCTGAGGTTCCTAGGGAATTCAATGATCAAGCAGATTCCTTGGCTGTCTCTACAACCCTCATGGTTTCTCACCAATATTTCAAAGAGAAAAGGTACACTATCAAACTGGTCTTTTTACTTGGTGTGCTTGATAATGCCAACCATTGGTAGGTATTTAATGGTGACAACCAAATCATTACCTTTCTAGAATAAATGGATAGCTTTGAGGAGCTTTATTTTGAAGGCAATAAGTCTTCACCATGGGAATCAGCTCCTAAAAAAATTCAAAAACTAGTGAATAATTCCTTCAGCTCAAAGGGAATAAAATCCCAAAAGGATTGGTTTCCCTTGAGAAACTATTTGATAAGCATGATAGGTTCATCAAGTAGCAACAAATAGATTCAAGTTCCTCCCAGGAGTTTGATCAAATATTTGAGGATTGAAGAAAATCCCAAGATGATCAATATTGGGAATGTTTCACTCCTGATGAAAAGCTCAAATTCATTACTCTACTTCACCATTACATTGATGTTTTGGCGTACTCATATGATGATCTAAAATCTCTCAGGCCTAAATAAATTTGGCATGAAATTCCTCTCAAGATTGGTTCATTGTCTTACAAGCAAAAATCAAGGCAGTACAACCCCAAGATATCAGGTACTATTCTATCTGAGATTTAGAAAATGTTAAATGCAAGGATAATTTTTCCAATCCATCATTCCACCTAGATTGTGAACATATTCCCTGTGAAAAAAGAATGGGGAAATTTACCTCTGTGTTGATTTTAGAAATCTAAATCAATCCTCTCTAAAGGACAATTACCCCCTGCCCATCATGGATCAAGTCCTGTAGACAGTGACTAGTTCAGAGATGTTATCAATATTAGATGGTTTTTTGGGGTATAATCAAGTGGAAGTCAGTGAAATAGACCAACATAAGATTGCTTTCACTACACCTTAGGGCACCTTTGCATATCACAAAATGCCTTTTGGTTTGATCAATGCTAGTGCCACCTTCCAGAGAGCAATGGATCTTGCTTTTAAAGATGAAATGGAGAAGTTCATTGTGGTATATCTTGATGACTTGACCATATTTTCCAAGCATCATTCTGATCATGTGCATCATTTATAACAAGTGTTGGAACATTGTCAACAAAATGGCATTTCCCTTAATCCTAAAAAATCATTTTTTGGGGTTACAAAAGGGAAACTTCTCAGTCACACTATATCCCAAGAAGGCATCAAGATCAACTTAGAAAGAGTCAAATCCATCCAAGAGCTTACTCTGCCTACTAGTAGGACTGCAGTTCATTTTTTCTTTAGAAAGGTGAATTTTCTACAAAGGTTCGTTCCTGAATTCACAGAAAAGACTCGCCACATTGTTGATATGATGAAGAGAAAAGCTAATTTACACTGGACTAAAGAAGGCAAGTCAACATTTCAAGATATCAAGGAAGCTATCACCCATGACCCAATCTTAGTTTGTCTAAATTATACCAAAGACTTCATAGTGTATAGCTATGCTTCTAAACACACACTTTCAGCCATTCTAGTTCAGCAAAACAAAGAAGTGGAATCTCCTATTTCATTCATGAGTTATCCTCTTAAATCTCATGAATTGGAATATTCAAACATGGAGAAGCATGCTTATGCTATGGTTAAGGCAATGAAACACTTCTATTTCTACATCTTGAACTCACACGTTGTTGCTCTGGTACCCGATACCATAGTAAAGTCCATTTTAACTCAACAAGAGTTTGGTACCAGAAGGGACAATTGGATTTCTAAAATCTATGAGTTTGATCTTGTTATCATACCTATGAAGCTTGTGTGAGGAAGAGGCCTCTGCCAATTAATTGCTGATAATATACCAAAGGAAACAGGGCATGAAGAAAAAAAGGCTGAAGACATGCCTACATTTCTCTTCATCACTACTACGAATGAGTGGTATTTTAATATCACTCATTTAATTATCTATGGTGAGTGTCCTACCCACCTTTCTCGTAAATAAAAGAGAACTGTTAAATTGAAGGCTGCTAACTATGTCTTATGGGAAAATAGTTTGTACAAGAGGATCCTTAATGGGATATTCCTTCGTTGTGTCGACAAAGTGCAGTAGTTTAAACTATTAGAGTCTTTCCACAATTTGGCTTGTGGAGGACATTTTTTTACACCTGTGACTACTCATAATATTCTATGAGCTAGGTACTATTTACCTACTTTATTTCAAGATAAGTACACTTGGGTGCGTAGATGTGAGCTGTGTCAACAGTTCGTTGGGAAACCCAAATTACCCACATTACCTCTCAAGCCAGTGGTAATTGAAAAGCATTTTCAATAATGGGGTATTGATTTCATTGGTGTTATAAACCCATCCTCAAGTGCTAGACATGACTATGTTCTCACAGCCATAGACTACTTTACCAAGTGGGTGGAAGCCATTCCATCCAAGCATGCTACTTCAGAGGTGGTATGTAATTTTCTCAAGGAAAATATTATTTCCCAGTTTGGAGTCCCAAATAAGATTGTAATAGATAATGCTTCCTATTTTACTTCTCAATAGGTTACTAAGTTTTGCTACAATTATGGGATTACCCTCTCCCACTCCTCTAACTATTATTTGCAAGGAAATGGTCAAGCAAAATCAAGCAACAAAAATTTGGTGACCATTATCAGGAAGCTAGTAGATGAAAATCAGATAACTTGGCATAAATCATTGTTTGATGCTCTATGGGCAGATAGGATTACACCCAAGAGGGCAATAGGTATGTCACCATTTCAACTTTTGTATGTTTTGAATGTAGAGATACCAATCACCCTGGAACTACTAGCACTAAAGTTGGCAAAGGTTGTCAAAGATCAAATATTTGAAGATTCCATTGACAAGAGGATCATGTGCTTGACTGAACTAAATGAGTAGTTAACTATGGTGGTGGACCGTATTGCTGCACATCAAAGTCTAGTAAAGAAGCTCTTTGATCAGAAAGTAAGGATTCATGATTTTTAGATTAGAGATCAAGTCTTGTTATGGGACAAGAGGAGAGAACCAAAAGGTATACATGGGAAATTGGATTCCTTGTGGAGAGGTCCATTTTCCATTCATCAACTCAATGGTAAGAATAGTTTCTTGCTAAAGTATCAATATGGCATGCCATTTTCACTGGCTCACAGTGGGCAGCATTTGAAGCACTTCAATCCTTAAAGTATCAGATAAGATCAGTTGTACATTTGTATAGTCTTTAGTTTTATTTTTTTCATTTCATTTTTTGGTGTCTTTCTATTTTTGGGTGGCATGAATCCATAGCCCAATGGCATAGATGAAAGCACTTAGAGTCTAGATTCTACTCCCTTTAATCATTTTTATAATTAATGGAAGTTTCTCAACTGGAGCCAGCTATTGTTCCCAAAATCCATCACTTGTTTTTGTGGACAACATGTCAATCATTCTAGTCCTATAGGCCAAAATGATCTCTTTCTTTCTCAAAAAATGTTCTGATCAGTCTGTCAGGGAAGTCCAAGAACAAACACACCTCTGTTCTGATTCCTCTTGTTGGATCTTGCTCCTCAGAAAGAGCACAGTATGATTACCAAATATAAGCAATTATAAATGCAGAAATAACCAGAAACACAAGTAGCTAGAATTCACCAATAGCACAGAATATGAGAGACAATACTCTATCTTATATTAACACTTTACAGAAAAGAATACAACAAAGAGCTGCCACACTCTTTCACCTTACAGAGGTTTGCCACACCTCAAGTGTACAGTAATTCTTCTCACACAACACTCTCCTACACAAAAAAAAATGGTCCCAACAACCAACTCACAAACAGAATTGGTGTTCACCTCTCCAACTAGTCAGTAATAACCCTGCCAGTTCATCAAGCACTCAATAGTACTTCAAGTTGATCTCCCATGAACCTGCAACCTGCAATTCAACAGACCATACTCACATGTAGATCCCCTATGAGCTTGCAACAACCTGCAACTCAATGATCGTACAAAAATGGAAGCAACTTACTTGCCTTCCTTTCTATCTCATACCTTAATTACAATACATGCCAATGGGTCTATAAATAGATCCCTAACTCAAACACTAACTTAGACTCTTAATTTAGACAATTATCCTCATAGCCAAAGACTCTAACTGGCCTTTACATGCAAACACTTCATTCACTTAACTAATTGTCTGTGTAACGAGTAGTTCTGGAACACACAGGTGACCGACGTCGGTCCCTGCTAGTCTGGTTCTGCCGACGTCGGCTGGCTCCCTGCCATCGCCTGTGGCCTTCTGCACTGGTCACGACGGACATCGGTCCTGCTGCCGACGCTGGTGCTCCTGGATCTCAGCAACCTTCCTATTCCACCTGTTTGCAAAGAGTTGAAGCTTTTAGCTCCACAACTCAACACAGTCAAGTTTTTCAATTGCATAATCCTTTTTTAGCTAAGGAAATCGCAGGTTCAATAGGCAAGCTTTCACAAGGAGAAGTTCAAAAAACACTTAAGGAATTTCATGAAAAAATTGTAAGGAATGAACCATTGAACCGTTGAACCATTGAACTCCACTTCAAAGAGTTCAAAAGGTTCAAAGTTCAAAGATTTTAAAGCTTCAACGGTGGGCTTCGAAGAGTTGGAATAGACCGTTGAACCATTGAACCATTGAACTCCACTTCAAAGAGTTCAAAAGGTTCAAAGTTTAAAGGATTCAAAACTTCAATGATGGAATTCATTAAAATGTAATGAATCATTAAACCAATGAACCATTAAACCATTGAACTTTGAAAGGTTCAATGTGGTTCAAAGGTTCAAACAAGTTCAAAAGGCTTCAAAGAGTTTAAAGGGTTCAAAGTTCAAAGTTCAAGTGAAAGATTCCAAAAGAAAGGTTCAAATAATTGGTTCAATGATACATCAAACTCCTTAAGAATACTAAGTGAATGTGACTCTTTACCAAACATAAAAGATTGAACTGCCAAACTACCTGATGAATTTTGAACCATTGAACCAATGAACATCAAAAGATTCAAAGGTTCAAGGTTCAAAGTGGTTCAAGCGACCATCAATCGATGACGTCCCCATGGATGTCAAATTTGTTTTTCAAATAATATAGACCCAAGAACAAACTCAATGACCAGCCAAAGAATGAGCCAAAGGAACTAGCAGAAAGCGAGAAGATAGACTAAGAGCTCAGATCACTAGGAAGAGACAAAATGTATTGAGGAAAGAGGGAATGTTACAAAAAATCCAAAAATATGTACAGGAGAGTTATTCCAATAGGTGGAATAGTCCACCAAGTGGACATCAGAGAGTGTAAGCATTCAAAGGCATGGATTATTTTTCTTCATCAAAGTAAAGGTGCATGGATAGTTGTGTAAGCATCATAAAGAGGACCAGGCAGCCCATGCTTTGGAGGAGACATTTGAGATGATTAACATTCCAAAGTCCAGGCTGGTAATCTGATCCAGCATGGCCCCTTTATAGAATTTTCAATGTATTCAATGCATTGAACACAGCATGGGCCATTTCATGGAAACAAGTGCCAAAGTCTTTCTTTGGTTGATATATATTGTAATCTCTCAGTTTGTATGAGAGAGATATTTTTTTATTAGAAGCGAAACTCTACCCAAATTGAAAGGCATTTTTGAGACTTTGAGCTCAAATTGTTAATCATATTTTATTATTTGAATGAGAAAGCAAGCAACCTTTTAGACTTTATGTTGAAATAGCTTATGCTATCTAGGAAATTATTCTTATGTATGTTTCCTAAATATAGTCTTGTTCATCTAATCAAATAAATAGTTTTAGTGAAAATAATCTAGAAGGTGTCCTGAAGCTGACTGTGGGAGACTTTGTGCTGCCATAATTATCTTTAGTCTATGTTTTATGTTTCAGTGAAAAGGATATTGGAGAGACTTTGAGATCCCATTATCCTTCATAACATTTTATTATATTGTAGTTGAGGTGGAGACTTTGTGCTACACTTCATTCTACTGTGTTACTTCATCCTAAATCAATAAGAGGAGCAACAAAAGACTTTGTGCTTTCATGTGTTTCTTGTGGTTATAGTTACTACCCAGGAAGTCTCCTCTAGTTTTTTGAACATCATTTCTAAAAGAAGAGAAATGCCATCAGTAATTACCCAAGAATTCTCCTTGACTTTGTGAACATCATCTCTAAAAAAAGAGAGATGGATGATGTTATTTCACCCCTAAGTGTATTTTTAGCTTATATTAGTATATAGTAGTTTATAGGGAACCTCCCCTTGATGAGAGGAGATATTTATCTCATTATGTTGTGGTAAACTTGCACATTTTACCATATAAATCTCCTTATGCTGAGGTTGATATACCCATTTTTTTGTCAGTTAGCTGGTGATAAAATATTCACCCAATACACATGAAGCAAAAAAATTAAACATAACCACTTCTTGCTTGCTCTCTTGAAGTTCTCCTTGTTCCTCTTCAACTTTTGCTTGTTATTTGGCTACCATCTCTTCTTCATCTTGACTCAATATTGTTCTCAATGGCAACTCAACTACCATGATGGAGTTATTGTCTCCTATGAGACTAAAATCACTTGATCCTTCCATTATATGTTATCATATCTAATTATCTTCTATTGTATACTAATCCATCTCTCTTTTATCTTCCATTTGTGCCAAGCAAGACACATTACCCTGATGCCATGCAAACTTTTCAAGTATTTCAACTTGTATTTCAATATATATATGTGGGTTTATTGAATGGTCTTTTAGAGTATTTTATTGAGAATTTTATTATTGGCCTCCAATTGACCATTGCATTTTGGATGACAAGGTGTGGAGAATTTGTGGGATATTTTAAATTTGGTACATAACTGTTTACATCCTTGTTCTTGAAATTGCCACTGTTATCACAAATGATAGTATGGGGAACTCCAAAATTATAGATTATTTGGTTAAAGATACATTTATAAATTTTGGTTCTTGTGACATTGATAAGAGGCATGGATTTTACCCATTTGGTAAAATATTCAATAGCATTGATGATAAAAACTTGACCATCTTGATGATCGAGGCAATTTGTTGATGAGATATAATCCCCACATGGAAAATGACCAAGGAGATTCCATAGTTTGGAGCTCAGTTAGTGGTGAATGTATTAGATCATCATGGATTTGGAAAGGACTACATTTTCTAGAAAAATTGATAGCATCATTTTCTTATGTAGGCCAAAATTATCCCATACATAGGCATTTGTGTGTTGTAGCATGTTCACTACAATGACCACCATAAATTCCCCCATGTGCTTATTTTAGGAGAGGAGGGACCTCTTCTTCAATTACACAGTGGAGTAGGGTACCTTCTACATTATGATAATGAAGGGTATTATATCAAAAGACATATTTAATAGCTTGTTTTTGAATTCTAGTCTTTTCAAAAGAATCTGTGTCTGAAAGATAAGTTTGATGTTAAAGGAATTAGATAATATTTCTATACCATGGGACTTTTTGAATAATAATAGCCTCAATGTGATAGATAAGTAAATCTTATGAAAGGATAGAAGATGGGGACTTTCTTATTTGAATAAAAATTTGATAATGACTAAGTACTTGATGAGGATGAAATAAGGATGCTAAAGAAGCAAGAGAATTAGTGATAGAGTTTTGATCTCTTAGAATGGGCTCAATGGTAAAAGAGGCAAACTCTTTGGTTAGGGTGGTATCTATTTGATGATAAGTGACAATATTTTCAATTTTACATTGGTAGTCACTATTAACCTGAAAGAAGATAAGTTTGGAGTCACCCAAAGCATGAAGATATGGAATATATAATTTAAGTGTTGATTTTATGCCTAATATTAACACTGCATATTCTACCATGTTATTAGTGACATCAAAGGTTAGATGGAATGCCAAAGGGATTATTTTACCATGAGGATTAGTTAGAATACAACCTACCCCAACTCCTTGGATATATTTGGTGACGTCAAAGTGAAGGTTCTAGGTATCTATTATCACTTGTAATTATCCCCTTGAGGAGATGTCTCAACTCTCCTCATCCAAGTGGCACAATGAAAACATCTCACTTGTTGTGGGTAATCAATTGGTGAGATGAATCTCTAGAAGGGCTAGTTCCCTTGATGCACTCTTTGAAGTACTTTCCTACTTATCAACATTGCATGAAAAAGGTTAAGAAGAAAAATGAAAAAATCTAAAAGGTGATGCACCAATAATGAGTTTCCTCCTATTTATTGAACTTATACTACTTAGATTAAATCAAAGCTTCTTTCACACATAACTCACAACTCAAGATAGATTATTACATCAATGTTTCATATGCTAGGTTCAAGAGGTATATTGATGTTTAGGAGGGATAATAAATGATATTTTGGAGAATATAGTCATAAATAACTTCTAAAACTCTCATAAACTAATAAGGAACACTAAAAAAGACCTACAACAATTATTCTTTTGCATACTTGGTGGACATTCAAAGATAGCATGCTAGAAAAGACTATCTTTTACTAGACAAGATCAACAATATTTTACAACTAGAATAAATCATGAAACATGTAAGTAGGTAAATTCACTTTTTTATTTCTTCAAGAGACATTCAAATACAAAATTGGCTAGGGTTTCACCATTAACTAATGGAGGCTACCCAAAAGAGCCCAAAAAGTCACTACTTATAGTATTTGGGAGAGGAGTTAGAAAATGGAAGTCCAAAGGTCACTTGAACACTTGTAATGTTGATAATAAGGGTTACATGTGTATGAGAAGAGGATATGAAACTAACCATGCAAGTTCAAAAATCACAAGTGTCAATTCAAGACATGAAACTCCTGGAATGTGGCATGAAATTCCTTGTCTCAAAAAATTGCCTTCATCATCTAGCTCTATTAGAACATCCCAAAAATAATTAGGTATAGGTATAATGATTATATTAAGATTTAAGGGCCTTATACATGCTTCTCCATGCATTGGTTGCATTCCTAATCACCTGGATTCCTTTGAAAGTGAGCCATCACTGCCTATAGTAAAAAAATCCTCTTTCACACACCTTGCACACTTGGATTCCAAAATGGCTTCAGTTTCTCATGAAAATTCATACAATAGAGTGTATGAAACTTTAAAATACCATTTTTGGCCTTATATTTCTTAGGTATACCTTAAATAAGCTCCCACTTGAAGTTCTCACACTTCTCACTATCTTGGTCACTATACCAGTTTGACTAGTTGAGATGGAGCTAATGGTAGGAACACTTAGGATATTTTATATAGTATTAAATTTTCATATTGAGTTATAATAAGTCTTATTATAACTCCCAAAGTTTATTAATCTTCTTGAAAGTCCCTATAACCTATACAATACACAAAATAGTCAAAGAAAGTCATTTTTTACCATGTCTGTATATGTAGGGTAGCACCAAAATTGATGAGTAAGAACACTAAATATTCATATTCAAACTCTAACCACTTTCATGGTCATTTAATTCCATTTAGATATATCTTCATGCTTGTTTTCTCAATCGTGTCCTTATCTAAGGGTTAGTAAGGGTTTTAGGTCTTCTAGGCTCTTAAGCTTTGTTCATAAAAATCTGACATTGGAACTACCAAAAATGTGATTTCCAAGACCCCTTTCAACCCCTCCAAAATTATTGGATTTCCATGCAAAGTTTAAATGGATATATGAGTACTCAAAGTTACCATATTGAGCTTGTCTTCTCAATTGCATTGGCTTAATGTTATCTCTAAGCTCAAAATGGATACCTTATGATTTCTCTATAAATTGGTGGATTGTACACATCTAAAAATAACCTATGAACATGATAAATAGGTTATAATTCCATCCTACACCTAGAAATTAAGGTGGCTTCTCATTTGGGCTTTAGGCCAAAACCCTACCTAACAGGCTTATCTGCAACCTTGGAGTTCTAGACCTTGCTGAGATTCTCCCTTATTTGCTTGATTCCTCATATTTTTTTAGGTATGCTTCAACTTCCTAAACCTTCTTGAAATGTCTCTATAGCCTTTGGTCCATCCTTTTCACCATTCTTCTCCAAAAATATATGTTTTATGCATAAGGGAGTGCCCTCTATCTGAGACAAAATAGAGGGAACTTCCCCTATTTTCCCAAAAAAACCAAATGGTGGAGGAGTTTCCCCAAGTTTTTAGGACCTTATACACCAAAATTTATCACTTATTCATCTCATTTACCTTCCAACTCTCCCAAAAACCAAAATATACCCCTTTGAAGGTAGACTATTTAAGGTTTAGGATGCATACTGTGTAGTTCACCATAGTGTCTATTCTCTTTACTTTATACTCATCATGAGAGTATCACAAGGTTTTATTGCCTATATTAGGGATTTTTCAATCACCTAAACCATTAGACACTTTTCCAAACCCTACTTGGTTCTTCCCTTACTGAGATTAACCTAGACTGAGGTCAATTTCTTGACTATGTTTCACTTTCTTATAGGTGATCATGATTACTTGAACCTAGGTATAGTGTCTAAAACCCTATTATAATCCTATAGGATAATTTTATACTTTTTTGACTCATTTTTAATAATCTTTATGTTATACCCATGCTTAGACCTCACTCCTCAACCTATTGTTGCCTACAGTCAACTATAGTTGATCGTATTAGAGCAAGTAGAGGCCTATGGGCAAGAAGTCATTTTGAAACATGTACCACCTTACCTTTATATCATATAAGCTAATTTGAATCATATTTCATATACCAATGTATGTATTTCCATGCTTAAGTCCCTCTCATAGATGGTATAGAAACTCACAGTCAACTATAGGTGCACATTTTCAGAGGAAGGGACACTTGTAGGTATGAATAAGATCAAAATTCAATGTATCATCCTCTTTAAATGATCACTAAATCATAAGTGTTATTTCTAGCTACTTATAACCATTCAAACATGGTGGCATGATCTAGTTTGCAACCTCGGGTGCTAGAGTCATCCTGGAGTTTCAAATCTTGTAGGTTTCATTGCCTAAATTTAGTGATGAAAGTATAGCTTTGAGTCTCTCAATAACCATTTTATAGTAATTATCTTGACCCCATCTCTTGAAAATTCTTCTCTTTTATGTAGGTTACAAGGTATGGTTATTTTTATGCACCAAGAGTCTTTATAACCTTATTATATGGCTTTATCAAAATGGCTTGGACCTCTAATTTCACCTTTTAGGGATTAAATCCTTGAACTTAGTCATCACCTCCTATAAAATGGTTTACACCTCCATTTTACCATTTGACACCTAAAATAGGTCTATCATGATCAACCCACATGCTAGGATTCAAAATAAGGCTTTACCATGCTCTAACTTTCTGTATAAGTACCTTCATGGCTCTGTGACCTATAGGTGAACATTTTCACATACAGGCAATGGACAAAAATTTGGTAGTATGTGAGATATATTTGTTGATGATTAATTATATAACATCTCCAGGTGTTCAAATTCAATCCTATAATTACAAAGGATTTGAAACAACTATCAATACTCCCCTTTCAACATGACATCCTCTAGAGGGCACCAGTAGGTGTAATTTGAGTTGTATGTAGGTAGTGAACATGAAATGATCCATGTTCCAAGGAAACTAACTCCATGGTTAATTTATATCTTCCTTAAAGTATCTAAATGAAACAATATGAGGTCTTATATCCTTATATAGGTTCATACATCTCTTTTTGATGTCTTCACTTCTTATAGGCACCTATAGGTGCATATCTCTATTATATGGCTACATGTGACTGAGGTGATAACACAGTCCCTTCTTATGCCAAGTGATATTTCATACCTAATTTTATTGATATGATAATATTTTCAACATCATGATATATTCTTTACACTCCCATGAATCATACTAAACATGTTCCATACATGTGATTCCCTATTACTCCAAGTGAGAATGGGCAAAGAGTTGATTGTGAGTATAGCAAGATTAAAGATTGACCAAAGCATGGTGTGATGAGATAAAACATGGATAGAGGTGATAAATATGTAAATTATCATGTGAAACATCATATCCCATTCACATGAGACCCTTCCATAGAACCAAGTCTTCTCAAACTAGGAAAACTTGACTAAGACTTCAAATGGTTACACCCTCTTACAACATGAGATGATTTGCCTATAAAAACATCTTGAAACATGAAACCAAGAATGGATATCATTTTAAGAGGGATTTTAAATAATCAAGAGTAAACATCACCAATTGGATTGTATGGACCTATCTAAATTAGAGCAAAAACTTTAGGGTGCAAGAAATAGTGAGCAAAAAAATATAGTCAACTTGTTAGAGATGATTCATAAAGCATAGTTGACCAATATTTGAAAACTTGTTATGTAAATTAATATCTATGAGTGTAATATCACCCCCTAAAGGCATTTATCTTGAAACCTCTTCTACTGACCATACCAACATGAACCTTTTGATCATTTCTATGTGTCTAGAAGGGCAAAGAAGGAGCAAAATAGTTTTAGACCTATTTTAGCACTTATAAATGATGTCAAGCATTTATATGAGTCTTAGGAAGATGAAGATAAATTTCATGACCTTCTCCCACATGTCACCTTCCCTCATGGGTCATACAAGTGCCAAACTACTCCCCTTTCAGTTGGTTTCTTGATTTTTAGTTAGATAACCTGCAAGATTCAGATGGGACTAACATTCCTAATAGGTAATCTAACTTTTTATATGTTTGAAAGGAAACTAAGAAACTTGGACACCTTGAAAACTATGCCACTTGCATTTATGACCCCTAAATGCCTACTAAGTGACTCAAAGTGACATATAAACTAATTAGACCATGACTAAGGCTAAAAAGGCATAAAATTATATCAAATAGAATATAAAATACCCTATGACAAAACATTAGACCACTAAAACATATAAAAATTAAGTTTTTACCTATATGGGTCCCAATTTGACCTGCAAGATCAAATTTAGTCAACAAATTGGTGACTCATAGGGGTAGTATGCCTACTATACCAAATATAAGTAGCCTTACCCTATCCATGGGATAAGGGATTCAAATAAATTCTTTAATACAACTAGTAAGGAATTGCCTAAAACACACAAAAAATAACCACCCCACACCAAACAACACAAAACAAAGCAAGACACCAACAAGACTTACACATGTGCATAAACACTTAGGGAAAATAAGAAAAAAAAAGCTATGTACAAAGAGAGAGGAACAACTTAATATGAATTTTTAAGATAAATCAAATTGATTGGGATATGAATTTCCTTTCCATCCAAATTTGAGATTTGGAAAGCATTGTGTTACTTGCATTGAGTGATGACATAAAGGCCACTCCAAAAAGCATCAAACTTTGTGTGTTTTCCAAGCTTAACACTATCTTCATCCCACTTTAGAATAATGTATCCTTCATGAAAGGTTCTTAGCATGGCTTTATTATCAAATATTTCTTTTTTTGATCTTGGTGAGCTCTCATACTATGCAAAAGCTTGATCCCTTGTTTCTTCAAGCTCCATTAACTCACATAACCTGACCTCCATGCTTTCATTTTCGATCAACTCTAGTTGTTAAGTGAAATCCAAATCTGGTAACTCAACTGAAATATGTAATCTAGCATATCTTCCATAAACAAGTGTATATGGTGATTTTCCAATGGCTCTCTTAGGGGTGATTTCATCAGCCCAAAGAGTGGTCTTCAATTTGGAATGCCAAGTTCTTTGGTTCTCCTCCATTGTTCTCTTGATAATCCTAATTAGATTCTTATTATTGGAATCATCTAGTCTATTTTATTATGGATAATAGCTAGTGGAAGTACTAAGATAGATACCATGTTTCAAATCCCACTCACTTGTCTTCATTCCAAGGAAAGCCAATGCATTGTTTGAAATTATTACTAAAGGAGCCCCAAATATTTTCATTATGCCTTAATATAAGTCTAAAACTAAACTTTCATTTGATTCCTTAATAGATACATCCTCCACCCATCTTTTAAAGTAATTTATAGTATCTAACACCCACTTTTGATCAACACTAGAAGGTGGGTTGATTAAGCCTATGAAATTTAGACCCCATTGCATGAAAGGTTGTTCTAATTATATTGGATGAAGAGGTAAGGTTAATTTTTTTTTTCCATCAAAGAGAGCACATTTTTGACATTTACTTACCTAAGAATTAGTATCTTTAAACAAACTAGGCCAAAAATAACCAACTATCATAATTTTGATAGTTGTGGTCCTTAGAGCAAAGTGACGACCACCTACTGGTCTATCATGAAACTCAAATAATATATTCTCAACCTGATCTGATTCAACACATCTTAAAATTACACCTGATAAATCTTTCCTAAATAATACTCCATCAATAAGAACATAAGGGATAGATTGTAACCTAAAATACCTTCTTTTGGCTCTATCTAAGCTGTGTGAACATTCACTGATTTGAATAAAATGGATCATTTATTGTTTCCAAATCCTCATTGGTGATGATGAAATTGTCATAGGATCATATTTAATGGATAAAATAGCTTCCTTTTATCCTTTCAAATCTGAAGCAAGGTGTTCACATAATCCCTTCCCTTTTACTAGCTTGGTTGTCTTGATTTCTACATCATACTCCATTACTTTTTAAATCCAACCAGCTCTTTTTTCATTCAAATCTCTACTCAAAAGGAAGTCTTTGACATTAGGATTAGGTTCCAATATATTAATCTTATTGTTAGATAACATGTGCCTAAACTTATTTATACTTCTAACAATTGAAAGTACTTACTTCTCTACATAAGTGTACCTTACCTCATAGCCTTCCAATCCTTGACTAAAGAAGACAATAGGCCACTCCAAGTTTTCTTCATTTGATTGAGTGATCATGTAAAATATTAATTATTCATTTCCATAAATATACAAGTTTAAATCCTTTGATAAATTAGGACTTTCAAGAGTCGGAGCTTGAGCAATAGCTTGCTTGATCTCTTCAAAACTCTCTTTCCTTGACGTAGAGATTATAGGCTTGACAAAGTTATAAAAATAAATAATAAACCTTCTTATGAAATTTATTTTTCCAAAGAAGCTTTACAAACCTTTCTTGTGTTTGGGTAAAGTCAATGCTAAGATTGCACTCACCCTTTCAAGATCTATAAATAGACATTTCTTTGAAACAATGTGTCCCAAAAGTTTACCTTCATGGATAGAAAACACACACTTATTTGGATTAAGAGATATTTAAAAATCTCTAAATTTCTCAAAAATCTTCCTAAGATGATTCAAATGATCATTTGCATCTTTGGAGAAGATCGTGATATCATCAAGATACACCGGCACTTTATAATTTATTAGGCCTTAAAAATCCATATCCATTAAACTTTGAAATGTTTCCCCAGCATTAGACAAACAAAAATGCATTTTCATATAATCATATGTGCCCCATTTAGTGTTAAAGGTTGTCTTTTATTGATCTCCTTTACCAAAATTTGATTATATCTTGAATATCCATCAAGGAGTGAGGACCTTTCACTACCTACCACAACTTGAAAAATTTGCTCCATGAAAGGAAGGGGATAATGGTATTTCAAGGAAACTCTATTCAAATCTCTAAATTCAACACATAACCTTATTTTCCCATTTTTCTTCCTTAATGAGATTAATTTTGCCAACCAAGATGAATGCTTAATAGGAAAAATGATTTTAGACTCAATCAACTTTGTAAGCTCCTTCCTCATAAGAGGCTCAATCTTAAGATTGATTGGCCTTTGCATTTGCTTTATAGGCTTGGAATTCTCATCTAACTCTATGGTATGTTGAGATAAATTTATGTCAAAGCCTTTTAAATCACTATATTCCCATGCAAAGATATCAAAAAATTATTTGCATAATTCAATGAAAGCATACCTTTTCTTCTCTAGTACACACCTTCCCAAGAGCAAGCAACTTATCTCTAAATATTTGTACTCTCTAGAGTTAAAATCTTGCATGAAATCTTGAGGATCCCTCTTGATAGTAGTCTTTCCAAAGTAGTGACAAATAATCACTCTTCTCTTCAAACATCTTAGATAATAAATTCCCTAGTTCATCTCATGAAGCAATAGAAGCATGAGGTAGGGTTCCATACCAATCTAAATCTTTCCCTTTGAAAGACAATGCCAATAACCTGATAGATATATTCTCTTGAGTGATATTATGTATGTTACAAAATTTTGCCATGTTTTTAATGTGTTCAATGGGAGTAATAGGACCTTCTCCACTAAAATAAGGAACACTTTTAAGAGCTGCTCTAGGAATTTGGTCATATTGGGCAAGATTCAAAGGAGATGATCCTGTCAAGGCTATAAAAGGAAGGTTTTTAGCTATATTAGAAATTCAATTGTGAGTATTATGGGTTGAACCAAGTAAAAATTTAGACTTATTAAAAACCAAATCCCTTGAATAAGGACGAGTATTCACAAATTTGAACCTTTTGACATAATAACAAGGCAATTATACAAACTCAAAAGGTATACCTTTAGCAGCAAACCTATTAGTCACCAATGGCATAGAAAATGAGGACTGGTCAGCAACCAAAGAGCTGAAAACTTATTAAAGTCACTAGGTACTGAATATATACATTCTTGCTACTATAAATATGCTAAGATCGGCACCAATCTTAAACAATATTTTAAGACTTAGATTCCCATCGGGTGTGACAAAAACTATTATCACTTGGATTTTCACCCCTTGAAGATATGTCTTAGCTCCCCTCATCCAAGTGGCACAATGGAAATATGTCACTTGTTGTTTTGAACTAGGAATTTGACTCAAGAGAGGTGATTAGTATTGTGTTAGTCCCAAAATGAAAACAAATTGATAAAAACACACTAACTAGCATACATCTCTAGGCCTGGTTCCTAAGGTGATCTTAATAACAAAAATAAATGAAAAACATAACTAAAAATTAAAGAAAAATAAGAATCCTTCACCTTCTTTGGATTCTTCAAATGCTTGTTGTAGTGGCTTGCTTGGCTTGTGCTCATGAAGTCTTCATCAAAGGAGGCTTGGCTATCTCCTCTTCTCATTGGCACCTTGTGGCTTTGGCTTAGATTGGATCAATATTTTGGCATCATAACTTTGGCATTTGAGATCTCTTGGAATCAATTTGACATGGTAACTTTGTATAAATTAAGCTTAAACTTCAATAGGCAAGGCCTCCTATTTATAGATTTTTGAGATTGCTTAGAATCAACCTAAACCATCCCTCTTGAGATAAATGTGTGGTTGAGGATTAATTCATTTTTTTGAAATTAAATATATAATTATATTCATCATGAAATTGGAAAAAGGGGCATTAAAGATGCATGGAGGGTCATTATGAGGCATGGGAGACCCATAATCTTGATATTTATGGAATTTATGGCATAGGGATGTCTTCTAAAAAAATGAGGTCACCTGATGATGTAGTTATTCAATATTCATTTTAAAAATAATTATTCAAAACATTTCCATGGAATTCCTAATTAGGCTCTAATTTGGTTTTATTAGCTCTTAAGCATGATTAATCACTTTGTGCACAAATTACTTAAATTGATCATAATGTCTTGTTATTGGTCTAAAATTTGACTAGATTGGAATTAGAAGTTAATTTTAGATGCATTAGAAATGTATTCTCATTTAGGATGTTTCCAACACAAAATAACAAAGACACACATCTTGTATAATAAATTTGATAGAAAAGAGCAATCTAGACCACTTAGGTGCAAAATTAGCATTTTGACTCATAATGATCTGATCAAAGTTAGTTGGATAATCAATTATGTTACCCCATTTAATGATACTCTAGCCAAAATTGGCACTTGAATATGTCAGTTTCACATCATTTAGCGTGTTTTATTATTTTTAGGCCAAATTATGCACTTTGATAGAAATTGGTCAAAAGCTTGATTGGATATTATTGGTGGCCAGATTTAGGTGTCTATAGTTTGCCTCTATTTGGGAAGGCATTGCAAGATATAAACATAGTAACATATTCTCAAAGAATGAAAAGGTCATGTATGCCTACAACTACAATGATGATAAACTAATATGATTCTCCCTTGAGGGAATAGTTGGCACAAGCAGGTTAGCAAATGGTCCCTAGATAAGAAGCAAAATAAGGGGACTAAAGAAAGGAAATATGATGGGGTGAAAACATAATGATTTTGAAAAAGTAGTGAAAATCACTGATAATACAAGTGGGATGGTGTACAATGGTTTTCCCAAAGGTGGTTATAAGTATTTTACCCTGATAGTGGCAATGTGGTATGATAACACAATGATTTAACCAAAGGTGGTTATAATCATTGAGAAGATGGAGCTGCCTCAGTTAATACAAATAAACAAGATAATACTACCCTAATTAGGATAGACAAACAAGATAACATGTCTCTATTTGGGTGGGAAAAGTAAATTTGGTGAGAACACAATGATTTGCCTAAAGGTGGTTATAATCATTGAGAAATGCAGGTGGGATGGTATCCAATGAATTTCCCATAGGCAGTTATAATCATGGGACCCCAATTATGGCAAACATGATAAACTTGGTCTAGGATGATGATAAATTAACATAGAGGGTAATGATGAATTAGAACAACTTACTAGTAGGGAGATGCTCATCTAAACTAATAAAGGTTGAAATTATTTTATGGTTAATTACCTTGTTTGGGATATGATTGGGATTATATTAGGATGTCAGTGCCAAAGAGATATCGATGCCACCATTGCTGAATAGACTTCTTTAAGTTGAGGTTTGTTGTAGCACATGTTGATAGGCATCATGGTATAACATCATGAGGACTTGGCTGAAATATGCATAAGGACTGACTCTCACAATCTAATACTCAATAGAAAATAATGCACTAATGATAGAAACCATGATGACAATGTAAACATATGAATATGGATGGATTCAAGTGTAAGTGTGGGTAAGGAATCACCTAATGAACATACATAGACCAAATCAAGGTAACAGTGCTGAAAACAAAAAAATATGCAGACCAACAAATAAAATAAGTAGAGATAAACAAATAAATAATGTAATAAAAACCATACCAACATTGCCCCTAGAAAATAGGTGACAAACTTAACAAATGAACAAAATGGGGGAATAGAAGAAAAGGAAGGGAGTGGCCCAGCTATCTCCATATGCACTAGGCAAGTGGAGGCTACCTACATAGTTCCATGGATGTAATATCTAATAAAAAACTTTAGGCCAAATGTATTTCTCCCAAGGAATGAGAAGAATATGATAACTAATGAAAACAAACAAAATGGATGTGATAGAAGAATCAAAATGGTCTTTCAAAATGGAAAGTGTGTGAGAGAAAAAGGCCAAAAAGGATGGGAAAACTGAAAAATAAGTGATTTTCTTGCAACTTAGTAAGGGCTCCTAGATTCCTTAAAGTAAAGAAGTGGTCAGTTTTTTTTGTTATTTTCTACTAGTTTTACAAATATTTATAGGATTTTTGAAGTATCTCAACTCAATCAAGAATGATGAGACACTAAATGGTTCAAGATCACAAAATTGTGAGAGCCTTCAAACTTAGGTTTCTCACATAATGATGAGAGTGTTCAAACTTAGGTCACTCATAAAATGGTGAGAGCATTCAAACTTAGGTTGCTCACAAAATGGTGAGAGAATTCAAACTTAGGTTGCTCGCAAAATGGTGAGAGCATTCAAACTTAGGTTGCTCAAAAAATGGTGAGAGCATGGTGTAAAGGGTGATTGACATGACCTTAACAAGTATTGAGCACTACCTACATAGTCCCAAAGTAAGACCTAAAGTCATTGTAGTTTTCCCCTACAGTAGAGGAATTTGACTAGTGTAAAAGTCAATTCAAATAAAATAGTCATAGTTGGTAAAAAGGTATAGTATGGCATAGAAAGTGGCAAGTTGGTATGTCAAGGCTCAATAAATGAATGTTGCTCCTAGTTTACCCATAGGTGGATATAACTAGCACACAATGGCATGGATCAATGGTACTAATTTGCCCAAAGGTGCTTATAATTAGTATCAAGATCAGTGATAAGAAATGAATAATAAATTGAATGATGCAACTACCAAAACTTCTATCATATTGCTCCAAAATATGATCTCTATTTGGAGTACTTGAAACAACTAATGAAACTGATCAGATTCTTTGATGCTAAAAATGTGTAACGAATGGCAAAAACTAAGGTCAAATGAGCTAGGCTTTAGAATAGATTTGGTTAATAGATCATAAATTTAAAGTGGATATGGATAAAAGGATGGATAACAATGATATATATACAAATAAAAATAGTGATAAAATGGCACCATTAAAATGGTACTTATAGATAATACACCTTTGCGCTCAAGCATAGTACTGCTTAAGGTGAATAATATTCATCAGCTCAAGAAGTTCATCTCCATTTGGTGTGGTGAGCTTGTATGCTCCTGATCCATAATCTACAATAATGATGAAAGGCCCTATCCAATTTGGTTTGAATTTACCTTTATACTTCTTCTCAGCTGTGGTATTCTTTTGGTTTTCTTTAAGAACAAAATCACCAAGTTCAAATGTTCTATTCTTGACACATCAATTATAGTGGTCTTTGAATTAGTTCTAATATGCATGGATATTGTTGAGCATAGTTGTGCATTTTTCATCAAGTAGGTCTAGCTCTTACAAGTGAACTACTCGATAGTCGTGATCATCTAAGACATGTTTGAAAGATATACATAGTGAAGGTAATTCGACCTCAATGGGAAGGATGGCTTCAGTACCATAAACAAGTGAGTATGGAGTGGCTCCTATAGGAGTAAAACAATTGGTATGGTATGCCCAAAGGGTAGGATATATCTATATGTGCTAATCATGATTGACATCATTGATAATCTTTTTGAGAATATTGACAATGGTTTTGTTTGATGCTTCAGCTTGGCTATTACCTTGAGGGTAATATGCTATAAAAAAAATGTTATGTGATGTTATATTCAGTATATAGTTGGTCTATATCCTTGTTCTTGAATGATACTCCATTATCAGATATAATGTCAAAATGGATACCATAGTGACAAATGAGATGGTTGAAGATAAATTTGGAAATTTGATTTCTAGTCACGTAAGTGAGGGGTATAGCTTCAACCCACTTAGTGAAATAATCAGTGGTGATAAGGATATGTTTATGGCCTTTAAATGAAGTGGGTTTGATCTTCCCAATGAGGTCAACTACCCATGTAGCAAATGGCCATGGTGTCAACATCAATTTCAAAGTTTGGGCTATGGCATGAATCAAATTAGCATGTCATTGACATTTTTCACACTTCTTTACATATGTAGTTGCATCTACATCCATCATGGGCCAATAATAACTAGTACACAAGAGCTTTTTGGATAGGAATACCCTTCTATAATGAGCTTCACATACCCCTTCATGAACTTCTCTTAATTCTAGCGTAGACTCTACCAAAGTTAAACAATGAAGAAGAGTTTCATCAAAAATATGGTGGTAAAGGGTGGATCCAAGAAGAGTATAACGAGTAGAATGATGAATAAAGGCTTTGATTTATTTTCAAGATAGGTTAGGTGGTATAATTTGGTCATGAAGATAGTTGTAAAGGTTTGAGTACTAGATAGAATTAGGACCAACAATATCACAAATCATTGCAACAATTGAAAGTTCATGAGCTGGTGTGAATAAATTCTCAACAAGAAATTGATATTCTCTAGCTTTGTCTATTTGTTGAATCAGAGACCCAATACTATCCATGGCATCTATATTTCTATTAATATCCCTTGGTATATGCTCAAATTGGATATTTGTAATTTTTTACTTTAAGGTATCAACCATAGCCTTATATGGAACCAACTTCTCATCTTTGTTCTAAAAATGGTCTATGACCTAATTGATGATTAATTAAGAATAACCATGAACCTTTAGATGAGATCTATTTCATTGTACTACCTATTAAAGTCCTATGATAAGTGATTCATATTTGGCCATGTTTTTTGTACAAGGAAAATTGATTTTGAATGATTTAGGGATTAGATCCCCCTGTGGTGTAATAAATAAGAGACCTACCCCTAATCCATGTGCAATAAATGAACCATCAAAATATAGCTTCTAGTGTTACTCCCCAATAGGTGTGTCAGTGATGGTCATGATGAATTCATTAAGAAAATGAAATGTGAGTGGCTTTGTGTCTACAATGGGTGCTTTAACAAGTTGATTTGTTAAGACCTATCTTTTGATTGCTTTTTGATTAACATACTCTATGTCAAACTCACTAAGAAGCATGATCCATTTGGTCTTTATACCTTGTAAATATATTTTAAATAATAGATACTTGAGTGGATCTACTTTTGAAATGACCATGGTTTTATTGTTTAACATGTAATGGCATAGTTTCTAAGCTGCAAAGACCATGGTTAGACAAGTTTTTTCAATAAGAGCATAGTTATGTTCATATGTGACCAAGGTATGGCTTAAGTAGTATACTGCATCTCTTTTCCATTGTTATCATGTTGATCCAAAATTTCCCCCAAGGCATTGTCGATAGCTGATAGATACAATAAGAACGACCTTCTTGGCATAGGAGACAACAAAAAGGTGGATTAACTAGATAGTCCTTGAGATGTTGAAAAGCTATTTGGTAGTGGTCATCCTAGTGAAATTCAACTCCCTTCTTTAGAATATGTGTAAATGGATGACACTTGTCCGCTAACTAAGAGATGAATCATCAGATTGACTAGATCTTGCCTTGTAAACTATGGATTTGTTTCAAATTGGTTAGTGGTGGCATCTCAATTATAGCATGGACTTTGGTCAAATTGACTTCAATGCCCCTACAAGACACAATGAATCCAAGTAAATTTCCTGAGGTTACTCTAAACACACATTTATTTAGATTGATTCTAACTTTATACTCTTGAAATCTTTCAAATATCCTATGTAGCATTATCGGATGGTCAACCTTGGTCTTGGATTTTCTTACTATGTCATTGACATAGTCTTCAATAATATCATGCATCATATCATAGAATATTATAGTCATGACCCTTTGATATGTAGCTCTAGCATTATTAAGACCAAATGGCATTACTTGATAATAAAATGTTCTCCATGGAGTGGTGAATGTTCTTTTATGTTGGTCTTCTGGTGCTATTCTGATCTAGGTGTATCCTAAAAATCCATTCATGAGTGAAATTATTTCATAACCTATCATGGAGTCAATGATCATGTCAATATTAGGAAATGGAAAGTCATCCTTAGGATAAGCCTTGTTTTTGTTCAGGCTTTTTTGTAATAGGTACAACATTAGATATCCATTCTAAGTAGTCAATGGATCAGATACATCTTGCTTCTAAGAATTTTTCCAACTCTTTCTTTATCAAGATAGCAATGTGAGGATGAATCCTACACAACTTTTGTTTCACCAGTTTGGCATCAGGATTGACCACAAGGTGGTACAAAACCAAGGCAAGGTCCAAACCTAGCATGCCAGAATAAGCCCATACAAAGATATCAATAAATTCTCTCAACAGAGCTGTAAAGACTTCACGTTCCTCCTCAGTGAGGGATGCACCTAATTTTATCCATTTTGGGTCCGATGGAGTCCTAATGTTTACCTTTGTTGTATCTTCAACAAAAGGGTCAAACCATCTTCTAGGATAGTCGACAAAGACTTGAACTGTTGGACTATATCAAAGTCCTCTATTAGGATTTGCTCTTCAACATCTCCTAGGCATGATGAATCTGAGTCCCCCAATGGGAGATCTGGCCATGTGATAAAAATAGTCAAAAATTCTTGAATAATTTAATCAAATACTCATTACACAAAACTAAACTCAGATACATAGGCAAGTTCATCATTGGTGGTCTCCTGGTCTAAATTTAAAGAAGAATAAATACCCCCATCTAATAATACCTAAAATAGATTTTCACCACTAGACTGGTCTTTATCTTTACTTTTTCCCTAGTCCTAAAGCACCTTAAAGAGGTTTTCACTTGGGGACCTCAATGTTTTATTTTATTTTTTTTGGCTAAGGGTGTTCACCAACTCTCCAAAATAGGCTTTAGGATCTAATGTAATTGAGAATCTTGATTTATGATCTCCCAACAAAACATTGTCTCTAAGGCCTAAAAAGTCATAAAATGCCTCATCATTCTAAAACTCATTAATAAGAAAATTAGATTCTTGTTGGTCCCAATATATTAGTTGGGGATAGTATAAAGGCAATGGGTTGTGACAAATGATTGGGGTAAGAGTACATATGGCATTGTTATCAAATAGGTTAGTCTCAGCTACGTCATCAAAGGTGAGGCTATGATTGGACTTTGCTTCATTTTTGGCATCATCATCACTAGCCACCAATGGAAATCAAATAATATATGTGGGATCACCCCTAGGTGGTTTAAATCCAAGTCCATAGGGTCTTTTATACTTAGTCATGAAAATTGGCTCAATGGTTCCTTATTGATTTGGTTCAAGGCCTCTTCCTTCATAATATTGATATTCCATGATCCTATTTGGAATAGGATACTTTGTAGTTTTATACCAATCAACTTGGTTGTCATTGTACAACCATGATTTGTCCCCTTCATGAGGGTTTAGTTCTAGGCCAGATGTTGGTACAAACATGACAAATCCTTTATCTTTGTTCTTTTATTGTTAATGCATGTGTGGGGTATTTTTAGGTCGCTCAAAGGTCTTTGGATTTTGAAGAAGATTGGTAATATGAAAGGTATCATGGGTCACATACTCCCTTGGGCCATTATCTAAAATGGTGAAATGATTGGAAGCTTCAGGAGGTGACATGTGGGAAAGGGAATCTAAGGTATTAATATCTATGTAATTATCTTGTGGAGGATCAATAAGTATGGCCTTTCCTTTATCCTTATTGAAAATTGGATGCATGTTGTATTGGTAATTATAGCTTTTAAACTTAGCCTCAGGATGTTTGTCATGTTCATACAGGTGTAAATCTCCTGGAATATTCACTTCCATCCCTAAGTGGGAGAACTTGATACATTGGTGCAACATTGATGGGACTTCATGAATCTCATGTAACCAAGGCCTACCTAGAAGCATATTATATGACAACTCAAGATCAAGCACATGGTAAAGTGTATCATGGTTCAAAGGCCCAATGATAAATGGTAAGCTAATGGTGCCTTGTGATTATCTTTCTTGATTATCATAGGGTTTGATAGTTATCATTTCTGGATAGAGATCTACCATTGTGTACCCAAGAAGCTTGATGAGCTTTAGAGACACTATGTTGAGGCCTACTCCATTATCTATAAGGAAACATTTCAATTTATGCCACTTTATATAAACTTTTATTTACAATGGATTATTATGGATCGGGCCAAGGGAAGACATATCACTTTGGTTGAATGTGACTTGTTGGGATGGAACTAGGTGTCCAACCAAAGCTTGAAATTTATCATGGGATATGTCACTGGAAATAGTGGATTGGGCTAAAAACTCATTCAAAATGTTCTTATGGATTATTGACATTCACAAAAAATCTAAAATAGAAATTTGTGTTGGTGTCTTCTACAATTATTCCACAATATCAAACTTCTCTTCTTAGTCAATGGTGACTGCTTTATTCTAAGGCTAAATAGTTAGTTGGATAATAAGCAAAGTGGTAGATGGTTGTGGACCTGGGATAGTAATGTTTGACCTCCAAGTTGTGATTTCACAATCAGGATTAGATGTTGGACCATAATTGCTAACAAATGTTGGGAATGGTGTGGGACCAAATAAGACAAGTCTCAGTTACCGATACACTTTTATGTGGTCATGTGGTAAGGGAAAGTTAACGGTATATGGTCCAGAAGTGGGAGTCCCAATTTGTTGGTTTACTTGTGTGAAGTCCTAGGTTAAAGGAGGATTATCCATGCAATTTGGTTGAGTGGTATTGTTTAGCAATGGTCTAGATTGATTAGTGCTTGGTCTAGGATTAATGGAGATGGTATTAACATTGCCCCCTACAATATGACCTCAAACCTTATTATAGTCATGTGAAACTACATGTTAGGTTTGTTAGTTGTTACCATTCTGACCTTGGTTTTTTCCATTATTATGTCATTGTGGGTTCTGTTATTTATTCTATTGATTCTGTTAGTTTGGCCTTTAATATTGATACTATTGATTTTTTTATTGCACTGACTAGTGTTATTATTGTTTTTATTGATTGTTATGCTACTACTATGTGTTATGTTGGGGAAAGGGGTTTTTATAAATCCTAAAAGTTTGATTGGATGTGGAAGCACCATTATCCAATGTTATCTCCCCATTCTCCAACATATTCTCAATCAAATGCTTGATTTTCACACATCTTCATAGATTATGCTCATTGACCTGATGATATTCACATAATTCATTTTTATGGTACCAATCAGGATAAGGAATGCCTTGTGGATAATTCTTTGGTGTAGGTCAACTAATCAGATTAGTAATGGCAAGTTTGAAAAATATAGACTCAATAGGCTTTCCTAGGTCACTAAATACACGACACATAGGCACAGTTCTCCTTAGAAGGGGGGTTTGTAATGGTAAAAGTTGTTGTATTTATTGCACAAGTCTTAGCTGTTGTGTTTAAGGTATTGGTTGGAGAGTTTTTTAGGTAAGAGTAAGCTAAAAAGGTGGTGTAAATGATGTTTGCACTATTTTTACATGATGTGACTCAATTACTCCATTACCCACAACATTTCTATTGTGGTTGAATTGCTTTGGTCTATCTTGGTTATTGGCCTATGATGGTTGTGATGCTTGAACTTGGATTAGATTTTGGTTTTGGCCACTTCCCTAATTTTTACCTTGATTCTCATTAGTTCACATAAGCTTGATGATCCCTTTATTAATAAGGTCTCGCTTAATCAACAATCTTTTGTTGATGATCTCTTTGAAAGTATATGCACATTGTAGTTCCAGATGATAAGTTATCTCACTATGTAAATTTTTAGTAAACATAATGGATAATTTTTTATCTAGTAAAATATGGATGAATTGGCTTGCAAGGGCTCTCCATCACTGTAGATAACTTGAAAAACTCTCACCAGACTTTTGTTTTACTTGTGTTAAGTCAACCAATGAAATTTCATGTTCGAGATTATAGGAAAAGTGTTGCACAAACTTATTATAAATATCATCAAAATATGTTACTAAATTATTGGGCAACTATTAAAACCACTCCAAGTCTTGTCCAACCAAGCTCCTTGGAAACAACAAAAAAAGGTATACATTGGTATATGCCACTAGTTGACATACGATAAAGAACTCAGTTAAAGGGGCCTTAGAGTCACCTTTCCCTTTGTATTTTTCAAATTTTAGTGGTTTGTATCTTGAAGGAAATGATATCTATAAGTAATCCATGTTGAATGGATAAAAACACACATCATCCAACTTAAAATTTTTAGTTGTTTTCCAGCCTGAATGGTAGTAATTACATCCTTCATTTGTTGTAATTCTTAGGATAGGAAACTGGAAGGTGTCAGGAACCTAGAACAATAAACATGCTCTGATACCACGTGTTGGGATATGAACCAGAAGCACACAATTGATTACCAAGCAACTTAATATGCAGAAATTAACCAGAATCAACAAGTAACTAGAATCCAAAAATAACACAAGTTATGAGAGACAATACACAACTTGTATTAATACTCATACAGAAATGAATACAATAAATAAGATGCCACTTCTTCTCCACCACCTCTTCAGAGGCTTCCCACACCTCAAGTGAATAGTAATTCTCTCCTCAAAGCTCTCTCTCTTAGGTCCCAACACCCAACTCAAACACTGAGTTGGTGTTCACCTTATACCTATGCTCCATGCACTCCACAAGTACACAAACGTACTTCAAGTAGATCTCCCCTAAACTTGCAACAACCTGCACCTCAATAGACCTTACTTATGGAAGGATCTTCCTTGCCTTCCTCTATGCTCTATATGAGTACACACTGTACTCCAAGTAGATCCTACCTGATATTGCTCCCTATTGTGTTGCTATCCTCCTTGATCTTGCACACCTACAAATCAATCTGGTTTTGCACACCTACAAACCTGGATCATGCACACATGCTAACCAAGATCCTACACCCCTGAAGAATCCTGCTGACTCTCCAAAACTAGCACCCACCTTGGTACTGCTATGGAACTAAGAGGAACACCCTTGCTCACCTCACACACAGAAGAAGCAAACTTTGCTCAACTCAAACTAGAACACCTTTCAATACAATCCATGAGTCTATTATATAGATCTCATCCAAACAATAATTAGACACCTAATTACAATAATTAGATCCACAGCTTTGAGTCTAAAATTAGCTCTTGACATACAAACACTTGGTTTGTTAGCTAACTGCCTGTAACATTCGCAGTCCAAACCACACAGGCAACTGACATCGGTCCCTGTCTGCCTAGGGTCACCAACGCTGGCCAACTTCTGACTGACGTCAGTTGCTTCCTGTCTCTTCCCTGTCGACATCGGTTGGCCTGACCGATGCTGGTGTCTGTGACACTCCAGCAACTCCTCCAATGGCCTTCTCCATGTCTGCATTAGTGAAGCTTTTAGCTCCACAACCTAACAATATCCCACTTGGAGATAAATAGCTGCACTATACCTGTATCTGTACCCTGTCTAATCTGTTTCCTGGATTATATCCCTCTTTAAGATAAACCCTGAAGACAACCCACCACACAACCTATGGTGTACCTCCTATCATCCGAGTACCCTGCCACATCTGAACCTACAAACCCATGTAGTGAAGTCCTGACCCTGCATAGCATGAATCCCTACTGCTAGTCCCTCTCAAATACCTGAGAACTCACTTCTCCGAATTGGATCCTAACTCTCTGACAGCTCCCACTGCTTGGGAAAACTCAGGTCTATATCAGACCTCATGTGATTTTGGACACTGCATTGTCTTGCCCTTAGTGTGTTTCGATTCTGCATCCTGAATCTCACCAACACCTTATTCACATCAGCTCCCACTAGAGACAAAATCAACCTGTGATCTTCCATGTCTCCCATGTCAAAGAATTTCACTGCTCCAAACTCCTCATGACATGCCACTGAACTAATCTTACCCTTAGCTCAGCAAAACTCTGTATGTCTGAACCTGTACCAAGCTCATCCTCCACATACAGCAACAGGATAATGTTGCAACCATCATCCACCTGGTAAGACAAACATAATGGTTATACTGACATTGACTAAAGCCCTGCTTTGTCATCCACCTGGTACCACCTGTCAGCCCTGTCCCACTATCCTACAGCTCCCTCAAGACCATATGCTTGGCCTTCCATCTCACGTGTCCATTCTCTCTATTCTTCAACTAAGGTATCCATTCATCTCTGTATTTTTCATACCTGTTGGCAACCCTACCAAATCTCCTGCTTGGTTCTGCATCATATACCTACCACGCTCCCACTGTTTCCTGGATCCTTCCTGCTCTGCAATAAGCAACGAGTGTAAAGAAGAGGAATAATGAATTTGAGGCCTACTTACATCTTCAATCCTCTGTATGGGCATTTGAGACTCCTTAATAGCTTGTTGTCCACCCAAAATTCATTACAGTGACACACCTCGATCACCACACAGTCTGCATCCAACCGACATCGGTTCTTGCGCCTGTCCTGACTACCAACCCTACCGATGTCGGTGTCCTCTACTGCCGACATCGGTCCTCATGACCGACGTCAGTCTTACCTACTACTGACGTTAGTTTTCCTACTGATGTTAGTACCTGTGTTTTTATGTAAGTGATGACTTTTTTACCTGCGAGCTCCTTTGAATCAACACCCATGTCCATCTGCCCTGCTCAGAAGTATCTAGCCTCATCCACTAAACTCTGTCTGTCATCTCCTCCAAGAACACCAAGGCTTTCTAGTTCTTAAGCCTATCAAATATATATGTCTTCTGCTTAAGAACATGCATCTCCTTCTTGCTCATGTGACCAAGCCTACGAAGCCACGTCTCCGCAACAGAAGAAGAATCAGTAATATAAACAAGTAGATAAAGAGTACCTATTTTCTTACCACCAGCTAAATCAAGTGCATCCGCTGTGAGAGTTATTGAGCATCTCTCATCAACCAAATCTTTTGAAAAAAATTAGCCACATCTCCAAACCTGGGACCTGCATGACCTCCTTCAACACCCATGTGTTGGCCGCCTGGAATTTCAGCTTCACTTCCCCTTTGCCAATTTTTTGACAAGGCTCACCAGCTCCTCTACCTGGGGCTGCATGGAAAGAGGCAACTGAATCTATTATCCAAGATTTAACTTTATCCAAGAAACATACCAGAGCATCCTGTGCCACGTCATCTGCAACATCTGCTTCTTCAGTTCCTCCATGCTGATCTTTTACCAACCAACAATATTCTTTTACCTGCTCTTTCTTTCCATAGGACCGTAAGTGACCATCTGTGCTTTTCAACTCCTCCATTCTTAGCTTACTTTGATCTACCATTGCTCTACTCCCACTCAATCAGAAACCCCTGAGAGTGACCTATAACCAAACACAAAATCGCTTCCTGCAACCTTAGCTCTGATACCACGTGTCAGGAACCTAAAACAATAAACATGCTCTGATACCACGTGTTGGGATATGAACCGAAAGCACACAATTGATTACCAAGCAACTTAATATGTGGAAATTAACCAGAATCAACAAGTAACTAGAATCCAGAAATAACACAAGATATGAGAGACAATACACAACTTGTATTAATACTCATACAGAAAAGAATACAATAAAGAAGATGCCACTTCTTCTCCACCACCTCTTCAGAGGCTTCCCACACCTCAAGTGAATAGTAATTCTCTCCTCAAAGCTCTCTCTCTTAGGTCCCAACACTCAACTCAAATACTGAGTTGGTGTTCACCTTATACCTGTGCTCCACGCACTCCATAAGTGCTCCATGCACTCCATAAGTACATAAACGTACTTCAAGTAGATCTCCCCTGAACCTGCTACAACCTGCACCTCAATAGACCTTACTTATGGAAGGATCTTCTTTGCCTTCCTCTATGCTCTATCTGAGTACACACTATACTCTAAGTATATCCTGCCTGATACTGCTCCCTATTGTGTTGTTGTCCTCCCTGATCTTGCACACCTACAAATCAATCTGGTTCTGCACACTTGCAAACCTGGATCATGCACACACATACACCTGCAGATCAATGGTCTTACTTACCATGTAGATCTCCTATAGAGGCCATACACACATGCTGACCAAGATCTTACACCCCTAAAGAATCCTGCTGACTCTCCAAAACCAGCACCCACCTTGGTACTGCTGTGGAACTAGGAGGAACACCCTTGCTCACCTCACACACAGAAGAAGCAAACTTTGCTCAACTCAAACTAGAACACCTTTTAATACAATCCATGAGTCTATTATATAGATCTCATCCAAACAATAATTAGACACCTAATTACAATAATTAGATCCACAGCTTTGAGTCTAAAATTAGCTCTTGACATGCAAACACTTGGTTCGTTAGCTAACTGCCCATAACATCCACAGTTTGAACCACACAGGCGACCGACATCGGTCCCTGTCTACCTGGGGTCGCAGATGCCGGCCGACATCTAACCGATGTCAGTTGCTTCCTGTCTCTTCCCTGCCGACGTCGGTTGGCCTGACCGATGCCGGTGTCTGTGACACTCCAGCAACTCCTCTAATGGCCTTCTCCATGTCTGCATCAGTGAAGCTTTTAGCTCTACAACCTAATAGAAGGAACATTGGTTTGAGGGAGAATAATGGTTTGGGTAGAGGGCTGGGAGGTCACAAGTGGGACACTTTGACCTAGGTATGATGAAGATATCTATTGGAGTATATTGGTTTGGTTAGGAAATGGCCAGGAATATACATACGTAGATTAGGATGTACTTGAAATTGCATATTTGGTTGTGCGATAGTCTAGTTTGGGTTGGCTATAAAGGTTTAAATTAGAGGATTTTGTTTTTGGGATGGAGTTATATAACTATACTATGCTTGTTATGGTTGAAAATGGACATGTTACCAACTAATTGAACCTTGCTGTTGAGTGGGAATTTATGGACTAAGATCCTATCTTTGAACTTGTGGCACATTTTAAACTGATTGTTGTCTAGTAGGTACTTGAAAAACATGGGAGCCTCCTTGTTACATGAATCCTTATTGGGAAGTGAAATCATGGTGAATATTTAGCATCTATCATTAACCAATATTTACACATTATCTATTCATTTTTTGGTTTTGGATTGGTACACTAGTCTACGACTGAGGAGGTGTATTTGACACTACCTAATGACATGGAACATTAGTTTCCCCTTATTGAGGTGGTAATATATTCAACCTATATTATGTTGGTACATTACATTTTACCTATTGTTGTGGAATACCACTTGTCCCTTGTTGAGGATGGGAAGGATTCATCACATTCTATTGTCGAACCTTTACACTAGTTGCTAGTGGATTACCTATTCGTGTTGGTTATACGCTTGATGAAGCAAATTATTGAGGTTGGGATGTAGAAACTCCTACTCCCTAATTTGGAGAACCAATTATAGTGTTAACTCTAAAATCACATTTTGTTGACTAGTTGTTTGTGCATTAGTACCACTTTAATTTGGATTAGACATTGCTTACACATTGTCCACTATATTTTTCTCATTATTTTGGATAAAATCATAAGACACTTCTTTAATAATGGGCATAGGCATCAAGTTATCTACTAATTTTTTTTGTATGAATGGGTCTAAACTTTGATTGTCTTGACTAGTTAACTCTAAAACTCCTATTGAAAGAACTAAGTCAATAAGAGGTTTGCTCACCTTGGTCATCTAATTGAAATTACATGTTAGATTCAAGTAGGTTTGATATATTGTTTGCATTAAGTTAAAGTGATCTTCCATGAGGTTTTTGCCTCTATTAGGCATATTAAGTTCCTGATATATTTTTTGGACCAGAGCTAAAGGATTTCTAGAAGAAGTGTGTTGATCATAAATTATGTTGTGGGGCATTCTTATTAGGCTTGGTAAATTCTCATGAGGAAAGTCTACTAAAAATTGGCCCCTACCTCTATGGCTCTAGCCAAAATTATATTTATTCTCCAATAAATGACACTCAAATAAAAATGGATCCTATGTGGAAGGTGTATTAGTAGAGTATGACTGTTATAGAATTGGTTTGTCAATTATGGGTATTGTAGCTAGGTATTGTGCAGTTTGTTCTTAGTCTTGTTCTGAATAAGGTGGTGTATTAACCAAATTATTAGCCAATGGATCTTGGATTTTTGCCCCTAATTGAGTATTATAAGAGGGATAAGAATCCATCTCATAATCAATATTATCTATGTAGGGGTCTTGCACCATTTCTTCCTATGTAACCACATAACTAATTCCTAGTTTGTACATGAGTCCACTATGAGTGTAGGAGTACATTTTGAGATCCATAGTCAATGCTTTGCAATAGAAAGGGAAGAGAGTTATACAAACTCTAAAATAACAATGTCTAAAATCTGATGTTCAAACTTGGTCTAGATTCATCAAAAGGATCAAAAGGTTTATGCAAAGATTTATGATAACACAAGCTAATGTTAAGTATCTAATGCCTCACATTTCACACAAAGATAATCAAAAGTTTCAAATCAGTCTAATATAAGGAAAGTAAAATTTGCTAAGTCTTTTGTCCAAACATGGCATCAAAAGCTAGGCTCAAACAAGGTATTTGCTAGGCTCTTGGCCAAATGACGTCAAAAGCTAGACTTTGAAATATATGAAAGTTTTAATTTAACACATTGGAACAACTTCTAACAAACACTAGGCATTTGATTCTTGGACATGGACTCGATCAACTAGGTATAAGGTATGAAACAAAAGGCACTTTAGAGATAGTTTATTTTCTCACAAATAATGGTATAAAACTTGGTTCTTTTGACAAATAATCTAGACAAAAAGTGAGCAATGTAACTATGTTAGACAAAGGTTCACAAAAGTATACTTAGATTGGTTTGAAAATGTAGGAACAAATTGGAACTCTATGTAAGAGGGCATATGAAACAATATCTGAAATGTTTTGTGTAGTGTAATAGTACTAGACTACCCAAAAGATGTGACAAAATGCTTGTTTCAAAAACTTTCTAAGACAAAGATAATTTCTCACAAATTTGATAGCATAACACTACCTTTCTTGACTTAAAATGTTATGGTGCATAGACTCAAAGTGCAAGTGTTTATCACAAAATGACTTAAGTCAATCAACTGGTGATAATGATCATGAGTCTTAAATGACCTTCAACCCAAATTGGAAATTGAACCTAAGTTCCCTCAAGTTTAGTGCAAATGGTAAATCCACTTAACACATCAACCCTATAAACTTCTAAAGGTGCAATTTCAAATTTAAATTATAAATTAAGGACTTAAAAAAAATTTGGCAAAGGTCTAGACTTAATTGGATAGCATAACTACACCAAAGTGGATGATATGACTCCAAGTTTTGATGAAATTTAAACAAGTCAAATTGATGATTCAAGTGGGCAGCATAATGCCTCCTTATTCAAAAAAAATTGGGGACCATGTTTTTGGTTTGCATCATTTGTTTACACCAAGTTTTGACTCCAAAAAAGACTTTAATCTAGAACAAAACCAACTAATTAATCTCTCTTAGATCCTAAAATGACAAGGTTACTTGGTATTGTTGGAATCTGTCAATATACATCATTTAAGAGGATTTTGAGTGTTCATCTAAAAGTAAATGCACATTATATAATAGGGTTTTTACACCCATTTTCTCTCAAATGATAGTATTATGACATGGACCTTGAGGCACACCTTGCACCAACAATAATTTTGTAGCAAGTGGGGATTTTTCTCAGATCTATAAGTTTCTAAATGTTCTAGGGGAATCAATTTGACAATGACTTTCATGTCAAACAATGTAAAATAAAAGCATGGATTTTGGGTCAATATCACTTGGCTTGTTGTAAAAAGGTCTAGTCCTTTTTGCAACCACTACATCTTATTGTTCATTCAGTGTAGTGTGATGTCCAAAGTGCCACTACGTCCCATGTACAACTCCAATATGGAGCTAAATGAAGTCAATGTTAGCAAGTGAAACTTTGGGTCAAAGCTTTCCTAAAGAACTCATGGGAGGTAATGGCATACCCCTCATAAGCCAAGTTTACATGAAATAAATAATCATAAAATAGAAAGACTTTAGGGTCATTGTCAAGGTCACCCAATACTTTTATGAGTTTTGGGGGAGTGCTTTAGATGACGTTCTTTATATGCCTTGGACTAGGCAATTTATAAACAAGGAAAGCACTTTTGATTCCAAGGGTTCTCTAAAGAGGAAAAATGGAAGAGAATACATGAAACATCCTTGTATTTTGAGAAAATAAAGTGATAATTTGAACAGTGAAAATATAATTGAAAAGTGTGTTCAATTTTAATCCTAAATGAAAGATTTGGTGGTGTTCATTTGACCCCTTGGTCTTAAAATTGTAAACTTTGAAAACTAATGCTAAAAACTTACTTAAACACCTAAATGTTATATTAAGCACCAAAATAATGTTCCTAATTCATTTTGAAGCATACAAAAGATGATTTAAACACATTTTAGCAATTTTATAAGTTGGTCCTACAAGAAAAATATAAGTAAGTGGTTTAGCTTAAAAGCATTTTTAAAGATGAAATAATTAACTTAGGAAAATGAACTCTTGGGTTAACACAGTCGAGTTGAGATCTAAGTCAAGGTGAGTTGGGATCTGTGTCAGGGTAAGTTGGGTCAAGTCAGGCCAAGTTGGGATCTAAGTCAGGGTGAGTTAGGTTAATTTACGTTAAGTTGGGATTTGAGTCAGAGTGAGTTAGGTTAAGTCAGGTTGAGTTGGGATCTGAGTCGAGACAAGTTGGGTCAAGTTAGGCCAAGTTGGGATCCAAGTCAAGGTGAGTTGGGTCGATTTGAGCTAAGTTAGGATCAAAGTTAGGGTGAGTTGGGTCAAGTCTAGCTAAGTTAGGATTTGAGTTAGGGTGAGTTGGTTCAAGTCGATCTGAGTTGGGATCCAAGTCAAGGTGAGTTAGGTCAAGTCAGGGTGAGTTGGGTCAAGTTAAGCTGAGTTGGGATTATTTAAACTAGGAATTTGACTCAAAAGAGGTGATTAGTATTGTGTTAGTCCAAAAATGAAAACAAATTGATAAAAACACACTAACTAGCATACATCTCTAGGCCTAGTTACTAGGGTGAGCTTAATAAAAAAATAAATGAAAAACACAACTAAAAAGTAAATAAAAATAAGAATCCTTCACCTTCCTTGGATGCTTCAAATTCTTGTCATAATGGCTTGCTCGACTTGTGCTCATGAAGTCTTCATCAAAGGAGGCTTGGTTATCTACTCTTCTCCTTGGCACCTTGTGGCTTTAGCTTGGCTCAATATTTTGGCATCATAACTTTGGCATGTGAAATCTCTTGGAATTAATTTGATATGGTAACTTTGTACAAATTAAGCTTAACATTCAATAGGCAAGGCCTCTTATTTATAGATTTTTGAGATTGCTCAGAATCAACCTAAACCATCCATCTTGAGATGAAGATGTGTGGTCGAGGATTAATTCATTTTGTTAAAATTAAATCTATAATTATCATCATCATAACATTGGAAAAATGGGAATTGAAGAGGCATGGAGGGTCATTATGAGGCATGGGAGACCCATAATCCTAATATTTATGGCATTTATGGCCTAGGGATGTCTTTCCAAGAAATGAGGTCACGTGATGATGCAATTATTCAATATTCATTTTTAAAAACAAGTATTCAACAAGTTTCCATGGAATTATTAATTAGGATCTAATTTGGTTTTATTATATCTTAAGCATGATTAAGCACTTGGTTTAAAAATTACTTAAATTGATTATAATGCCTTGTTATTGGTCCAAAATTTGACTAGATTGGAATTAGAAGTAATGTCAGATGCATTGGAACCGTATTCCCATTTAGGATGTTACCAACACAAAATAACAAAGACACACATATCATACAATAAATTTTATAGAAAAGAGAAATCCAGATCACCTAGGTGCAAAATTAGAATTTTGACTTAGAATGATTTGATCAAAGTTAGTTGGGCCATAAATTGCATTACCCCATTTAATGATACTCTTGCCAAAATCAGCACTTGAATATGTCAGTTTCACATCATTTAGCATGTTTTAGTGTTTTTATGATAAATTATGCACTTCAATGGAATTTGGTCAAAATCCTAATGGGAGGTTATTGGTGGCTAGATTTAGGTGTCTACAGCTTTGGGTAATCAATTGGTGAGATGAATCTCTAGAAGGGTCAGTTCCCTTGATGCACTCTTTGAAATACTTTCCTACTTATCAACTCTGCATTAAAAGGGTTAAGAAGACAAACTAAAAAATATAAAAGGTGATGAACCATAATGAGTTTCTTCTTATTGATTGAACTTATACTAATTATAGAAAATCAAAGCTTCTTTCACACATAACTCACAACTCAAGATAGATTATTGCATTAATGTTTCATATACTAGGTTCAAGAGGTATATTAATGTTTAGGAGGGATAATGAATGATCCCTTAGATAATACAGTCATAAACCACTTTTAAAACTCCCATACACTAAGAAGGAACACTAAAAAATACTTGCAACAATTACTCTTCTATATACGTAGTGGACAATCAAAGACAACATGCTAGAAAAGACTATCTTTTACTAGACAAGATCAACAAGATTTTGCAACCAGACTCAATTATGTAGCATGTAAGTAGGAAAATTAAATTTTTTATTACTTCAATATACATTAAAATACAAAATTGTCTAGGTTTTCACCATTAACCAATGGAGGCTACCTAAAAGATCCCAAAAAGTCACTACTTATAGCATTTGGGAGAGGAGTGAGAAAAGGGAAGTCCAAAGGTCACTTGGACAATTTTCAATTTGATATTAGGGGTTACATGTGAATTATAATAGGATGTTAAACTGACCATGTAAGGTTAGAAATCAAAAGTGTCAATTCAAGGCATGAAACTCTTAGAATGTGGCATGAAATACCTTGTGTTGGATCAAAAAATTGCCTTCATCATCTAGCTTTGTTAGAATATCCCAAAACTAATTAGGGATAGGTCTAATGATTTTAATAATAGGTAATGGTTGTATACATTATTATCCATGCATTGGTTTAATTCATAATCACTTGAATTCCTCTGAAAGTGAGCCATCACTTCCTATAGTCAAAGAAACTCCTCTTTCACACACCTTGCACACTTAGCTTCCAAAATGGCTTCAATTTCTAATGAAAATCCATAAAATATATTGGATTAAACTTTGAAAGACCCTACATGTCCTTATATTTCTTAGGTACACCTTAAATAGGCTTCCACTTGAAGTTCTCACACTTCTCACTAACTTGCTTACTATGCCAATTTGACTAGCTAAGATGGAGCTACTAGTAAAAACACTTAGGATAATTTTTTTAGTATTAAATGGTCATAGTGAATTATAATAAGTCTTAATATCTCTCCTAAAGTTTATTTATCTTCTTTAAAGTCCTTATAACTTGAACAATTCACAAAATAGTAAAATAAATCCATTATATACCATGTTTGTACATGTAGGGTAGCACAAAAATTGATGAGGAGGAACCTTTAAGAGTCCTATACAACCTCAAACCACTTTCATGGTCATTTCATTCCATTTTTAGATCTCTCCATATTTATTTTCCTAGTCATGTTCTTATCTAAGGGTTAGTAAGGGTTTTAGGTCTTCTAGGCTCTTAAGCTTTGTTTATAAGCTCTAACATTGGAATTACCAAAAAATTCCAAAATGTTATGTCTAATTCCCCTATCAACCCCTCTAAACTTCTTATATTTTTTCAAGGGATATATGAGCACTCAAAGTTACCTTATTGAGCTTATCTTCTCAATTGCACAGGCCTAATGTTGTCTCTGAGATCAAAATGAATACCTTATGATTTCTCTATAAATTTGATGATTTTAAACATATAAAATTACCCTATTAACATGATATAATATTTTATAATTCCCTCCTATAGCTATAAATGAAAGTGGCTTCTCATTTGGGCTTTAGGCTAAAACCCTGCCTAACAGGCTTGTCTGCAACCTTGGAGTTCTAGACCACTTTGTTGAGATTATCCATTATGTGATTAATTATTCATGTTTTATAGGTATTATTTAAATTAAAAAACCTTATTTAAAGGTATATATATCCTTTTTTCCATCCTTTTCACCATTCTTCTCCAAAAATATAGGTTTTATGCATAAGGGAGTGCCCTCTATCTAAGACAAAATGAAGGGCACTTCCCCTATTTTCCTAGATAGACCAAATGGTGGAAGATCTTCCCTAAGTGTTGAGGAAATTTTACACCACCATTTTTCATATCATTTAACCTTCCAACTCTCCCAAAAACCAAAACATACCCATGCGAAGGCAAACTATGCAGGGTTTAGGATGTAGACTGTGTATTGCACCATAGGGTATATTCTCTTTGCTTTGTACTCATCATGAGAGTATAAAAAGGTTTTATTACCTATCTTAGGGATTTATAAATCACATAAACCATTATACCCTTTTCCAAACCCTATTTTGTTCTTGCCTTACTAAGATTAGCATAGATTGAGGTCAATTTCTTGACTGTGTTTCTCTTTCCTATAGGTGATCACACTTGCTTGAAACTGTGTATAGTGTCTAAAAACCCTATTAGAGTCTTATAGGATAATTTTATACTTTTTTGACCCATTTTTAATCATATTTATGTTATACCCATGCTTAGACCTCACTCCTCAACCTATTGTTGCCTACAGTCAACTATAGTTGACTATATTAGAGCAAGTAGAGGCATGTGGGCAAGAAGTCATCTTAAAACATGTACCACCTTACCTTTATATCATTTTATCCAATTTTAATCATCTTTAATATACCACTTTATGTGTTTCCATTCTTAATTCCGTCTCATGGGTGGTATAGAAACTCATAATCAGTTGTAGGTGCACATTTTCAGAGGAAAAGACACTTGTAGGTGTGAATAAGATCAAAATTCAATGTATCATCCTATTTAAATGATAAATAGATCATAAGTGTTCTTACAACTACTTATAACCATTCAAACATGGTGGCATGATCTATTTTGTGACCTTGGGTGCTAGATTCATCCTTGAATTTCAAATCATGTATGTTTCACAGCCTAAATTTAGTGATGAAAGTGTAACTTTGAGTTTCTCAACAACCATTTTATACTAATTATTTTGACCCCATCTCTTGAAAATGTCTTGTCTTTCATGGTGGTTACAAAGTATGATCATTTTTATTCACTAATATTATTTTTAACCTTGTTATATGGCTTTGGAAAAATGGCTTGGACCTCTATTTTCACCTTTTAGGGATTAGATCCCTAAACTCAGTCATCACCTCTTCCAAAATGGTTTACACCTCTATTTTGCCATTTAACACCTCAAATAGGTATATCATGATTAAACCACATTCTAGGATTCAAAATAATCCTTTACCATGTTCCAAATTTCCATACTGCTACCTTCATGGCTTTGTGATATCACCTGTAGCTGAACATTTTCACATATAAGGAGTGGATAAAAATTTGGTAGTATGTGAGATATATATATTCATGACAAATTTCAGACCATCACCAAGTTTTCAAATTCACTCCTATAATTCCAAAGGATTTGAAAAAATTGTCAATACTCCCCTTTCAACATGATATCCTTCAAAGGGCACCTGTAGGTGTACTTTGAGTTGTATGCAGGCAGTGAACATGAAATGATCCATGTTCCAAGGAAACTGACTCCATGGTTAATTGATCTCTTCCTTAAAGTATCTACATGAAACATTATTAGGTCTTAGATCTTTATACAATTTCATACACCTCATTTTTATGTCTTCACTTCTTGTAGGCAACTATAGGTGCATGTCTCTATTATATGGTTGTGTGTGATTGAGGTACTAGTATAGTCCCTTCTTATACCAAGTGAGATATCTTGCATAATGTCCTTGATATAAGAGTATTTTCAACGTCATTATATCTTCTTTACACTTCCATTAATCATACTAAACATGTTCCATACATGGCATTCCCTATGTCTGCAAGTGAGAATGGGCAAGAAGTTGACTGTGAGTATAGCAAGACTAAAACTTGACCAAAGCATGGTGTGATGAGATAAAACATGGATAGAGGTGATAAATATGTAAATGAGACATGTGAAACATTATATCCCATTCACATGATACCCTTTCATATAACCAATTCTTCTCAAACTAGGAAAACTTGATTAAGACTTCAAATGGTTGCACCCTCTTACAACATGAGATGATTTGCCTATCAAAACATCACAAAACATGAAACCAAGAATGGAGAGAATTTGAGGAGGAATTTGAAATCATAAAGAGTCAAAATCACCAATTTTATTGTATGGACCTATCCAAATGTAGAGAAAAACCTATAGGGTGTAGGAAATAGTGAGCAAAAAAACATAATCAACTTGTTATAGATGATTCATAGATCGTAGTTGACCAATATTTGAAAAAAAATTATGAAAATTAATCTCTTTGAATTTAATATCACCCCCAAAAGTCATTTTGGCTTAAACCTATTCTACTAGTTATACCAAGCATGAATCTATTGATCATTTTTGTGTGTCTAGAAGGGCAACGAAGGAGCAGAATAGTTTTGGAAAAAATTTAGCACTTAAAAAGTATTTCAATAACTGATATGTGTCTTAATAATATTAATATACATTTCATGACCTTCTCCCATGTGTCACCTTCCCTCATGGGCCATAAAAGTGCCAAACTCCTCCCCTTTCAGTTGGTTTCTTAATTTTTAGTTAGATAACCTACAATATTCAAGTGGGACTAACAGTATTGATAGGGAATATGAATTTTGGGATATTTTAAAGTAAACTAAGACACTTAGACACCTTTAAAACTATTCCACTTGCATTTATGACCCCTAAATGCCTACTAAGTGACTCAAAGTGACATAAAATAATTAGACCAAGAATAAGGCTAAAAAGGCATCAAATTACATCAAATGGACTATAAAATACCCTATGAAAAAATATTAGACCCATAAAACATCTAAAAATCAAGTTTTTATCTATAGGGGTCCCAATTTGACCTGCAAGGTTAAATTCAATCAACAGTATCTTCATGCATATTGATGGTGACTTCAGGAAGCTCTTCGATAACTAATTTGGATTTAGTAGTATCAAAAATGGCATAGGTATCATCTTTATTACTTGCCTCCAAATCAATAGTGAAGTTATGGAATCAATCTTTAAGAGAGATACCCTAATTGATACCTTCAAAATAAAAAATGTTATCATTGGGGAGACTATCTTGAAGGTGATTCGTAGCGGCTATGGGTGTTGCTGCAAGTTGGTCAGTAATGACTTGCACTTTGATAGAGTTTTTTTTTATGATAAAAAGTTCAAATTCCATTAAGAGAACCATACACTTACTAATTCTATCTCTAGGAAGAAATGCTTTGGAACAAAAGTGATGAAGTGGGTCAAAATGAACAATGACATAGGTTATTTGATAGAGCATGCAGTGATAAAGCTTTTCAACTATGAAATAGATAGCGAGTCAATCATGTTATACTTTAGTATAACATTTTTAATAATCAATGAGGCCTAAACTAATATATTAAATATCATATTCTCTTATGGTATCATCTTGTTGGGAAAGCATTGCCCCAACTAATACGAGAGTAGAAGTGTACAAAATCAAGGGATGATCATTGGAAGGTGGTCAAAGGGTAGATAGATGGAGAACTGAATCTTTCATATTTTCAAATGCATTCTAAAAGGATCAGCCCATACTAGATTATTACCTTTATTAATAAGTTAATTAATAAAATATATGTGATACACCATTTTAGGGATGAATCATCTGATTGTCCCAAGCTTGCCAAAGTAAGTATGAATGTATAAAATAGAATGAGGAATGGACATGTTGACTATAGCATTGATTTTAGTAGGATTGGTATTATTCCCATGAATATATATTAATAACCATAATAGTTTACCAAATGTAACACCAAAGACACACTTGTAGATGTTAATTCTAACTTTGTACTTAATTAATCGATTGAAGATGATGGTTAAATCAAAGAGATGTGTTGTATGACTTTTTGAATTTGCAATGAGATCATCCATAAGTTTCCACAATATTATGTATAATATCATGAAAAATGTGGTTCATATCTTATTGATAGGTCACTCTAGAATTATTAAGGCTGAAGGGCATCTTAACATAGCAATATGTGCCCCATTTCATAGTGAATGTTGTTGTCTTGTGTTGGTCTTTGGGGGCTATGTGAATTTTATTTTAGCCTAAAAAACTATCTATGAGTGATAATATTTCATATCCAATAGTGGAATCTATGATGGCATCTATTGAAGGTAATGTAAAATTGTCTTTAGGACAAGTGAGGTTGAGATTATAGAAATTGATGTAAATGCAAATAACCATGGTGACTTTTTTGTGAATGGGAACAATGTTTGACACCCATTCAAAATAGTCCACAAGTTTAATAAACTTGGCATCTAATAGTTTTATAGTTTATTTATGGAATAGGGTGGAAACTTTAGGTGGAAATAATGATATTAGGGTCGATACTAAGCATGTCCTCATATGACCAAGTGAAAGTCTCACAATATTTATTGAATAATAAACTAAAGTTATCATATTTAGTTGGTGTGAGTTATCTATAAACTATCATAGGTCAAGGACACAAGGGTGTGACATATTATATTCTCGTAGTTTCTTCAATAAGAATAACATTTCAATCTTGAAAATGATATGGTACATTGGGAAGATAAAAATGGGATTGGTTTTGGGATCAATGTTAGCAATGAAGTTGTTAAAATGAGGAGCCTTTCATTTGAAATTCTCAAGTTTGTGATGTTGCAAAGTAATTTGAGGTTATCAAGCATGGAGCAACTCAAGTATGGCTTCATCACTAGGTAACATAGGTAAAGATCCATAGTATTCTATGTCTAAATCAAGATCAATGATTTTGCTAGCATGGTGATCATATTCAGAATGTATCTAGTGCACATTTGTGACCTTGGCATTAAAGGTAATCTTGAGAGTAGGTGGAAATTTGGAAGAAGGGTGATTGGATTCAATTGGATTTATAATAGGTGTATCTTTAGAATCATTGGCAGGGAGGGGATTTGGTAGAGTGATCAGTGTGATAGGAAGTATAGAAGGTTCTAAAAGTATTAAAATGGCAAGAGGTAAGATTTGTTCAATAACCAATGGAGTATCGATAAGTGGATAATTAAATATAGGTACATGACATTTAGGTTATAACTCAATATCCATGGAAATAGTGTGAACATCTTAGTTAAAATATTATATTTTAGCTAAGGTTTGTTGATAGTGTTGAACATCCAAGTCTGGCGATTGAGCTTGGGCCATAATGTAGTTATCATCATAGGTGGAAGAGATAGTTTATGCTTGTGTCTCTAAAGGAACATTAGAAGGTGATACGCCTACATCATTGGATTTACTAGGTGACATGGTTAAATGGTCTTAAAATAACTTGGCCAATCTATAGTCATTATAAGTGAAATCATCTTCTATATAATATGTTTCATGTGCATTATGTGGAGAAGGGAAATCGGTGATCTCATTAATGAGAGGGATGGTATGATCACAAGGTAACAAAGGAGGGATCAAATTTGAAATGTAAGGAAGTAGCTTGGTAGTATTGCATGTGTTTTAAAAATCATTTAGTTCAACATCATTATAATCAGCAAGAGTGACCAATAAATTTAGATTCATATTGATGAATTTAGGTAAAGGTACACTATTAATTTTTGGAATAGTTGGAATCCAATACTGAGATTTGGGCTTGGGAAGATGAATACTCCATGGGTTAGGATCAGCCTCATTTTTATTCCATTTTCCATTATGAATAAACTTGATAAATTGTCTATCAGAAGAGGCAATGGCCCTCATGTGATGTGTCCATGGGTGACCCATGAGTATATTATAGGATAATGGTAAGTAAAGAACCATAATCTTAGTACATATGGTTTTGGGTCCAATAGTAAGAAGGAGACAAATAAAATCAATCAAATTTTAATTTGTCTTGTTGAATCCATGAAATGTTAAATGAGTTTGTTTGAGATGATCTTTATTATACCCAAGTTATTGAATGAGCCAAAGATATGTCACATTAATTCCTAACCCTTCGTCTACTAATACTTTGAGAATAAGGGTGGTATTAATTAATATTCTAATAAAGAGAGGTGGGTCATCAATATGAAAAAGGATTTCATCATTGATCATGTCTTCTTCAAGGAATTCTATGGAAGGTTTTGAATAGGAAAAATAGTTTCAATGGTATGAACTTCTGTTGGTGGAGGCTTGTGAGAAGGTTGTTCCACTTCAATGGAAGATGGTTCTTCAATTTCTTGTAGTTATTGCATTAGGAATTTATGATGATAGGGAAAAGTGTGAACTAACTCCATGAGAGGTATTTTTCAAGGCATAGATTTAATTTCCTCTAAGAAATTCTAATGAGTTTTTGAAGAGGAAAAACCAGCATGAGGCTTGGAAGGTAAAATATTTTCAGTAGGAAGAGAGGTAGTTGGAGGTTCAGATTAAGGAAGTGGTTCCTCATTGGTTTGTGAAGGTAGATTAGTGGTAGTAGTATCTTTGAGAAGTTTATCTTCTAGTAATGTTATTTAGTTTTGTGATGGGATCTTTGTGAGTGGGTTTATGTTGATAATTAACTTTATTTGCATTCACATATTCGGAATTGGTATAGTATTGATCATAATCAGCATTAATCATGAAGATGGTTCTTCAATTTCTTGTAGTTATTGCATTAGGAATTTATGATGATAGGGAAAAGTGTGAAATAACTCCATGAGAGGTATTTTTCAAGGCATAGATTTAATTTCCTCTAAGAAATTCTAATGAGTTTTTGAAGAGGAAAAACCAGCATGAGGCTTGGAAGGTAAAATATTTTTAGTAGGAAGAGAGGTAGTTAGAGGTTCGGATTGAGGACATGGTTACTCATTAGTTTTTTAAGGTAGATTAGTGGTAGTAGTATATTTGAGAATTTGCTCTTCTAGTGATGGTTTCTTTGGTTTTGTGATAGGATCTTTATGGGTAGGTTTACATCGATAATTTACTTTAGTCACATTCATGTATTAGGAATTGGTATAGTTTGATTATTGAGAGTTGGATGTAGAAATTTTTTTTGGATTGTTAGAGGAAGAATATTTGAAAGCTTTTTTCTTTTGATAAGCATTAACATAATCATGATGACAAATTTTGATCATGGCATCATGATTGAATGAATCTCCTATAATAAAAGAAACAAAAAACTTAGTAAGTCTATGACATGCTTCAATGTAATGACCTATATTGGCATGTAACCAATAAAATTTGTTAGGGTCATACCATTTATGGGGCTTATTAGCATATGTGAATGGTTTAGAAGGTGATAAAAGTTTTTTCATTTTTTAAACAGTTAGCGATGTATGGGAAGGTTGGGGATTTTCTATTTTAAATACTCATGGTTTTGGTTGAGGAGGATTGTTGGTGATTGCATTTGTTTAATGTTGGAAATATCCCTTGATGGTTTTAGTATTAGGTTCAAATTATTTCATTAAAAAATCTTATCACTTAGCTTGGTCAATAACATCATTTAAAATTTTGGGAGTGAAAGTTTGAACCTTGTATTAAAGGGAAGGTGTTAAGGTAGTGATGAAAAGTTTGAACAAGTTATCAATAGTCATGTTGTGATCAACTTTGTGAGCCAAATATTTATATCATTTAATAAAATCATTAGTTGATTTGGTAGGGGATTACTTAGCATTGATAAAATGACTAAGACAATTTTTGGGAAGATCATTATGTTGAAATTTATTAACTAAAGGATTGACTAAATCCTCAAATTTCCATATAGAATGTTGGGGAATATGGTTATGCCAGTATAATATGTCACTTATGAATGTATTAACTAAAATTTTGGTAGTGGCAAAGGTATTAGTTTGGATCCACTCTTTATACAAATTAAAGATTGATTTGAGAAAAGATGTGGGTCTTTAGATACAATGAAGGGGGATAAAGGTTCATTTTGAATGTGTTGAATCATCTTGTTATTTATAATAGGTTGGGGAATGACATTTTTTTCAACATCTTTAAGAGGTGGAGGAATGAAATTTTGATTGTTTGGGGAAGAAGAATAAGAGGCTGATTATCCATGTTTATCAAGTGATGTTGTAGTTGCATCATTTGAGAGGTATTAGATGTTTGCATTATGTTCATTTGTTGCATTATTTTTTTAATAATTTAAGTTATATAAATTGATGGGTTGGTATTGGGAGGAGGATTATTAGGTTTGGTAGGAGGGGGATTCCTCAAAGTGGTATTAGGGGGAGGGTTACTAGGTAGCAGATTGGTAGGAGGCAGGTTGTTGGTGTTGAGAAGGTTTATTATGGGGTTATTTGTTAGGCTTATGTCAATTAATCCCATAGTATAGTAAGGTTCCTTAAAGTGAGAATTATCTTGAGAAGTATGGAATGGATCTGATCCACTAAACTCATTTGTTAGAGTGATTTGGACCATATTATAGTTGAAAGATGAGGGATGAGAAAAGGTGCTCTAAGAGAGAAGATCTTCTTGGATAATGAAGGTAGAAAGAAAATAACATCCCATATAACTATAGGATGGATTTAAAAGAGGATCAAGTCAAACATTAGTCATTAAAACTCAAAAAATAATTCATAAGAATTGAAAATCAAAGCCAATATATTCATGTGGGGTTTGCTAATGATAATGAAGAACAAATTGAAAGAAAGCAATGCTAGTTACTTTATCAAATCGATTCCACCACCCAAGAACCACTCCAAGCATGTTCTCCCCTTGATCTAATGCTCTTGTTTTTATCAACAATGGCTTCTTTGCTCCTCCATTACCTATAGAACACTATGCATAACCTAGGCTTAATAGGAGAAATCTCTAATCTAGCCTATCAAATGTAGCTTACAAATAACATAAAAGGATGTAGAGATGATTTTGCATTATAACTTTACAATAATTTAGCTTAAGAAATGGTATTCTATTCCCTTCTATTTATAGATTTTAGAAATAATCTAAGATCAACCATGACCATCCATCTCAAGATTGAGATGTGTGGCCATGGATTAATCTAATATTTGAATTTAAATCCATAAATAGCCTCATAATTATTTGGGAGGAAGGGGTATTAATTAGGCATGGGTGACCCATAATCTAGATATTTTATACATTTATGGCGTATGGATGCCACCCCATAGATGATGTCATTAGGTGATACAGATATTGGAAATCAATTTCCAATATTGAAATAATCAATAACCTCCATGGAAAATCCACTTAATCTCTTGATTTGAATTAATTAGCCTTAAATAAAATTAATCAATATTTGTTAAATTCTTTGGAAATTGGCCCTCAATTAATCAAAATGGTTAGAAAGTCATATTACTGGATCATAATTTGACTCAAGAAGAATTAGAAGGTGATGTTAGATGTGTTAAAACAATATTCTCATTTAAGATTTTTCCAACACAAAATAATAAAGGTATGTGATGTGTACTAATGAATTATAAGAAAATAGTGATCTATAGCATAAAAATGTGGAATCATTATTTTGACTCGAAATTAATAGATCAAAGTTAGGAATCACATAAAATATATTACCCCAATAGGGATACATTAGCCTAAATTGACACTTGTGTATGACAAGCTCGAACCATTTAGCATGTTTTTAGTGATTTTAACCTAAATTAGGAATTTGAGTACAATTTGAGTAAGATTGATAATTTCAACACAAATGGTGTTAGGAATTGGATGTCTACAATTTGCCCCTATTTGAGAAGACATAGCAAGACATTCAAGCAAAGCAACATCTTTTCAAAGAAAAGAGTTGTCAAGAAGAAAATGGAAATGACCCATGATGCCCCCTCATGAGGACATATTAGGATGAAAGAGAAGGATGGACTCTCTAAAAGAGATGGAAAGTGAGAGATTAACCCATGGAATAGATCACATCCAAGCAAGCTAATACTTCCATGTGTGGTTACCATCAATGATCAAAATATAATTAGAGGTATAATGGGTCCCAAAGATTGGGGGAATGGAGGGTATTCAATCCAAACATGTAAAGGACACACTTTGAAAGCACCCAATTTGAGAGTGCAAGTTGCGTGCTTATGGAATTAATCAATCCTGAGACAAGTTACACACTAAAACATTGTCATCATGGGAAGTAGTGTGCATATCTTAGAATTAAAGGAAAAGGAGAATGTGGTATCCATAAAAAAAATAATAGTAATTTCCCCATTAGATCAAATTTGATCATGATAATATATTTGTGCCCCAGTAGGGCTAATTTTGATCATTAATAAAGAATAAATAATGGCTTGCCCTTGTAGGGTTGATTTATATTTGTTAATCAACTCAAATGTTGTGCCCTAGCATGGTTAAATTGGAAAGCAATTAGCTCAAAGATATAACCTAAAACAAGATTAAAGTGAGTGGGTGAAAATATAGATGTGATGGTGTAATGACTTCAAAAAAGCCACAAAAAACTAGGGATACAAGAATGCACAAAGTGATGAAAAGAGAAGTGAAGATGGTCAAGCTGACTCCAGATGTGCAAGATAAGTGGGTGTTGCCTACATAGTTCCATGGATGCATGTTATAACATGAACTTTATGCCAATGTATTTCACCCCAAATGGGGAGATAATGGAATGAGGGATGATGAAAACTGACCAAAGATTGATTAGACTCATGATGTATGCTAAGAGATGCATGTCTAAGCATAGATTCATGTGCTAAAATTATTGAGCCTAGTTTATGCATAGTGATCTTGAGATCTATTCATCGAAGCTATATTGACATTAATATTTGAGTCTAGATCACAAAGTGCTTGCTATAGAAAAACAAATTAGGCATCATAAGTATGAATAACTGATAATGACATTTCGTTTCAATTACATGGAGATAGTTCAAATGTGAATACCTATGACTAAGGATAATGGTAAAATAGGTTAGATTATTATATTCAATGATTAATTCACCATAAGAATATTATTTTTTATTATCTTATTGCATTGTTACACTTGAAGTCTATCCTGGGTCAATTTGTTTATATTCCCTCTTATTTTCTAGGAAGTTGTTTATTCTTGTAATATGGACATTTAATAGCCCTATGTAATAATTATTCATTATCTAAATAATTTTATATTATTGCTCTTACATTTGGTTTCAGAGCAGGTGATGCAAACACATAACAATATCTTGGAGAAGCCCATTCTTTTCCATAGCGTGAAGCTAAGTGGCATTCTATAAACATTTGTGTAATACACAACCAGTATGGGAGTAGAAGAAAAAAAAGAAAGCAACCATCCTATCTTCTATTGGCCCAAGAAATAAAGGTGCCATAATATATCTCAATAAAGGTGAAGCTCAATATTTTGCTCTTCAATATTTGGCTTCACGTGAAGGCTCGATATTTGATTTGGTTGTGATGAGAAAGAGTGATCAAATTCATTTAAGGGAGAAATGCATAGAATATTATGACATATCCAAAGCAAATATCAACCCATTTTATGCTTTGATACTCAGGGTGGTGATTTAATTACTTTCAAAAGTTTCACCATATAAACTTGAAATCTAAATTTATTCTCATCAATGTTTGAAGATATTCATAGCATAATTGGGTATAATTACTTTTAGTAAAATTCAAAACCACTTTGAAAACCACTTTAAAAAAGCTTATTTGATGCAAATTTTATCAAAATAGCCTATTTCTAAAATCCGTGGTATTAAATAGGAGGTGGCTTTCCTTCAAAATCAGCTTTTGTAAGACTTTAAATATAAAGTTTGTCTTTTATAAGCTTGTATTGATACATAGGCAAGTTGGTAGTTATATATTTTTGAAAGGAAGAGGTGGGAGGTTCAAATCCCCCAAAATGATTTTTTTTGGAAGAAAAAAAAAGTATCTTTAGCAATTCCTCTAATTTTGGCAATTTTGCAATTTTTAGTCATAACTAGCTAAATTTAGCTAAGAATGTCATTAAAAAAATATTTTTTTTCAAAAGAGGCCAAAGAGTCCAATTTTGTTTTTCCAAAAAGGGGGAATATTATTTTGAGCAATGAAATTAGTGTTTTTCTATATATTGTAATATTTTGAAAAACTCATTGTAATATTTTTTTTTTTGCAAGTAATTTTAAGGAAAAACACAAAATAGTGTGTTTTTTACACATTCACAGTGTTCGGTCATAGCTATGCCTCTGACTCATGTTTATGGATAATACCATCATGATTGAGTTAATGTATACATATCCTAACATAATTGCAACAATGATGTTTGGGCATCGACCCTATAAACCATCAAGGAGAAATAAGGTTAAACATTCACTGAGCCATCCCTCCATTTTACCCATCCACTTCAGTCAAAAGCCATAAATCCTAAAGGTGGAAATTCTAAGTATATAGAAAATTTACACATGTATATGAGGAATTCCATCTAATTAGGTGCCAATGATTAGTTGAACCTCTTTTAGTACTGTCTAAGTACCATGTATCCATCTCTTTGACTTACATTTATGCTTCTTTCATGTACCATTGGGTATACATAAAGAGTGAGCTTCTTCCACATACAGGAAGGGTATATATACAAAAAATATTGGTATATCAAATTGGTAGTATAATTAAAGGGAGACCTTGATACCTAGAGTGATAAGGAATCAATCCATCACCTTTGATCAAATTATACACAATGGTTCAAAATTCTTTCTGCTAGACTCAACTTCTTCATGATGATAACTATGTCACTTAGAAAACTAAAATCAGGACACATTTAGAATTTGAAGACATTTGGCCTATTAAAAATGTCTCTCTTACCTAATATGCTACTGACATTGATCAACAATGTAATTTTGACAAATTCAATCAAAAGGTAAAGTTGATAATCATGTACCTCATATTTGTGAGGCCACAATAGCAAAGGATGCTTGGGATAAGCTCTAGATAGTCTATGATGCCAAAAATGAAGAAACCATTCTTCATTTGCATAGTCAACTTCATCCCTCAAATTGAAGTCTAGTGAAAAAGTGGAAGCTTTTCTACGCCATATTGTAACCCTAAGGGCTTCACTCCAACCATTGGGTGAAACAGTGTCAAATGAATCTCTTGTACCTATTGTCCTAAGAGCACTACCACTCTCTTATATTATATTCATGACTATTTTGATAGTCATAGAACATAAAACATCTTTTGACAAGTTGGTAAACATGTTATAATAGGAAGATTCTATACATATACAAGAAGAATAAGAAGAACATACTCTTGCCTCTAATCAATAGAAAGGTAAGAAGTAGATCAAGTCTTATAAACCAAAGCAAGGTCATCAACATCATTCACAGGGGGATAAATAATAGAAAGTTTTCCTTATATGTGGAAAGATAGGTCATGAGCTAAATAATTTTTGGTATAACTCCTTTGCATAGGGCTCTTCAAGAAACAAGGAGCCCAGTCACCAAAAATCATCTCATCCACATAAAGGATAAGGACAAAATAAAGGGCATTGAAAGAATAAATCCAATCAAAAAAGAAACATTGATAAATAGGAAAAGACCCACTCTAATGAGAATTTCCTAAATGCCACATAGTCTCATGATGAATCAACATCATAAAGTTCTATCTAGTATGTTGACTCAGGTGAAACCCAACATATGACTAGAAGACAAGATTGGTTCTATAGCATGAATGAGACTTCTTTAAAAAATCATGTCTCTTTAGGTGATGATTCATCCTACCATATTCAAGATATTGGTAATATCTCCTTACCACTTGGATGACATGATTAAAAAATCTCTTATGTCTTGTATGTCCCAAGACTCACAAAGAATATTTTATCAGTCAGTCAACTACTTGACCACAACCTCAAGGTTGACTTTGATTTCAAAAGTGGTAAAAACATGTGTTTGATAAAAGATAATTCTAAATTCTAAAAAATTATTACATGAGCCTCAGGAGTTGGAAAAAATTTCCAACTTAACTTTGTTCAGTCAAATAATCAATCACTTGTAGCTCAAGATTTAGACTCAACCAATTTATGGTATCACAGATATGGTCATGTCAATTTTAGATATCTAAAGGCACTCAGCAATTAGAACATGGTCTATAGACTTCCTTATTTGAATAAAAATATATATATTTACTCTATTTGTTTAGCAGAGAAACAACATCGAACATCCTTTGGTAAAATATCCTCAAAATCATCTAGTAAGCTTGATCTAGTACATATTGTTCTATGCATACCCATGAGATCTAGTCACTATGGGTTTCATTATTTCATTTTCTTTATTGATGAATACTCATGTAAGATGTGGGTCTACTATCTAAAGACCAAATACCAAGCCTACAATACTTTTAAAGATTTCAAAGTAGTAGTTGAAAATGAAATTGGTCATAAAATCAAGACTCTTCACTCAAATCGTGGGGGAGAATTCACCATTAAAGCTTTTTATTATTATTTTAAATAGCATAGCATTTATAGATAAATTACTCCACCATACACTCCATAATAGAATGTTGTTATATAATGGTGAAACCACACTATCATAAAAATGGTGCATAGTATGATTGAAGATTTAGGTTTGGCACACACATAGTGGGTAGAAGCAATGAAAACTATGTTTATTTGTTGAATAAGTCACCCACTACAACTCTTCATAAAATGAATCCACATGAATCCTAGATAAGGAATAAACCTTCCATTACTCATCTTTGAGTTTTTGGATGTAAGTCTTATATGCATATTCCTAAAAAGAAGAGAAAAAAACTAGATAACAAATCCATGCCTTATATCTTCTTAGAATATAGTGAAGAGTCACTAGCCTATAGACTAATGGACCCTAAAATAAAGAAGATCTCCATTATTAGGGATGTATAGTTTGATGAGAAAAGTAAAACTAGTTTGCCTTCCACAAACTGACATGATTCATTAATCAGACCTCTAGATAATTTAGAAGGTCATAACCACACTAAAAGTGGTAATGATGATGAGGATGATCAGTCAGTTAATGTAGATCAACCCATAAGAATAGTGCAATGTATGCCTAAATGGTATACAATTACATTAAGAGATGATAAACTAGATAGATCTCTAGACACATCTACTACTAGACTAAGGACTCGCGTCATGACTCAAAATGAGATCAAATTAGCCCCAATGAGTATAGTTATAGAATCAGTAGAGCCCTCGATAGTTTAGGAAGCCCTAGAGTCTAAAATTTGGAAGGATGTCATGAATTAAGAATATAAATCACTAATGAAACATAAAACATGGCAGCTTGAAGATATTCCACCAGGGAAGAAGCCAATTAGGTGTAAATGGTTCTTCAAAACAAAGTACAAAGTAGATGGTAGTATAGACAAGCATAAGGCTCAAATCATGGCTAAAGGATATACACAAAAGGAATGCATAGATTATGAGGAGACATTTACTCCTATGACCAAGATCAAAACAATCCAAATAATATTTGCTCTGGCTACACAATTTGGATGGAGGATCCACCAAATGGATGCAAAAAGTGCCTTTCTCAACATATATCTACAAGAAGTTTACATGACACAAATAGAAGGTTTTGTCTCACTTGGTAATGAAAGAAAAGTATGTAAACTCATAAAATCTCTGTATGGTATCAAACAGGCTCCTTAAGCCTGGTATATAAATATCAATGAACATCTCATCCAACATGGATTTTAAAGGTGTCCCTATAATCCAAATCTCTACCTAAAATAGCAAGGGGAAGAAATTATAATTATTTTAGTATATTTCAATGATCTAGTCATCACTAGTAGTTTAATGAAGATGATAGATGCAACCAAGAAAGATCTTAATTGATCATTCAACATGACATATTTTGGGCTTCTACACTATTGTCTTGGATTAGAAGTATGGCAAAAGGAACACCACATCTTTGTGTCCCAAATGAAATATGCCAAGATAACACTTGAGAGATTTAGGATGATGGACAATAATCTAATTGCTACACCTATGGATATAAGGCTTTAGTTGTCTCATACAGATCTATTACCATAAGTAAATACAACTCTCTATTAATAGTTACTTGGGAGTCTTATTTACTTAACATATACTAGGCCAGACATCAACTATGTAGTTAGCTATCTTTCAAGGTTCATGTAGGAGCCAAAGATGTCTCATTAGAAAGCAAAAAATTGAATACTAAGATATATCAAGGGTACAATGGACTTTGGCCTAGAATATAAGAATAATGACAATTTCTTCTTGATAGGATATTCTGACTTAGATCATGTGGGAAATATTGATGACATAAAATCTACTTCTGGATATGTGTTCTTTTTAGGTTCTAATCCTATATTCTAAGGGAGCAAGAAATTAAAAAAAAATCTTGATCTTTCACTGAAGAAAAATATTATGCTATAAGAGGAGTTGTTTGCAAAGTGATATGGCTACATCGTATATAAGAAGGATTGGGAGTACCACAGAAGACACCTACCATCCTACACTATGACAATGAGGGTATTCTTAAAATTGTTCATAATCCAATATTTCATAAATGCACAAAACACATTGAGTTACAAGTTCATTTCATTCATGAACATGTACAACAACACAACATCCAACTCCAATATTGCCTAATAGAAGAATAATGTACAGATGTCTTCACCAAGTCACATGCACATGACAAATTTGAGGCATTTAGAGAATTTCTCTTTTGTTCTCTTCAAGTTATGCTGAATTAAGGGGGACAATATTATATTATTATTATTATATTTGGTGATTAATTCACCATAAGCATATTATTATTTTTTAGTTTATTGCATTGTTACACCTAAAGTCATCATAGGTTTATTTGTTTGTATTCCCTCTTATTTTCTAAGAAGTTGTTTATGCTTGTAATATGGCTATTTAATATCCCTATATAATAATTCTTCATTAGCTAAATAATATTACATTCTTGATTTTTTAAAATAATAACCAAGACTAGAGTTATAGATATTTACATTTAAACCAAAAAGCAAAAAGATAAACATAAACATAAACATAAATGAAAATCAAGATATGAACAATCAAGACTTAAGTAAAAACAAAAAAAAAATAAAAATGAAAAGAAAGAACATCTTAACAACATGAGATCAAGATATAAATAATCAAGATATATGTGGACCATCAAGATGTTCTTGGAAAAAGAAAAAAAATAAGCAAGACCAAATAGGAAAATAAAAGACCAAACAACACCAATAATAATCAAATAAGCAAAATGTTTTTGGATTATAAAATTTTATGAATGTTTTTAGAATTTTTGTAAGTATCTCAACTTGATTGAGAATTAAGAGATAAAGAACGGTCCAGCTCATGAAATGGTGAGAGTGCACCAACTTAAAATGCTCATAATACGATGAGATTGTAATGAAAGGGGGACTGAGTTAACCTCGACATGAATCGATCACAACATACATATTCTTATTAGGACCTCAAGTCAAGTAATTCCACCTACACAAAAGGTGATGAAAAATTGACTAGGCCACAACAAGTTCACAAATAAAGGTCAACAGCTAGGCAAATGATAATAATAATGAATAAGTGATGTGGCAATACATGATAAAAAGATGTTGTACCTAATTTACCCATAGGCAGTTATAATTAGGAGACAACATCATAATTCTAATTTTCCCAAAGGTGGTTATAATTAGGGGTATAAAATATAATACTAATTTTCTCATAGGCAGTTATAATCAGAAATATCAAATAAGATAATTAAGGAAAGATAACTTGCCATATCAAATGTTGCACTACTTTCATAGACTATAATTCAACACAACATTCTAAAACTATTGAAATTGGACCAAAATCCCCCATGGAAAGTGCAGGAAGAACCAAAGGAACTAAGATCAAAATGGGATAAGTAGGATAGCTAAAAATAAGCCTTGGTCAATAGTAAAGACATGGTATAATAAAATGAAATAAGGAAAATGATCAAAAGATAATTGGCTATAGTGGAAAAAAAGTTATCACCAAGTGATGATTGGCTTAGTTTGCCCACAAAATGGTGAGAGCATTCAAAATTAAAAATTGCTTGTAAAATTGTGAGAGCATGGCGAAGGTGATCGAGCTGACCTCAATAGAAATTGAGCACTGCCTATGTAGTCCCAAAGGACCTCAAGTCAATGTAGTTCAAACAATGTAGAAAATGGATCATAATGGTATAAAATGCCTATAATGAAAATTGTCTATAGGGTTGCCCCCAAGAGACAAGGCATGGTAAATGGAAGGGTAAAATTGCAAATGAAAAATGGGTTCTACTACTCCTACTGACATGGAGATGCACATCCTAGTCAATATGTGATACAAGAAAAATGGTTAGCTATAAAAATTACTATCCAATGCCTCATCAGAATAACTAATCTATTAAGAACATGCTACAGATATGGATTTCAATAATGTGTTTATGATCTTCATTGGTCATTGATTGTGTTTCCTTCAAACATCAAGACAAGATATCTTTGTATCCTTTATAAAGGAAAGTGTTTCCAGGGATGGTAAATAATGTTGGGCACAGGATAAATGGGTAATGAATAGGTGGATGATAATGAAGTGTATAATGAATGGGTAACAAATGAAGATTAGGACTTGCAGTCACATGTAATGTTGTTGATTCTATATTTGACATAATTTTGGTTGTTGTAGGGCAAAAGACCTCTGAATATGCTCTCAGTAGGACCACCATATTTTTTTACTATTTGATCCTAAGAAAAGCTACCATCTAATTATGTTATAGATTAGAAGCTATAATGATTTGTTTTTTTTATAACATCTTCATCAAGCAGTGAAGAGATTTTGTGCTCGGTTGTTGGTGTCTTGATGAAGTTTTCACCAATGAATTTGTCTTGATTATCCCTTAGCGCCTTTGAGAAGGTTTCACAAAGATATATTAACATTTAAATTTGATTTTCTTCTAGCACTTTAAAAAAGGTTTCACTAAAATATGCCAAGTTTGATCTTTGTTTGTCCCCCAGTGCCTTTAAAAAGGTTTTACTAGAAGATTATTCTTCATTTACATAAATGTGGTCTTGGTCCCCCTAAGATTATACAAATGGTATATCACCATGGATGCAGTTCAACAAAGTGTGATTCTATCAATCCCAATCAATTTTTGTGGGAGGTGGAATGTTAATATAATGGCTATGTTGGATGGGGGTAATGAAATGATGAATGAAAGCACAATCCTCATAGAAGATATTAGGATAATCAGTGTCGATGATAAAGTAATCATCCTCAAAAAATTTAGAAGGATCACAAATATATTTGAATTGATTTTCAAGGTAATTGTAACCAATGTCATAACAACCATGACTATACTTTGTTTTTGAAGCTGAGTCCAAGTCAAAGGAATCTAAATCTGATGTGAGTTCTGATAGCAATTCTGCTTCTGATGTTAAATCTAATGTTGGTTCAAAAAGGGAACCTGACTCTAATGTTGTTTCTTCATCTATTATGGTGGTTTCCATAATGATGTTTTGTTGAATTCTTGGTATAGAAAAATTAATGGCCTATGATGGCAAAATAGGCTCAATAAAAAGTGATTCATCTAGGAAGGGTTCAACATTGACTGGATCGTCTAAGTGAAAACCCTCAAAGAGAGGGTACCATTTGAGGGATGACTCAATAGAATATTGTTTATCAAAAGGAGTCTCCTCTATGAATGGAAAAAGATCAAAGATAACTCTGTAGAGACTGGCTTATCAAGGAAATGAGGCTCTTTAAAAATAGGTAAAATATAAATAGGTGATTCATCATAGGTTTACTTTTGGTTCACAATTAGTTGTAAAATATCAACTTTAAACACATTTTTATCCTCATAAGATGGCTCTTGAAGAGGTAATGGTTCTTGTTTTGGCTTGAATATCAATGCATATTTTTTAAAGTGGGGAACAATTGGCTTAGTGAGAATAATTTTTTATGGTTCAATAATGGGATCTCCAAAAATTAGACTATTGAAGAAGGGATCAACACACTCTGGTTCATCAAATGAAGGTTCTTTAACAATAGGCTTAATAAATATAGATGATGGGTCTAGAATGGTAATAACAAAACATTGCATATTTTGGTTGCTTGCACAAACCAAAGGATGAGGTCCTAAAATGGTAACCTCTATGCATTATGGAGTTAGATTGCTCACACAAGCTTAAGGATAATAGCCTAACATGGTAAACTTTGCACGTGATGGAGTTTTCTCACTTACACTAGTTGAAGGGGGATAACCTAATATGGTAACCTTTGAGCACAATGTGCAAATTAGAGGAGGATATCCTAAAATTAGGAACCTTTTAGTGTATTACACAAATTAAAGGGGCAAGATCAGAATGACGCATAAAAATTGGCATAGATCAGATTGGTTTTCAAAAAATAGGATTGAAAAGGGTGATATCCTCAAACAAGATAAAATATTCATGTCTGCCATAATAACGCTCTAAGTCGAAACTAAGGCCGCAAGAGACCCCATTACAAGTGTACCTTAGCAACATGTCTAGAGAGGTTTGTTCTTTACATTTGCTAAGATTTGGACAATGTTTTACAAATGTTTAAATAAGGTATGGATTTTTATCTTTCTTCCAAACAAGTGACTAAGGTACTAAAGAGACTATAAAAGGAGGGTGGTGAGGAACCACACAAAATTAGGAGAATGTGTTCATGAAATTTACTCAACCTTGGGTAAAGTTGAAATCATATGAATTGGAAGAGGGTATGATAACTCAAAAATCCAAGGTGAAAACTAGTACACCAAAGCCTAGATTTTTGTGATAAGTCAATAGCATAAAATCTAGTTTAACTTTGATGAGTTGACACTAGGAAACTAGAAGAAAACCCTTCAAATTATGAAGGAGACAATGTGAACCAAAAAACTCAAGATGTAAAAATATGAGAGAATTCATAAGTATAAGCTAGAACCAAATGGACAACACAATATCACCATATGGTAATAGGAATGGTAGTATAAAACATGTTCTAGGACTCAAAGCGTGAGTGATACGCAAGATGACTTGAGTCCACCAATGATGACAATGTAATAATGAGTCTATAAATGAGTTTCAATCCAAATTATAAATTAAACCCAAGTTCCCTCAAGTTAAGTGAAAAAGGGCAAACCCAATTTAACACATCAACTTTATGAACTTATATAAGTGCAATTTTGAATTTAAACTATCAATGAAGGACTTAAAAAAATTTGGCAAATGGTCTAGACTCAAATGGGTAACATAACTGCACTAAAATAGATGATATTTTAGAGTAATTTTTTACTCTACGTTGCATTCCAATTTTTAGTCACGCACTGCAATTTTGGTTCCTGCATACCTTGGTCATGGTGGCAAAATTTTGGAGCAGAGAGCGGGTTTATTTTTTGCCTAAGTGTTGAAGTCCAGCGGAAGCTAGCAAGTGGCATAGTCTGAGCATAGGTTCTCTTTCCCATTTTTCATTTCCTTCATTTCATTTTTGCCTAAGTATTGAATTCAAGTGGAAGCCGCCAAGTTTTGCTTTTCGAAACACAAAGTCGGCCAGCTAGCGTCGTCCGAGACACTTTTCATAATTTTCAGGAAAGCCATGGATCATGGCACATATCTAATAGCAGCTAAGTAGAATGCACCACGTGTCAGCATCTGCATCTCACATCGGCACCCATGTTTCATTCTATTTTTTGGTGAAAGGGTTGCAATAAGCTAAGTAGCAGGAAGAAGCAGAAAGTGCTAGGTGGCAGTCACGGAAGACCCTGGACTACTTTTCAAAAGAATAGCAGAAGTCACCATGTGTCGACACCTAAGAGATAGTCGGTTCAATGTTAGGGTTCAATTTTTTGGTTTAATACCTCGATTAATGTGTAGATGGTGTGCAGTGTTGAATCGTTGAACCATTGAACCATTTTGGTTCATTAGGCAGTTCAAGGGAGTGTCCCAAAAACCAAAAGGTTCAAGTACCTTTTTGGAAGGGATAAAAGCATCGTTCCATTTTGTTTAAGTGTTGAAGTGTAATGGAGGCTCTGAAGTGTCACTCTCTGAGCCCCTTTCTACTCCATCCCCAAAAATAGCAAAAGGTGCCACATACCCCTAGTAGGAGAAGCAGAAGATGCCACGTATCTTCCCAAGAACAGTAGAGGCTGCCATGTGTCAACTTTTGAGAGACCATCTTCAAGCTTCATTGCCAAATAAAATTGTGGTGGATCCCAGGTGTTATTTCAAAGGGTTGTGGAAGCTTCCAAGTGTCACCATCCATAGGAGCCTAATATGTGCCCTGAATAATTCTACAGCATAGCTAAAGAGAAGCAAAAAATGCCACGTGTCTTCGATAAATTAGGTAGAAAGTGCCAAGTGTCATTCTCTTGTGCCTTATAAGTAATAAGAATAATTTTAAGAAATTGACTAAGTGTCCTCTTCCGTTTCAACAGAACAAAGTGTTCTGTGTATCTATTGTCGTAAAGCGAGATGGAGGGAAACTCAGTGGGAGTTATTTCTGGTAGATGGAACAGTTCGTCGGGTAGATTTTTGGGGGCCTGCAAACATTAAAAGGGCCATCTATTTGTCCCTTATAAGCAAAGGAGAATGGATAGTTATGTGGCTAAACAGGTGATGGGATGAAGAAATTTAGGTGCAAAAGGAGTTACTAGTCATGAATCGCCATACCACAGTCATAGCAGCTACCCTGTTCTAGCATGGCCCTTCTTGATAAGACCAAGATACATCCAAGGCATTGAAAACACCATCTATTTGTCCCCTGTGAATTAAGGGTGGAATAGAATTGCATGGGAAAGGTGGTGATGGGATGAGACATCCAAGGCTATAAAAGGAGAAGAATTGTAAAAAAGAAAGGGAGGACTTTCTAGAGTTAAGACTGGCTAGAGATTTTGACTAAGTAGTATCATTTACTTTTGTCTCATTTTCTTGAGTTGTAAAGTTGATGTAACTGTGCATGTTTCTGTGCCTTTTATGTGGCTGAATGAATTAAGAAGATTAAACACTATGCCCTTGTTGATATTATCTGTGTCATTTTCAAAATTAGTCTATACTGTAGATTTTCTAGAGTTGTGATTGGGAAAGTCATTTGCTTTTGTCCCATTTTCTTGAGTTAGAAGTTCTACATAACTGTACGTGTTTTTGTGCCTCTTATGTGATTGGAAGATTCTTACAAGAAGATTGAACACTATGCCTTGGTTGACATTTTTGTATCTCATCAAGAGAAGCCTCTGTTGTGAGCCTCTGTTTCTACTATTTTAATCTTTTACATTGATCATGCACTTGTCTGCTCTTAAATGTAATTGAATCCTACATATAGTCTCATTGTGCTCAGGTTAGGAATAGGATTATGCTCAGGCGCATCGCCATAATTAGGTTTCAATAACTGCATTTGTGTTTCTATTTAATTTCCTATCCCTTTTCCCCCAACACTTGATATAAAAGAAGAGACCAGCTTCTCTAAAATTTGGAGGTTGTCTCAAGCTGCAATGTCCCATAGCTTGAAACTTCCCATTATTGATTGATTAGAATCAAGCACAATTTTCATCATCAATAGTTTTTGGCATGCCCAGTGGGACATATCTTTCAAGAAGTTGAAGAATTTTGGTGTGTTCTTTGTCCAGCCAACCTTTAAAGGTTTTTATCAACACCAGTGGTGACTCTGAGTTGAATCAGTTGATTGAGCAGTCCTGGTATCATCAATAAATCACCATTTGGTATGTATAATTCTATTACTCATATCTATGAGTCTTATTCTCCTTCATATATTTTTAATCAAGATCAAGTTTCTCATGGAATCGTGTCAAGCAACAAGGATGCATATGGTCATGAGTTTATCCATTCACAAGTCTGATATGACCAGCCCTATCATGAGTTATACCAGTCTTATGTCTAGTCTCCCCAACATGTCACATCCCATGCTCAACCTAATCTCATTTCCACCTTCCAAAAAGCATTACTGGGATATAAAAAACATGTATTGGAGCTTGATAATAGAAGGGGATTTGGCCAAGAAATTCCTAATCATGTCATCCATCAAGTAAGGGATGTAGTAGATCTAATTAAAAGTGAATGGGATCCCATTGAAAGAGCAAATTGGCAAAGGCTTACATATGAGATGTTAGATGTGTGTGTCTTGATTGTATTTCTAGAAGAGAAACTGAGTATTCATGAGAGACATCATTACCAAGTCTATCAAACTGCATATCCACTACCACAAGTTTCATATCAGACATACGCAACCCCTGCTTATGAACCAAGTCAAACCTATCAAGGTCATTTCCCCAATAATGCTGAGTCTATGTTAGCAGTAAGGGAAGTGGACTCCAAACCCTCACTTCCCCCCCAAGTCCCTCTCACCATTCCTCAAGAAGCTTCTTGCTTTTCATCTTAGCCTTCATGCACTCCTCACTTCTATGATGATTCCTATGAGCTCTAGAAAAGACTCTTTCAAGAAAATCTAGCTAAGCAAGTTGAGGAATAAGAGGCAAAGATGAGATCACTTAGAGAGAGAGAGATAGAGCTTTCAGACCTTAGAAAAGAGCTTACGCCAAAAAATACATCTTCTACCAATCCTCAGATCTCTCAACATGATGTCCAAATTCCAAGTTGGAAGAAAGAAGATCATAAACCATCTAAAAATTTGGAAGAAGAATATGCTCAGTTCATGGCTAGTCAAGAAGATTGCATGATAGATAAGGAGGAAATCACCATAGGAGCACCCTTCGATAAACAAGAGGACAAGTCACAAGCTTTTGTCTTAACCTCTAATGAGGAAGAGATCATTTTTGACTTTTTCTCACTTTACAAGAAGATATGGAGGAGCATGGACACTCCCTTGATCAAGTCATTGAGATAGGTGACACTATTCTTCAAGAACGCTATGAACTGGCCAAATGTGGAGAAGATGACATTGAGACTCAACTGAGTATGCAGTGGGGATGCCAGCTTTTAGATTTATCCTTTTAAGAAGTTGAAATCATCAAGGAGCATGATGATGTAATGGAACCCAAAAATGAGGTAGAAGGAGATAAGCTAAAAGATGATGGATATCAAACGGCACAGAGTGGAGAACTGACAACCATCAATTTCTTGATGAGACACAACAGCATGAAGAACCAATATTTGATGGGCTTCCAAGAACAAGAAGAGCTTATAGATGTTGAAAGCATGTTTGACTCAAACTCACTCAAATGTAGGCAAATATGTGTGGCCTACACAGAGGACATTTCACCAAAGATATACCTATTTCAATCACTTATATGGCAACATAAGTTGGCTTGTCATAAAGGAGACATTAGAAATTTTGTTTTTGACCCCAGAGGGAGATAAGGATGCTTAATTAATATAGTTAGGTAGTTTTCCATTCCCGCATTATTTTTTTTCTATTATTGTTTTCCCACTTTCCTTTTAAATAAGTGTTTTAAACACAGAGTTGGCAGCTTAGAAAGTTTTAATTCTTAAAAAAAAATCCACATTAAATGCTTCTCAAATCTTTTGCAATCTCTAAGATACCTTGTGATATAACTTGCATAGCGTGTCCACCTCACTATTTCCTAAAGATTGAGTAGGATCTGCTAATGGTCATTCAAATTTAATGCTATTTAAGACTTGAAGGTCCATAAATATCCCTGAGCAAGTTTAAAGTTTACAAACTCTCAAGCATTCTTGCACCTACGAAAATAGCCTGCTCTTTGTAAAATTTGCTTTAGTAAGAGTGTTTCTGTCTTGCACAAGGTTCATACTAGCTATTACAGAAAAGAGATGGCGGGAGCATCATCTTCACAACAAAGAGCTGGGATGTCTGGATCTCTTGATAGGTTGCTTGCTAGTAAGTCATATGCTACAGCTCCTACACAACCGTCGAGAACCTATCTAAGAACCAGAATCCTAGGAGTTGGTCAAGCCAGTGACCCATTAAAAGTAAAGGATTACGCAGATGGAATCATGGACCTTATCTTGCAAAAAACTAGTAGCAAGAATCTTAGAGAAGGGGCACACCAAAGTTATCTTCAAAGAGCTAGAGTAGGCCAATATGAGACACTCAAAATGAGGATATGGACCTCACAACTGGCTCAATTCATCATCCCAATTGTGCATTAATGCCCTGATTTGATTGAATTATGTGCAGACTTGATTCATGCACCATCTTGCACCATTCAACAGGGTCCCTTCATGCGACAAATCACACCACAAGCTATCAGGGACATGTTAGCACTACATTATGACAATACCACTACATTCCCCACTATTGATAAGATGCAAAGAATGTGGGTGAACATCAACACTCAGACAAGGTTTTTGAGGTCTAAGTTACAAATGGTCGATGGTGATACTACGGTACCCACGCTCCCTGCACCAAGAACTCAGCTCGTGCCAGCTAGCCAAGACACACTATCAATGATGGCTCTTATCTTTGGCATGAAGGATGACATGGCAGTATATGCAGAATAAATGGCCATCCTTTTTAAGCTGAAGACAGTCGACAAGACACAGGAGTATCGATTTGACTTCTCAGAGCACATCACCTTTTCAATAGTGGAACAGTTGACCTAGTTCAGATCAAAAGGGGTGTTCAGGTATTCCTCTTATTTGTTCCATCTCATACTATATCAGAACCCCAACCTTTTCACCCAACATATGAATCTAAACTTGTATGACCCAGGATTTGACCCCTAAAGGACCATTCCTATGTCTGCATGGACACACATTTTATTAAGAACTAGCGACCCGTATGATTTTTGGGAACTATTCATTACCCCCATTTTTTGTTGCCTTAGCCCTAAACCTATCATAAATAGGTTATTTCCAAGTGTTTTGAACCTCCTGGTCAGTTGTCCAATCCCGTGTGACTTCTATTTTGGCTCCCACCACATGATCATAAGGGTTCATGGTTTTTATGGGGAACCAATGTTGCTACCAAAGACTTTAACTCTTAGGTTGGAATTCTTGGAAGTCACTAGGCAGGTGTCTATATTCTACAACGAGTATGGCTCTGAGAAGAAGAAGATAAAAATATATAATCTCCCATGGATGGTAGGCAACATAATCCTAGAAGCCAAAGATGTTGAGACGATGTTGCTGAGAAAGCTGGCCTTCCTAGGTTTCCTACTAGTCAAGGACAAATGGGTTTATGACCCAAGTGGTTACATAGCTTCCTGGGTAAGGACCAATAGAACTGGGGCCAAGATTGTACATGAAGGCTGCCCTTTTTGGGAGACCAAAAAAAACCCTACAGAAGATACTCCTAGTCTTTATGTTGAATTGACAGATTTGCCCCAACCATAGGATAGGCCATGGGAAACCTTCTATGATAATCAGAGGGATTATGATCCCAAAGTCAGGATGACTTCTGGTTTGAGAAGGACATGGAAGAATAAATATTGGGATGCAGAGAAAATTGAAGCCTATTGGAAATATAGGCAAGAAATTTCTCAAACCACCCATACTTTCAGAAGCATGGATTCAGATGAAAGATGGGAAGAACTCTAGGATGAGTGTCATCCCTCCCCTACATCTAGCCTAGAAACAAGTCAATTTCCAACACTCGGTATAGGGCAGGAAGCTAGAATGGGACCAAGCCAACAACCATAGGCCTCAGAGCAAGCTGCAGCTGTAGTCACTACATCAACATGGCCCCAACCTCTTAGCACCATGGAACAACAAAGAAGTGTGGTGTCTTCATCACCAAAAGCTTCCCCATCATCAGAAGTGATTGAAGTCCCCGATTCTCCACAAGCACCACCAAAAATAGTAGTTGTGGAAGGGAAGCAGACAGCCAGAATTAGAGACACCCAATAAGAGAAAGAGGGTGCAGTTCCATTTTGATTCAGAGGAGGAAGAGGAGCCTTCATAGCACCAATTACAAAGAACTATAATTCCCCCTCAGGTAAGTATTACTCCTCCTCTTCCTCCCTCTTAGTTTGTTCCTTTCCCTATCAGCGTGATGCCTCCACCTAGCCAAATGACACCTCCTGCCACTGCTACCATCCCTATTTCACAATTCACCCCATCCTTCATGCCTCAAGCCCTAACATTGCCTCATTTCTCCCCCTCTATTTCCAAAAAGATGCCCCTTCAGCTCAACCCTAGCCAACCACTAGCTATCTAATATGGCCTGCCACAAGGATATCCTTTCACGGGAGGACATATTGCATCCCCTTCCACATTCCAGACATAGGTTGATGCTGCTAAGAAGGCAAGAGAACCCTGAATGGAGAAGAAAAAAACTAAAGAGAATAAAGCATTGGCTCTCCCACACCTACAATCACAATTTGACCCTATTCAGCAGCAGCTAATAGTGACCCATTTGTCACCCAACATCGTCAAGCCGAGTGAGCAAATGTAGCCAGAGGATTATACAATGAATGTCGTGGCCATTGATATGTCCTTATTCAGGCCCCAAGATAGATTTGAGTTGTTGATAGAATCCACTTCTAAAGTCATGGAAGATTATTTGAAAACATCAAGAAGACTACAGAAGATGGAGGCCAATTTGGCCAAAGAAAAGGCAAACTATAGCAGTTTGGCCAAAGAAATCAATAAGAAAGATAATGAAATAGCTAGTATGGATAAATAGTTGCAAGATATTGTTTCCCTTCAAACTCACTGGGTAGTCCAAGCCCAAAATGATTCATTAAAAGCAGAGCTCACACATGCAAAAGATGCAGTGACGGCCCTTAGGTGGGAGAAAGCAACATTGCAGGGAAGAGTCAAAGGAATCCAACTACAAGTTACCCAATTGCAATAGAAGTTGCTAGATGAACAAAACAAGGTTGCGGCTTTTCAAGCCTAGTTCCAAGCAGAGCAATAGAAAGCATCACAATTGATGCTAAAACTGGCTAATAGGCCATAAGGTGTCAGAGTGATAAAACTGGTAAAGGAGCTCTATGAGTCAACTGGGAAAAGAATCTCCTCGAATATTATTCAGCTCAGACCATCTCTCACCTTCCTGCTCAATGCATAGCAATTATGTGAGAAGATGGAAGATTCAGTGCAGAACACTCTAGCTATAGCCTCCAACAGAGTCACAGACTCCCAAACTTTATTGCAAAATCTCTATGATGCAATGGATGTGACATTTGTAGCCATGAGAATCACTGACAGAATGGTCACCACAAAATGGGTCAATGAGGTGCTCAATTGCAATGTTGCAGCCAACAGTTGCAAAGAGCTTCTCGAAGTCATGAAAAAAGGCATCGGTGAGATGAGATAGCATATTGAAGATCTAGTGCAACTAAGTCTTCCTTCTCTATTTCCAGACACCAACATGGTGTTGATGGTTGATCAAATTGAACCATTGTTGCTGGCCAAACAGAGGGATCAAATAGTTTTCCAGGACCTATGGGTTGATTCCTCAGTCTCAAAAGTCAAAGCTATTACGGTTCCTATTTCCCAGCTAAAATTCAAACTAAAAGCTACAGTCTAGATTTTGCAAAGTTTTTCGCACAAGGATATCATTAACCTTGATCTAGCTTTCATTGAATTATAGAACAAGCAAGGGTTATCTGACCATGAATGGTCCATCTACCAGACAGCACTTTTGAAGCTGTAAAATTTTGAAATTTTGACAGAGCGAGAGTGGTGTTTCTTTTTGAGCAAGCTCAAAAGTCCTAAGGGTCACCAGTAATTGTAGAGTAATTTTTTACTCTACGTTGCATTTTGATTTTTAGTTGTGCACTGCAATTTTGGTTCCTACATACCTTGGTCATGGTGGTAGAGTTTTGGAGTAGAGAGCGGGTTTATTTTTTGCCTAAGTGTCAAAGTGTAGTGGAAGCTACCAAGTGGCGTAGTCTGAGCATAGGTTATATTTCCCTTTTTCATTTCCTTCATTTCATTTTTGCCTAAGTATTGAATTTGAGTGGAAGCTACCAAGTGTTGCTTTTCGAAACACAAAGCTGGCCAGCTGGCGTTGTCTGAGACACTTTTCATAATTTTTAGGAAAGCCACAGATCATGCCATGTATCTAATAGTAGCTAAGCAAAATGCACCACATGTTAACATCTGAATCTCATATCAGCACTCACATTTCATTTTATTTTTTGGTGAAAGGGTCGCAATAAGCTAAGTAGCAAGAAGAAGCGAAAAGTGCCAGGTGGCAGTCGTGGAAGACCCTGGACTACTTTTCAAAAGAACAGCGGAAGTCACCACATGTCAGCACCTGAGAGATAGTCAGTTCAATGTCAAGGTTCAATTTTTTGGTTCAATGTTTTGGTTCAATACCTCAATTAATGTGTAGATGGTGCACATTGTTGAACCATTGAACCATTTTGGTTCATCGGGTAGTTTAAGGGAGTGTCCCAAAAACCAAAAGGGTCAAGTACCTTTTTAGAAGGCATAAAAGCATCGTTTCATTTTATTTAAGTGTTAAAGTGTAGCGGAGGCTGCCAAGTGTCACTCTTCGAGCCCCTTTCTACTCCATCCCCAAAAATAGTGGAAGGTGCCACATACCCCTAGTAGGAGAAGTGGAAGATGCCACGTATCTTCCCAAGAACAACGGAGGCCACCATGTGTCAACTTCTGAGAGACCATCTTCAAGCTTCATTGCCAAATAAAATTGTGGTGGGTCCTGGGTGTTATTTCAAAGGGTTGTGGAAGCTGCCAAGTGTCACCATCTATAGGAGCCTAATATGTGCCCCAAATAATTCTACAACATAGCTAAAGAGAAGCAGAAAATGCCGTGTGTCTTCGATAAATCAGGCAAAAAGTGCCAAGTGTCATTCTCTGGTGCCTTTTAAGTAATAAGAATAATTTTAGGAAATTGACTAAGTGTCCTCTTACATTTCAACAAAATAAAGTGTTTCGTGTATCTGTTGTCACAAAACGAGATGGAGGGAAACTCGGTGGGAGTTATTTCTTGTAGATGGAATAGTTCATCGGGTAGATTTTTGGGGGCCTGTAAACATTAAAAGGGCCATCTATTTGTCCCCTATAAGTAGAGGAGAATGGATAGTTGTGTGGCTAAACAGGTGATGGGATGAAGAAATTTAGGTGCAAAAGGAGTTAATAGTCATGAGTCACCATACCGCAATCAGAGCAGCTACCCTGTTCTAGCATGGCCCTTCTTGATAAGACCAGGATACATCCAAGGTGTTGAAAACACCATCTGTTTGTCCCCTGTGAAGTAAGGGTGGAATAGAATTGCATGGGAAAGGTGGTGATGGGATGAGACATCTGAGGCTATAAAAGGAGAAGAATTGTAAAAAAGAAAGGGAGGACTTTCTAGAGTTAAGACTGGCTAGAGTTTTTGACTAAGTAGTATCATTTACTTTTGTCTCATTTTCTTGAGTTGCAAAGTTGATGTAACTGTGCATGTTTTTTTGCCTTTTATGTGGCTGAATGAATCAAGAAGATTGAATAATATGCCCTTGTTGATATTATATGTGTCATTTGCAAAAGTAGTCTATACTATAGATTTTCTAGAGTTGTGATTGGGAAAGTCATTTGCTTTTGTCCCATTTTCTTGAGTCAGAAGTTTTACATAACTGTACGTGTTTCTATGCCTCTTATGTGATTGGAAGATTCTTACAAGAAGATTGAACACTATGCCTTGGTTGACATTTTTTGTATCTCAGCAAGAGAAGACTCTGTTATGAGCCTCTATTTCTATTGTTTCAATCTTTTACATTGATCATGCACTTGTCTGCTCTTAAATGTAATTGAATCCTACATATAGTCTCACTGTGCTCAGGTTAGGAATAGGATTAAGCTCAGTTGCATCACCATAGTTAGGTTTCAATTCCTGCATTTGCATTTCTATTTAATTTCCTATCCCTTTTCCCCCAACACTTGATATAAAAGAAGAGACCAACTTCTCTAAAATCTGGAGGTTTTTTCAAGCCACAATGTCCCACAGCTTGAAACTTCCCATTGTTGATTGATTAGAATCAAGCACAATTTTTGTCATCAACAGATATGACACAATGTTTTAGATGACAAATTTGAACAAGGAAAAGATTGATTTTCACTTGGACAATGTAATGCCTCATTATTCAAGAAATTGTGGACAATGTGTTTGGTTATGACCTTTGTTAACAAGTAAGTTTTGACTCAAATCAATACCAAGTAATCTAAGACCAAAAAGAACAATACAACTAAGTAATCACCCTAAGCCCTAATCTGACAAGGTTGCATGATATTGTTGAAGTCCATCTTTATACATACACTTGAAAGTAATTTAAGTGTTCATCCAAAATAAAAGTGCATTATATAATAGGTTTTTTACAACTCCCTTCTCTCAAGTGACAATACGATGACATAGACCTTGGAGTGTACCTTGCATCAATAATACTTCCATGGTAAGTGGGGTTTATCTAAAACTTACAAGTTTTCATTTGTTTAGATGGATCCCATATGTACCAGCTTTCACCTTAGCACACAAGAAGCAACACATCAATTAGGTATGTGTCAAATGGCTTATTGTGAAAAGGTCTAGTCTTTTTCATAACCACTACATCTATCACTTTCTTAGTGTAGTCCGATATCCAAAATGATCATATGTCTCAAGCTTAGCCTCTTACTAATAGAGATGGTTTAACCACTCAAACCACCATCCCAGTGGAGTGATCCAAATTTTTATATACCCCCCCCCCATGTAGAGAGGGTTTAAAGATGATGTTGGGAAATGAATCACCAGGTCAAATCTTCCCTATAGAATTAATGGGAGGTAATGAAGTCCCCTCACCAGCCAAAATGCATGAAAGTTAAAATCTAAGTAAAATGTCTTTATGGTTGTTTCTAGATCACCCAAGCCATTCAGGTCTTATGGAAAGCCTTGACAACATTCTTTTTATGCCTTGGACTCAGGCACAATTTGTAATGAAAATGGTGTTTTTGATCCTACAAGTTTCCTATAAGGCATGGGGGGAGAACATACATGCATAAATTCCTTTTTGCTAAAATAATTATAATAAAACAAGCAATGATAAATGACTTATTTAAAACAAAAATTTGAAGTGAGTTTGGTTTTAAAGAACCAAGTTAAAGTGTTTGGTGATGTTCTTTGGCCCCTTGGCCTTAAGTTGTAAAAACTTTAAAAGAAAAACTACAAAACATTTAATATAAACATGCAATTTTTTACTTTAAAGTACCAAATGGAAAGATTCATAATTATTTTTAAGCACCAAAAGAAGGTTAAAAGTACTAATTAAGCTCTAAATGTTCACTTCCCTCATGGGTCCTGCATAAAAATTGTGGGAGTCTTATTTAGCTTTGAAACACTTTTGAAAATGAAACAAGCAACTTTGGTTTAAGTGCTCTCGAGTTTTTTTTTTGATAACACAGTGATCATTGACAGTCACTTTTTGACCATCATTGATTCCTGTAAATCATCGCTAGTTAATTTTTTACCAATCGTGACTAGTTAAAACCTGACTACCGATGGTTACATCTTGACCTGAAGGCATCAACATTCTTGTCAAAAGGCATTTTTTAACTTGTTAGAATAAAAATATTTAAAAGGAAACCTTCTAGATCATGAAATAAAACCAAACTAGAGACTTAAAATTCAATTTTAACCAATATAAACTTTAATTTGCTTTAAAATGTTTAGGCAAGAAAGGATTTTTTGTAAAAACTTTGCTAACCTAATATAGAATAAAAACTCCAAAAGACACCTTTTGGATCATGTTTTGGTTTAGACTAAAGACTTAAAAAATCTAATTTATTAGAAACAACTTGAAAATGACAAATTTTAAATGGGTTTTTCCCTACCACCCAACTGATAGCGATTGGTAGAACCATCGATGGTTACTTAGAACCATCGGCAGTCATTGTCTGACCTATGTGTACACAAAATCCTGGGAAAACAAGATTAAAAAATGAAGTTAAAGGAATTTTTAATGACTAAAATAGAAATTTAGAATTCCCATAGTGTCTTCCTTGTTGAAATGGACTCTATGAGTCCCATCGGGTATGCTAAGATGTAGGATGGATTTTAAAGAGGATCAATTCAAACATTAGTCATGAAAACTAACAAAAGAATGCATAAGCATTGACAATCTAATCCAAACTATTCATCTGGGGTTGCTAATGATAATGAAGAAAAAATTGAAAGAAAGCAATGCTAGTTACTTTCCCAAATCAATTCCACCACCCAAGAGTGGCTCCAAGCGTGTTCTCTCCTTGATCTAATGCTCTTTCTTTGTCAACAATGGCTTCTTTGCTCCTCCATTACCTCAAAAACACTATGCAAAACCTAGGCTTAATATGAGAAATATCTAAACTAGCCTATCAAATGAAGCTTGCAAATAACACAAAAGGATATGGAGACAATTTTGTATTATAAATTTACAATAATTTAGCTTAAGAAATGGTGTTCTATGCCCTTTTATTTATAGATTTTGGAAATGGTCTAAGATCAACCATGACCATCCATCTCAAGATTGAGATGTGTGGCCATGGATTAATCTAATATTTAGAATTAAATTCATAAATATCTTCATAATGATTTGGTAGGAAGCGGCATTAATTAGATATGGGTGACCCATAACTAGATATTTTATGCATTTATGGCTTAAAGATGCCACCCCATACATGATGTCGCTAAGTGATTAAAATATTTGGAATCAAGTTATAATATTGAAATAATCAATAACCTCTATGGAAAATCCACTTAATCTCTTGATTTGAATTAATGACCCTTAAACAAGATTAATCAATATTTGTGCAATTCTTTGGAAATTGGCCCTCAATTAATCAAAATGGTCATAAAGTCATATTACTAGATTATAAATTGACTCGAGAAGAATTGGAAGGTGATGTTAGATGTGTTAGAACCGTGTTCCCATTTAGGATGTTTCCAACATAAAATAACAAAGGTACGTGACGTGTACTAATGAATTAGAAGAAAAGAGTGATCCAAAGCATAAAAAGGTAGAATCATCATTTTGACTCAAAATGAATTGATTAAAGTTAGGAATCACATAAAATATATTACCCCATCTAAGGATATATTGGCCTAAATCATCACTTATATGTGACAAACTTGAACCAATTAGGCATTTTTAATGATTTTGACGTAAATTGAGCATTTAAGTGTAATTTGAATAAGATTGACAAATTCAACACAAATGGTGTTAGGAATTGGACGTCTACAATAGCATCTAAATGGATTTAGGCTTTCCAAAAATATTTTGATAGGGGATTTCATGATTCTTAAAGGTTGAATCTAAAATCAAAAGTAAGGAAGAAAAATAGGGACAGAGTCAACCAAACATAGAATAGTATCGACCAAGAGGTATAGAGTTGACTAGGTCGATAGAGTCTATGGAAAAGGTAACACAATGGGATGCAAAAGACTGATCCAAAACTTAGAAGTTATGGTTGACAAATATTTCAATAGCACAAAAATAACATAATAATATTGAATTCTCTGAGAAGAGAATTCGTATTACTTAAAAATCACAATACAAATATAGGCTTATCTCTGAAAAGAGATGTTTTGTTAAATCAAAAAAATTGTAGATACAAAACATACGCTTATCTCTGAGAAGAGATGTATGCCTTCCCTTTTTGGGTTATAATGCATTTATACATATTTTAAAAACATCAGGGGATTGAGTGGCTCAAAGAATTAACGGGTGATGATTTAAGACTAAGTGGCTTGAGAGAAATAACTGTCACCGACAAATTGACATCCCTGAATTAAAACAATACAGCGCTCGAGGACATAATGGCTCAAGGAAATAAATGTAACTGACAATGTGACTTCTAAGAATGAAAATAATATAAAATTCAAGGAATTAACTGTCACCTAACAATTCGGCATCCAAGATTTAAAACAATACAAAGCTACGTGTAGCCCTACCTAGTCTACCAGCCGCTCACTTCAGTAGCCACAGTCCATTATACCACCGCATCTTGACACTCGTTATACCACCTAAATTATCGCCTAGATCATTCCTTCCTCCTTGAAAAGCAATGGTCCCCATTGCATCACTGTTCCCCATCAGGTGTGGTAGTTGTGTCTTGATTTGATTCTCAATGCACACTTGGAAGGGACTATGGTTTATGGAACTGTGTGGGGCCTGAGTGTTCACCATTTCTGTTTGACCATCAATCTTTGGATGGAAGGCCATGAACTTCTTTAGCACGGTATCTATTTACTTTTGTTGTTGTGTTGTTAGGGCTATAACATCGGCCCTTTTGGATTCCTATGGCTTGACCACAATGAAAACAAATTTCTTAGTGCTAAGCAGAGAGACAGATGTGAAAGATGGTACTTTTAGTACCCTATAGCACCGTGTTCCAAGAGTGAGAGTGATCTATCTAGTTCTTGATTCATATATACCATGTCAATCATACATGAATGGTTGACCAAAGAGTACATCACAAACATCTAGATTGACCACATCACATAAGACCTCATCTTGGAAAGGTTGTATTGCATATGAGAGAAGACATTGGTGGGTGACACGGAGGTTTCTCCCTGGACTCAACCATCCAATACTGTATGGTTTTGGGTGAGGCTTCATGGACAGATTTAGGCTTTTCACAACATTAGTAGAGATTAAATTCTTTTGACTTCCGCTATCAAGAATGAAATGCAGAGGCTTACCTTTCACCCATAACTTAGAGTGAAACAAACATTCCTTGTCATCTAGCATCTCGTCATGTGTCTATGATGAACCTACAATGGCTTCAGGATCAATATCTATAATTTCTTCTTCAACCTCTTTGACTGCAGGGTTTGTATGAGGTAGAGCAGTAGATGTTGAGGATGGTGACTCAGAAAGCAGTGATTTGATAGCTCGACATTCTTCTTTGGAGTGAGTTCTAGATTTGTGATAACCACACCACTTCCCAATCTTTCCTTCCTTTTTCTTCCAATTTTGGCCTCGTGTTTGACCTTCTTTATTAATTTTCCATTTTGAAGATTGATTCTTTATATCCATTCTTCCATGCTTCTACTCAATCTTTACTACAAACTTGTATGCCTCACCGATGGTTTCCAAATTGAAGAGTTCCATTTCTCCCCATATGTACCATTGTAATCTGCCACGATATTTGAGAACCTTGTGTTTCTCACTTTCTTGGATGCCCAGTCTCATAGATAGAGAATGAAAAATGTCAGTGTAATCTTGGATAGATTGTTCTTTACCTTGGTGAAGTTGTTGCCATTGTATGTACAAATCATCATACGCTTTGATGGGATAGTATTCTTCTTTTACTGCTTCCATAAAATCATCCCAGGGTAGGTTCCACCCCAAGGCCAATGATATCTATACTGAACCTATTTTTGTACACTTCCCACTAGTTTTCATGGGAAATGATGATTTCAAAAGAGCAAAAGTGATCTTTTCTCCATCAGTGAACTTATTTACAGAGAAGTAGGAAGATAGTTGATCCAACCAATTTTCCACTGCATCAGCATTGATTTTGCCTTCAAATATGGGAATATCAAAATTTACCTGAACCTTGAAGGGTGTTGGGGCACTGAAAGGAAGTACCCTCGATGAGGAGCTAGGATGTGTAGTCACGGAGCTAGAATTTCCCATCGAAAGTGTTTGAAGAATTTGAGTAAATTGTTGGAGCATCTACGCTTGTTGCCACTGGAGGGATTCATTCACCATTTCTTTGAAAAGATCAAATGTCTTGGTGTCATCTACCATTTGAAGTCATTTGGGGTGCACAGGTGGAACATTTGGAAGCTCTGTCACTTCCCACCCAAGTTTCTTCTATCTTGACCTCGTCCTCAAGATCATACACTCTCAAGACAAATCGCTCTGATACCACTGATCTAGAACTCAAAAGTTTTGGTTGATGAATATTTCAATAGCATAGAAATAACACAATAACAATGAATTTTTTGAGAAGAGACATATTACTTAATAATTGCAATACAAATATAGGCTTATCTCTGAAAAGAGATGTTTTATTGAATCAAAAAAATTGCAAATACAAAACATACGCTTATCTCTGAGAAGATATGTCTACCTTCCCTTTTTGGGTTATAATGCATTTATACATATTTTGAAAACATCAGGGGATTGAGTGTCTCGAGGAATTAACGGGTGACGATTTAATACTGAGTGGCTCGAGAGAAATAACTATCACTGACAAATTGATGTCCCTAAATTAAAATAATACAACACTCGAGGACATAATGGCTCGAGGAAATAACTGTCACTGATAATGTGACTTCTAAGAATGAAAACAATACAAAAATTTGAGGAATTAACTGTCACTCAAAAATTCGGCATCCAAGATTTAAAACAATACAAAGCTATGCGTAGCCCTACTCGGTCTACCACTCACCCACTCCAGGGCCGTACAAAAATTGCTTCGACAACCGCGGTCCATTATACCGCTGCATCTTGGCACTTGTTATACCACCCAAATTGTCGCCCAGATCAAAGACACAATCGAATTTCTTGACTATGTTTTATATATGGTAAAACTGTACACAGTCAGATAGGTTGACTATGTATTGCAGATGGAGAAACTGAACAGGATAAAATGATATAAAATAGTATAGGGTTACTATGTACTGAAGGTAAGCAAGACTAACAATCTATAAGAGACTATGTTGACAAGGATGACTATATTCTAAAAATAGGGGGAAAAATTTCAAGATAATAGCTAAGCAAATATAATAAATCACACAAGTAATTAGATCAATGTATTTGACCTAATTGTAGTACACATCACAAATCTTGTACTAATATTGGCTAGTACAAGTTTTGCAATAACAAATATAATGATCAATGAGAAAATAACAAAACTTGAATGTAAATGCTAAGATAATTGGTCATTCCTGAGTGTTTTTAATTATAATAAATTTTGAAATTAATGTGATGGGGAGTTGGCTATAAGAGGGAGTTAGAAAGTAATCTATGGATAGTTTTAGGTAGTTTAAGCTAAAAGGTATCTATATTGGTGATGGTATTGGCTTGGTATTAGGGATTACCCCCTCACTTCATAATCCTACAATGATAAGGGTGTTGAGTGCTTTGCCAATATATACCATCAACCAAGTATTTATACTTAGCTAAAAAACCAAATCGGTTTCCCCCTTGGTGATGAAATCCAAGTAGGTAGACCTTGGGAAGAAAATTTTTAATGCTTTTTAGTGTTAAGTGATTTTGAAATGTGTGCAAAAGAGAAAAATAGTGTGACTAAATTGGTAAATTAAAAAACCACCTAATTAGTCTATGTTTATTACTCTAAGTATGCAAGCAACTAAAATGGAAAGTGAATTAATTACTATTAAAATAGGTTAATTTCATTGATTGTGAAGAGTACAAAGTCGATTCAAGCAACACTTTATGTAAACAATACAAACCAGAGTCGATAGGGTTGATACTATTTTTTGAAAGTAAGATCTAGAAGATCATAGTCGAATAGGTTGATTGTCTTATAAAGAGAAGATAAGCTATGAAAATGTGTCAATCTGGTCAACCCAGTTGTTATAGGGTTATAGTTTTATAGACTATAAATTATGAAAAATAAGAATGTAAATGATAAATAGAAATGATAGAGAAGGTAAGAATGAACCTTGGTAATTTTGAAAATGCTTAATTTGTAAAGTTTATGTCATGTTTCTCAAATGTTGATTTTTATATTTTATGAATAGAGTCTACTTGGTCAATGAAGTCTGCAAAACCTATGTGCTAAAAAATAATCTATGAATAAATTTAATTAGTTTGATTAAGTTTACAAACCTATATGCTGAAAAAGAGAACCATGAAAAGGGTCAATTGGGTTGATGAAATATATAATCCTATATCTATATAAGAGGATTGTGTCGAGTTGATAGATCAAGTCACCTATATTTAGAGAAGACCTACGTAGAGAAAATAGAGTTGATTTAGAGTGATTGTGTTTTAAATCTTCACATAGAATGTCAAACTATATCGATAGGTTTGATATAACACTACAAAGATAAAAATATATAATATTATAATAAATAAATGCATGAAAAAAACCTATAAGGGTTAGATTCACATCAAGCTCACCAGAATGTATACAAGGGAAAATGTATCTGATCTACAAATCAATCATAGATTGTAAAAGATAAACCATGCTTACACTTCCACTTGTTAGTACATTTAGACAATCGGGGTCATAACTAAGATGGGTCTACTAAACCTAACCGAGGGGTCCCTTACCATAATAACATCACTAGAGAGGGTTTTAAAGCCTATAGTCAAGCAAAACCATGTAATAACCCTAGTTAGGTCTTATGTTTTCTATTATTCACAAAGTAAATGCAAATCAAATTAAAATTTAACCTAGTGCTCATCAAAGCTTGTGGCATAAATTAGGTGTAATAGACATGAAAGTAAGCATGCATAGAATAATTCTAATTAAGTTATGTATGGATATAACCCTAATGCATGGAGAGATAAATACATTCAAAATTCATTACTTATGTTACTTATATCTATTAAAATAGAGTAAATTTAGAGATACTTACCTTGAATATGAACCCATCGAGACTCAATCTCTCCCTTGGCCAAAGGTGCTTCACAAAAGGTTATTGTTTATTATTGAATAAGCTAAAGAAGAACAATGAACAATAGTCTATCTAAAGACCTCCTAGTGAATCTCAAACTTTCACAATATAAAGTTCTTCTCTTCAAGTGTAAACCCTAAGCAAATAACTCTTCAAGTAGAATGGTGGAAGAGCCAATTATAAAGGAGTGCAAATAAATCATTACCTCTATCCCTCTTTCTAATAAATGGTAAAAATGATATGTTTATATAGTTGAATCTAACCCTAAACCTTTTTGAAAGTTTAACCGATAGTGTCAGCCCAATTTGACCTTGTATTATTAGTTGATAAATCAAGTTAGGTCCCAATCTGGGTCAGTTGATGCTGACCTAGACTCATAATGTGCTAATATTAATTTGAATACATGTTCAGTCTAAGCAAATATTGTTTGATAAATATCAAAAATGGTTTTTAGCTTAGATAAGGGTTGAATAAGGCAATGAATTACTTGGAAGAGTGTATAAGGGAGGTGTCAAAGTTTAGGTAAGTGTATATGATAAGTTTTTGTTGATTACAAGTGGTGGTATAGGGGATAACAATATTTTGAAGCACCAATAGTCTACCTACCCCTTTCCTGGTGTACCCTTTAAGGCATGCACTCAAAGATATTGAGGCTCGATGGGTTCATGCAAGAGAGAAAACATCAATAATTGATTAAGTTTGAAAATATTATGAGTATACACACTTCATCTACTATGATGACTATTTACCTTCTAAAAAATATTACACTAAGGATTATTAAAAATTATGTGCAATAATATTACACCAAATATGAATTTATCTATTTTTCTAGGGTTAGTTCCATTACATGTGTCAGGATCTTAACAAGAATAATTGATTACTTTTGCAAGCAACTAAACATGAAATTAACCCAGAATTGAAAGCAACTAGAATTAGAATCAGCAAAGAATAAGAGATACAAGAAATAATGAAAACTTGTATTAAACTCTTCCAGAAGGAAATACAATTGAAGAAATCTCTCTTCTTCTCACACCTCTCAGATGTACAGATCTCTTTCCCTCAAGAGTTCTCTCTCACAATTACAAACACAATTCAGCTACTTGAATTGTCTATCTTACATCTTCCAAGCTATGAAGATCTATCCCCATTATATAGAATTAGGGATCATGAGCTATGCATTCACAACCATTAGATACACCTCCTAATCAAAGGCTCAAAACAGTCCTACTAAAGATAGAGATGCGAACTTAAGACTAACACTTAATCTAATTATGCAAACAATCTGTTCATCCCACAAAAATAGAATTTTGGAACACACAGGTGACCGATGTTGGTCCTTGTCTGCCTACATGTGACCGACGTCGGCTGATCCATAACCAACATCAGTCGATCCATAACCAACGTCAACAGCCTCCAGTCGATCCCTAACCGACGTCGATTGATCCTTACCGACGTCGGTGACTATGTAAATACAGTAACCTTGCAATTCACTCATTGGTGAAGTTTTTAGCTCCACACCTCAACAATCTCCCACTTGGAGATAAACAGCTGCACCTGTACCTGTACAACAACATCTTCTAGCTTTTCCATCTTTAAACTCAATCTTGAAGACCAACAAAAGTTGAATGAAGATTCAACTTCTCCTTTGTTACTAGCTTTGTTAGTATATCAACAGGGTTCTCATCTGTATGGATCTTTTCCAGCTTCAACTCACCATCCTCCAATACCTGTCTAATGAAGTGGTACCTAAGCTATATATGTTTGGTTCTTGAAAGAAAGGCTGAATTCTTTGCCAAATGAATTGCACTTTGACTATCACTATATAATCTACAACTCTCTTGCTCCTTTCCCAACTCTTCCATGAACCATGTCATCCATATCATCTCCTTGCTAGCCTTTGTGACTGCAATGTATTCTGCCTCTGTAGTAGACAAGGCAACAACCTTCTACAACTTTGAAATCTAGCTAATTGCCATTCCACCAATAGTGAAAACATATCCTGTGGTGCTTCTCCTGCCATCCAAGTCACCTGCCATATCCACATCTACATATCCATGTAGAGAAGTGTTTGACCCTCCATAACATAAATGCCTACTGTTGGTCCCTCTCAGATATCTGAGAATCCATTGAACTACTTTCCAATGTTCCTTTCCTAGATTGGCCATAAACTTACTGATAACTCCCATTGCTTGGGCAATATCATGTCTAGTACATACCATTGCATATATTAAGCTCCCAACTATGAAAGCATATGGAACTCTACTCATGTACTCTACCTCATCATGTGATTTAGGACACTGTTCTTTACTCAACTTGAAGTGTCTAGCCATAGGTGTGCCTACTGGTTTTACATCCTGCATATTGAACCTCTCTAACACCTTGTTCACATAATCCTCTTGAGACAAAATCAACCTGTGATTTTTCTTATCTCTCTTAATACTCATGCCAAGGATTTTCTTTGCTACTCCCAAATCCTTCATGGCAAATGTGTGAGCTAATTTTACCTTAAGCTCAAAAATATCCTGCATGTGTGAACCTATAACAAGCATATCATCTACATACAGCAACAAGATAATATATCTACCATTATCCAATCTCTTAAAATACACACAATGGTCAGATTGACATCTACTGAAGCCATGCTCAGTCATAAACCTGTCAAATCTCAAATACCATTGTCTAGGAGCCTGCTTAAGACCATATAAGCTTTTCTTCAACCTACACACAAACTTCTCCTTACCTTTGACCTCAAACCCTTCTGGCTAATCCATATATGTTTCTTCATCCAAATCTCCATGAAGAAACATTGTCTTAACATCAAGCTGCTCAAGATGCAAATCCTCAATAACAACTAAAGATAATACAGTCCAAATAGAAGTCATTTTTACTATAGGAGAAAAATTTTCACCAAAATCAATACCTGGTTTCTGTGCAAATCCCTTTACTACCAACCTGGCCTTATGTCTCATTTGTCCATTCTCACCTTTCTTTAACCTGTAAGCCCATTTGTTTTTTAGTGCTCTCTTTCCAATTGGCAACTCAACCAAATCCCACATTTGGTTCTTTTCCAAAGAATCAATCTCCTCATTCATGCCAAGCTCCCAGTGTTTTTGGGTTTCTACCTACATTACTTCATCAAAATTCTCTAGTTCTCCACTATTAGTGAGCAATAAGTAGAATAATGAAGGGGAATATTGAATTGGAGGTTTACTTACCCTTTTTGACCTCCTCCTGGGTGTCTGAGACTCATTTTCTACTTGCTATCTGCCCAAATTCTCTGTCAGTGACCGATCTCGATCATCTCTAGGTCTGTACCTGACCGACGTCAGTTCCACCTGACTGATGTCGGTTCCTTTTTGATCGACGTCAATTTTTGTATGACCGACATCAGTTACTTTCTGACCTATCTGACTGACATCGATTCTTGCCTGACCAACGTCGGTGTCTGTGTTTTTTTGGAAGTGATTTCTCGTGAGCTCATTTTGGATCACAATCTCGTCCAAATCTCCATTTCCCTGCTCAAAATCATTCAGCTTCTTGAGCTGATCACTGTATATCACTTTCTCATTAAAAACAACATCACAGCTTCTAATAATTTTGTTAGTTCCTAGATTCCACAACTAGAATCCAAAATCAACAGAGCCATAACCAATAAAAGTGCACCTCATAGACTTAGCATCCAGCTTCTTTCTATTTTCTTTATCAATGTGCAAAAAAGATTTAGAACCAAAAACTTTGAGAAATGAAAGATCTACCTTTGTACCTATCCAAGCCTCTTCTAGAATTCCACCATCTAGAGCAGTAGAGGGTCCTCTGTTAATCAGGTAAACTGCAGTGTCTACAACTTCTACCCAAAACTATAAGGGCAAACCATCATGCAACCTCATACTCCATGCACGCTCTAATATTGTTCTATTCATCCTTTTAGCAACTCCATTTTGCTGAAGTGTCCTTGGAATCATCCTTTGCCTACGTATTCCATTCATAGAATAGTAACTTTTAAATTTATTGCTACAGTACTCACCACCATTGTCAGATCTAAGGCACTTCAATCTCATACCTGTTTCATTTTCAACTAAAGCTTTCCATTTCTTAAATGTGTCAAATACATCAGATTTCTTCTTTATGCAATAAACCCATACCTTTCTTGTAGCATCATCAATGAAAGTAATAAAATACTTTGATCCTCCAATAGAAGCTACCTGAGCTGGTCCCCACATGTCTGTGTGAACAAGCTCCAACTTGTGTTTCTTCTTTGTTGGCCCAGTTTTGAGAAACCTCACTCTCTTTTGCTTTCCAAAAATACAATGCTCATAGAAATCTAGATCTATGCTTTTCAAATCTGAAAGCTTACCTTTTGACTTAAGAACTTTCATTCCCTTCTCACTCATGTGGCCGAGCCTATAGTGCCACAACTTTGCATCTACGTTTGAAGTAGATAATACAGAAGGAGAATAATCAGTAATACAATTACATAAATAGAGAGTACCTTCTCTCTTACCTTTGGCTAATACAAGTGCACCCTTGGAAACCTTCCAGGATTCAACTGTGAGAGTTACTGTGCAACCCTCAACCCCAAACATTCCTACAGAAATTAGATTCCTCTTCAGGATGGGTACATGCATGACATCCCTCAACACCCATGTGTTTCCATTCTGCAATTTTAGCTGCACTTTTTATTTGAGAACAATTTTACAAGGCTCATCATCCCCTAAATAAACTTTTCCAAAATCTCCCTGGACATAATCATTGAAAAATTCTCATTTGGGGTTGCATGAAAAGAGGCATCAAAATCTACAACCCAAGATTCTATTTTATTATCCAAAGAAAGTACAAGAGCATCTTGTGCAACAATACCTGCAACTTTTGCTTCTTCTTTACCTTCATGCTAATTTTCTTCTTTAACCGGCAACCAGCAATCTTTCTTTGCATGCCCTATTTTTCCATAATTCCAACAGGTTATTCTTCTTCCATTTTTTGATTTGGATCTTCTTCTCATCTTTGACTTAGACCTTGATCTCCCTTGCTTTCCCTTCTCCTTTTGCCTTCCCCTGCTTTCAATACTTAAAGCATTACTTGATGATTCCCCTGTGCTTTTCCTGCGAGTTTCCTCATTCAAAATTACACTAACAACATCATCTACTTTCAAGATATTTGTAGCAGATGCAGTATTACTAACTGCCATTACCAAACTATGCTAACTTTCAGGCAAAGAGCATAAAATTAAGAGAGCCTTAATTTCATCATCAAAAACTATTTTGACTGAATTTAACTGATTTACTATTGCATGGAAATTATTAAGATGACTAGATACAAATCCACCTTCCTGCATTTGCAAATTAAATAATTGCTTCATAAGATATACCTTATTTAAAGCTGAGGGCTTTTCATATAAATTTTCCAAAGTATCCATCAACTCTACCGTTGTCTTTGCCTGTGACAAGTTGGAAATCACAGAAGATGCCAGGCTCAACCTTATGGATCCCAGAGCCTTTCTATCAAGAACATTCCATTCTTCATCTTGCATATTTGTGGGCTTGTTTGAAACCCCACCCAATGGTAAGTATAGATCTTTTTGATACAGATAATCTTTTATATGCATCCTCCATAATTGATAATTATTGTCGTTAAACTTCTCCATTCTCAATTTACTTTCTTCTACCATTGTTATACTCCCACTCACACAAAAACCCCTATGAGTGACCTGTAATCAACACACACTAAACAGATCTGAAACCACCTATTAGTGAACCCAAGCTCTGATACCACTTGTCAGGATCTTAACAAGAACAATTGATTGCTTTTGCAAGCAACTAAACATAGAATTAAACCAGAATTGAAAGCAACTAGAAATCAAAATCAGCAAAGAATAAGAGATACAAGAAATAATGAAAACTTGTATTAAACTCTTCTAGAAGGAAATACAATTGAAGAAATCTCTCTTCTTCTCACACCTCTCAGATGTACAGATCTCTTTCCCTCAAGAGTTCTCTCTCACAATTACAAACACAATTCAGCTACTTGATTTGTCTATCTTACATCTTCCAAGCTATGAAGATCTATCCCCATTATATAGAATTAGGGATCATGAGCTATGCATTCACAACCATTAGATACACCTCTTAATCAAAGGCTCAAAATAGTCCTACTAAAGATAGAGATGCGGACTTAAGACTAACACTTAATCTAATCATGCAAACAATCTGTTCATCCCACAAAAATAAAATTTTGGAATGCACAGGTGACCAACATCAGCTAATCCATAACCGACATCGGCAGCCTCCAGTCAATCCCTGACCGATGTCAGTCGATCCTTACCGATGTCAGTGATTGTGTAAATACAGCAACCTTGCAATTTGCTTATTGGTGAAGCTTTTAGCTCCACACCTCAACAACATGCCCTAAAATCCAAAATTTATCTCTTCATTTTTCTTGATTTGTTTTATTCCAAGCCTTAAGTCATTTCAAAATTTGAAAAGTTTATTAAATCCTAGAGTATTTGTAATGGCTCACCCTTCTCACCCTTTATATGTACTTTTTCAATATTTTGTAAATTCTTTTATAAATGCCATGTCTTTCCAACATGATGTAGAAGATAGTGATAAATATTTATTATGATATTGATGAAACATTATTAAAAAAATTACCTTAGTAGGTTTGTGTGAATATACAACTGACATGAGTGTATTTGGTGTTGGCTCCTTTTACACAAGGCCTCGTGATTATCGAAAGTCATTTTTTTGTAGGAAAAGAATAATTAGTAAGGTAAAAAGAGATAGCCTCACACAAATCAAGCTATAAAAATAAGGACCTATGATTAGATGTACATGATAAACTATTTCTCGACAAGTAATTGATTCCTTTATATAACATGAGAAAACTTTAACACAAATTATGGGAGCTAGTGTTGATTTAGATTCATGTTGTCATTTTCAACCAATATGTCTTCTATGAATCTCAATGATGATGATAAGGTGATTGTTAAGGCATATGAAGTTAATTATTAGAATGAATTTAAATAATATTATGATTATGATGGTGAAATACAAGAATAGGATAGGGTTGATAACACTACAAATATTAGTAAATATGCCACATATAACCCTTGTGAAATATCTACACTTATAAATATATGGAAAGAAGTTTTATGTCAAAATTTTCCTTTTCATGGAGTTATTTTCGAAACTTCTAAGATTACCAGTGCTCAAGTTTTCATTACTTATATTGTTTCTCTTATTATTCCCCGTGCTTTTCTTACTTCTAAACCCTACTTCTTCTTGAGTTCTTCTAATTTATTGACATGTTTCTAACATCCCTCTTGTTTTTTAACCATCTCTTGCATATAATGCTCCTCAATTTATTTTGCATATTATTAATCCTTTTATTTTGAAAAAAACTTCTATTCCAAATTTTTCCACTTTTATTTTTATTCCAAATCTTGAAATGACTGTTACAGTGCATACATTGTGAGACTTCAAAAATCAAATAAAAACTCTTTCTCAAGGTTCTAAAAATCCAAATCGTAGGGTCACTTCTAATGTTATTATTATTAATGCACAGGCTCGTGAAATGCTTGTGTACATATTTCCAATAGGATTTGTTGCTAAAAAGTTTGAACCAACAAATGTTTCTCATCATATTAGAGCTTTTTATGCCTCTTGTCTAGACTTCACTCATGATGAAAAATTATTGACTAAATTATTCCCAAGTAGCTTGAAGGCTTATAAAATTGATCATTTTTATCCCTTACCATGTGGACTTATATATTTATTCACAACTATAATCAATGATTTCTTAGCTCAGTTTCAAATTAGTATTGGTCTAGAAGTTAAATTTTTAGGAATTAACTCAAATTAGATAGTAATCCAATTAGAACATCAAATATTTTATGCTTAGTTTTAATAATATGGCTATAAATATGAGTTATGAGGCACTTGATAATGAGATTCAAACCCTATCTATTGATATTTTGCTTTCAGTTAGTAAATAAAAAGGTTATGTTCAATTCTTATACTTATTTTTATGAGTTTTTTCTTTGACTTATAGAATGTGAAATCAATCTCTTAGATGTTTATATCCTTATGTGTTCTCCCATCACTTCTACATCACAAAACAAGTCTAGATTTAATATTAGAGGTAATATTGATAAATTTTCAACCAAGGATGATCATATAAATGTAGTTAATGTCATATAAAAACCACACAAGAGTAAAATCTTCACTCAATATAGAGGACAAAAACAATTTAATAATCTTAATGGGTACCTACAATAAATCTTGGAGAAAGTAATTGAATGCAATACAATTACTTTAAGTCTAATAAGGGAGTTGGATCCTCAAAGATCATTGTCTAGATCTTATGAAACTAATGTATTTTGTGCCTAACATAGATTTAAATGACATTCAATAAATGATTACATAATTTTGAAGCATCAAATATCATATCTTATTACTAACAATCAATTCAATTGGGTGGAACAAGAAATAATGTGAATTCATCATTAGCTTCATCAAGTCATAAAAATCAATCAAATGATAAATAAAAGGTCCATGTGGTAGAAAAACAAAGTATATTAATGTTTTAATGGATTATGAATGCACCCATTATATACACCCTAATTTGGTAACAACTCCTTTACCATAGCATCTTGTACCTATTTTTGCACACGTGGTCCTCTTGTCTATATTTGACTATTTTGAGGACATTTTCCTACCCAACCCTATTCTCTATGTGGCCTTATGCCTTCTATATGTCCTTAATATTCATCCATTTTATATTTTGAGCCTTATTTTCATACTTTTGAGGTGTTTTCACCCTTCTTGGTCATTTTTATCTCCTGGGATGGATTTGTTGGCCATAAGTATACTATTGAATTTGCCTCCTTATAGATTCAACAGGCTATTGAATATGTCCCCTTTGTTTTTATGGGTACTTCTACCTTGACATGATTTATTGCACCTCTTATTTCACATATCACTATTTCATATGGTATACCATTGCACATATCATGTCCTAAGGAGTTATTTATATACAAATCATTCCTAAGTCATTTACCAAGAATTATGAGGTAATTGTTAGACATGAATCCTATAAGCATATCCTATGTTTGTCTCTCCAAATTAAGTTAAATCCTTCAATTTGCATACATATTGATAATTTGCTTCTCAATACTATAAATCTTATTTAATTTATTGTGGCATTATCTACTTGTACCAAAATAGGGTTAGGTAGATGTTTATGTAGTTACATCATCCCTTTTAGGGAAGAGAAGGCTAAAAACCTTGCTCCAAATTCTAATTAATTTTCATAATAAATATGTGGTGTTTGATTCTAGCATACAAGATAAGTAGTTTCAAATCCCTTGAGGTTTCCCAACCTGAATATTTCTATCCCTTATCCTTTGCATATGTGTTATCAACTTAGGTTAAAAATAAAGAAGACATCATTTTAGACATTTTCCCCATCAATTTAGAGAAGTGGTAATATATGATTGTATGACATCAATAGGTGAACCACATAGAAAATCCATAATCTAGAATGGTGAAAAATACACATTTATTGATCCTAAAAGCACAACACTGAATTTAACCTGGGTAAAATGTGCAGTCAGGTAGTAGGCACCAAATATGTTCTTGCATAGTGAATAGTCCATATTTCACATAAATCTCATTCATTCCTTCTAGATCAAGGTTGCACTTCTAAAATTATATAATTATTTCAAGGTGTGACTATTTCATCTCTTTTTATTTTTGTATTGTCCATTGCTTATCAAATAAATTTCAACCATGCTTATTTACTAATTTTATTCTCTGTAATAGATCTGATTTTATTGTTATATAATAGTTTTATCATTTTATTAGTGTAATTCTAAAATTGTGTCACATTTTGGTGAACACCTCTGACCTTAGAATGCCTATATATTTTGAGGATTCCCCTTCAGCTTTTGGGATTTATTTCTATTTTTACACAATTTTATTAGACCATATCTTTATTAACCACCTCTTTTTTTGGATTACATCCATTTTTTTATAATTTTTTACTTACACGTTTGTTCCTTGAGCATATATTTATTTCAAGGTTTTAATAGGGTTTGATCGTCTTCATTTTTAAATCTAAATTTTAGATTTTCACTTTGTCTTTGTTGGCTTATTACATTGATCATGGCCACTTCTAGTGATATTCCTCCTTCTATGTTTGACATTGGTCTCGATGGCATATTTATTACCGATGGAACACCTTATCTTCCTCCTTTTGATGACAATAGTGACCAAAATATTTTTGATGATACTCATTTTGTTAATGATATCAATCAACATAGAGTTGTTACCATTGCCAATTTTAAGTCTACAATAAAATAACATATTAAATGTTTAGAACACTGATTTTACAAGTTTAAAGTTGTGAAACAAAGAATTAGTAATAAGGATGATTTGCCTGAGTGTAACACTATACATCCATTACATGATACTACTCTGTTTCTTAGAGGCTCTACTACATTAGGTGGTGAGGCTAGTGATTCTTATGTTTTTATTAATACTTTTTATCCTCCGCCTAGTGCTACACCACCTTCTCAAGTGAATCATTTTATTCCTATATATATTAAGGCTTCTATCATTCCTCCTAATACCAATAAATGACCAATGTGATTCCATGATCACATTCTCATATTATATACCTTGGTCTTAGACATAATCAAAATACCAATCATTCCTCCATTACAACTAATGTTAATCACAATAAGGCATCAATTCCTACATACACATATACCAATGTTAAGCATACACCTAATGGTACTTTTATAGATCCTATAGTACAAAAACAAATTGATGATATGTAATTACATCTTTCCCAATTATCTAAAACATCTAACAAAACTAAGCATGTAATTTAATCTTATGATATAATACATAACCCTTTGGCTATGAAAGTTATTGTTCACCCCTTTTTTCCTTCATTTAAAGTGCCTAAGTTTACATTATATATTGGAAATAGGGATCCCTCACATCATACTAAAGGTTATTTTGCATCTTGCTTTGGTTTTCATCATGTTAATTTACTTATGACCAGGATGTTTCCTATAAGTCTCACTTGGTATTCCTTATATTGGTTTTACACGATATGTGTAGGTTTTATTCATAAATTCAATGATTTGGGTGACATACTAATCACAATTTATTATAAACATTAGTAAAAATGTCATGTTTTCTCAAATTCCTCAACTCAAACAAGGCCCTAATGAATGTCTAGTTGATTATATGATTAAACTTAAAATGATGTTTACAAAAATGTGACACAAAATTATGATAGTGAGCTTCAAAATATATTCTCAAATAGTTTATGTTCTACATTGAAGGAAAAAGTCATGTTTAACACATATGAATACTTTAATTAGCTTTATCATGTATTATGAAACTATACACATTATTTTAAAATTATATATCACCTCAATCATGTACACTTAGCACATACATATCACGGATGTACCTTCATCTTCTAGACCTTTTTTGTTGTTGAAAGGCTTAGATACACTATCTCTCTATGACAAATTACTTATCTCTTAATTTGACTAATGTCATTTTGATGACCTAAGCCTTATATATTGCCTATAATATTTCAACCCTTCTTATATTCCATATCTACAAGTTTTGGACTTGTACCTACTCTTTTATTTCTCAAACACTTGTGTCTCAGTTAGACACCTACATCGACCCTAGTGTCCTAATCTTAAATAAGTGTCCAGTGCCCTAAAGTCATCCAATATGATAGGGATTGGTATAAATATAATATCAGTCCTCATTAATTCATCACCTAAAATAGACCAACAACTCACAAGGAAGCTTACCAAAGGAATTCAATACAACACTCAAGTGAGAAAAGTTTCCCTATTTTTCCCTATTTCCATATTAGTCATAGGGACAACACATATACAGGTATGAAGTACTAAAGGAACATCCCATGAGTCACATTTTCTAGGTTACAAGCTAGATCATTATTGTAGTTTCTTATCACACATTTCATGATTCACACACAAGCCAACATGTAAAGGAGAACTATAGAAGTATAAGTCCCTCTTTAGAGTATTGGCTATGTAGGCAACACTCATTAATGGAGGGGTCTTTTGGGAAGATCAACACCATGTGCCCACTAACCCAATTTTACCACATCTACTATGAATATGAATAACTAAGGTTTTATCATTTGATAAGGAGTGATAAGTCCATGACTTAGATCTAAATGCACCAGAGCGAAGGAGACACAGAACTTAGAAGAATCTAGGTGGTCGCATCTATTTTTAGTAGGTATTTCATACTGGAACCTACATCCAATCTAGACAAAAGCATCGATGAAACCATCCCAAGTCAAACAAGTGTTTGTAACTATATAGGTACAATTTATATAATATGGTAACTAATCCAAAATCCATATCCAGTTTACTTTCTACCTATTCTAGAATCTAGATCTATGTTAGCATCAAAACTAGTTAAGTATCTTGTTTTTAGTATCATTGTAATATCTAGCATAGATATACTTTTCATTTTTATCATATCTCAACATAATAAATATAGTATATGTTTTATCTAATCTTTTTAATTAATTTGCCTACTATAGAGATATTTTATCACCCCTATGCCTTATGTTATCTCCACCCATTTAACCCTAGATTCCCTAATCTAGATTTTAGGGTTAAACATTTGGTGAACCCAATCTACATGAATGAAAAAAATTATGATTCCTAGGGTTTTTAGTCATCTAGGGTTTCTTATTTTTGTAATTTTTCATTTCCTACTTATAATATTTTGTATGTATATTAGGTATAGCCATAGATTGGGAAGTGTGCTTATTGAGCACATTGAGCTTCTTATCTTACCACCTAAGATGTCTCAAAATAATGAAGGGCCTAATTCTATGGTGCATGATGATAAAAATATTGAGAATGAAAAACATATTTATTAGGTTATCATAGAAGAAGATTATGATAATGAAAACCATGAGTCTAATGAAACTAGTGAACATGAGTAAATATATCACGAGCAAGTGAATTATTTCATGAGAATATTCATCAAAACCCTAAAGATCTTGATGAAATATTAATAAATGTATTAAAAACTAAAAAAATTAAAAAGTATATAAGGAATGTTTCAAATAATTTGGACTTATGCCCCCAAACTGAATAGGAGATAATGTTATAAAAAGATTAATTTTCCTATATTATAAATAAACTAGACTATGAGTATGATAATAATTTGGATATATTCCTTGTGTATTACATTAGAGAGAATTCATAATTGAAAAGTTTCAAATAATTTAGACTTATTTTTAATATTTTTCATGGATTTGGACTAATAATAAGTCCAAATTATTTGAAATGGTCCCTATATATGCAAAATTAGTTTCATCTATTGATAATGATATCAGAGTTATGGGTCATCCCCATATACCAACAACCCTTCCCTTGAGCACATTGATGCTACATACTCTTAATGGGGCATAGGATATGTATTTTAACCTTTGTTCCTTAAAACTACTATTGCCACATCTTACATGGGACACTAAAATGCTTCAACCCAATTACTGATTTCAATGCCCATATCTATCCAATCTATGTGTACACCTCCTTTGGTGAATTCTCAAATATCCAACCTAAAATACCAAGAGGTACAACCTCTTGTCCAAACTATGAAACTTTTACAAACTAAGGTTAACAATATTGAAAAAAAAACTATGAAATCACCTTCTAGTATTGATTCACAAGAGGTGTTGTATAATCCTCTTGCACTATAAATATATTTTCACCCCCTACCAAATAGTTTTGCTACACCTAAAGTCACATGTTATGATGGAAAGGGTAACCTTAAATAACATCTTTGATCCTTATTTGTGGCATGCCTTGATTATGTCTCTAATGATAAAATTTTGACCAAATTATTTCCAAGGAGCCTTGAGGCTTATTCTTTGAGGTGGTTTTATGGTTTACCTATTCAATCAGTAAAGACATTCAAACCTCTTGCAGATCATTTTTTGTCACTCTCCTCTATTAAGATTACCAAAAAGGTTTCTTATGCCTAAATTGTAAAGATCAAATAATGAACCAATGAAACTATTAATGAATATGTCTTGAGGTACAAGACCATGTTAGTTCAAATGGCTAATTCTATGGTAGATAAAGAGTTTCAAGATATTTTCAAGCAAAGTTTGTTTATTCCTTTACATGAGTCCATTGTTTTCAATGTTAGAGTATGTATTTCATGCATTTTCTAATGTTTTCTAGTGTATTAGATCATTATTTTGTCATCTAGTGAGTTTATCCTATGTGAGGATTTATCCCACATTGGCCACTTAGGCTAGTTCAATATTTCACCTTGCCTATTTATGTAAGAGATTTATTATTGTACTAGCATGCTTCATTATAAATAATATATGATTTGCATTATTTTTTCATATCATCTCTGTAGCTCTCTTGTGTGATTTTTTGTTGCTAACACTTTGAATTCTTAGGTTGGAATGCCTTTACCATTCTTAACATGGTATTAAAGCCTTGAAGAAGTTGCAACCATCCATTGGCTTATAAGTTTTAGATAATTATTCTAATTCCCTCGACACTACTTATTCCCTTGTCATAGAGAGGAAGTGAAGAAGAGAGGTGTGCAAGGATATCTTGGTGTCTTTTATTAGACTTTTTTGAAGATTTTGTTTCTTCTTATCAAAGCTAGGCACTTCTCTCAGATCTATGTATCAAGATATGTTTTTGTTTTGATCTGCCTCCTTCAATCTTGGTGTTTTTACATTATTATTTTTATCTTAGAGAAGAAACTTGGTGCTATTGTGATCTTGACATCACCTTTCCATGCATGGTCTATTTCTTTGTTTTGGATCTTAAGTTTAGTGTCATTTACTATCAAAGTAAGGAGTTTTCTATTAGAACTTCCTTATTATATTCTAATTGTTGACCAATAGAGGCATCATTTATCAACAAGGAATCTTTGCTCAGATTTGGTAGACAGGCATCCCTTTTTATTTATAAGGCATTGAGATCTGATCTACAGAGTTTAGCATTGACATCTTTTAGCTAGGTGTTTGGAGGAGTTTTGGTGTTGAAATTTTAACCTTGGAACTTATCTTCCTTCTGTGTTGTTTTTTGTGGTATTGGAATGTTTATGATAAGGCATTTTATGTAATCTTGGTGCCTTTCATATCTACCTGAGGCATGGAGACTTCATATCTGCATTGGATTATAGAAATAAGCATTAGATTACAAAGGTGTAGAGACTCTAGATCTGCATTAGATTGTAGAGGTGTGGAGGCATTGTTTATGTAAGAGATAAGAATTGTATTGCAAAGGCATAGAGAATTCAGATCTAAAAGTGTCCCTTTTGTATCATATCTACCAAACATTATATGTTACATTGACTATCCAAGGTGTCCTTCCCTATCTTTTCTATTGTGTTTTCACTCCAATAAAGGGTGTAAGTTTCCATGCTAAGGTGATTTGGTTGGAGTTTGTTTTGTGTTAATAAAAGATCAAAGGATTTTAAGATATGTTGAATTGAGACCCTTGGAGGGATCTAAACTAAAAACAATAGTAAACTATTCTTTTTCTCCTCTCAAAATAACTAGTTTTATTCATTATTTTTATTTTTGAGCTATCTTTTTTGCCTCAAGAGGATGCACAGTTCACTTGCACAAGCATAGCATTAACCAAGAGGATATTTTTTTACATTGGTCAATGTTTCTTAGTCTATGGTTGAATTCTAATTCCAATGACTGGTCGGATGACTATGTTCTTTTTCAGTTTGGTCTCAAATTCTAATTTGTAGTGGTTTTTTAATGTTTTGACCCATTTTATAGGAAATCATAACACCAATAACTTTTGAACCATAACTATTTTAAAGTGCATGGTTTTTTATTCTCTATACATTGGTGTCATTAATTTGTAAAAATTCACTACTTTTATAAAGTGCCTAATTGGGGAGGAGGGGGGGATGGCGGTGTGTCTCGTAATACAAACTTTTAGGGGGTTATCTTGGGGTTGTCTCAGTGTCGATTTTGTGCACCATTTGTATTTTTTTAATTATTTATTGATTATTTAGCATGGATTCTACTTTTGGTGTTAACCATTGTTTGCCTTTGACTACACATAATTACCACACATGGAGACCTCAAATGGAAACAATCATAAAGCACAAAGGATTATGGTCCCTAATAAATGAAAAAAAACCATAGTTCACACATAAATTTGAAAAAAATTATCACTAATGTAAGTTTGAAGAGTGTATGGGCTTGATTGGGGGATATGTGAATGACAGTCTTTTATTTCATTTTGATGGGTGTGATTCTCCATTCAAAATGTAGACTAAGTTAAAGGGTTTATTTACGAAAGCAGATCGCTTGAGACTAAGGCATCTTAAAGTGGAACTTACTTCACTAAATCCATATGAGTTTACTTCCATTGTAAAATACCTCACTAAGTTTGATCATTTGTTAACATAGTTGAAGTGGAGTGGATGAGAAAAAAGGATGAAGAGTGTGTGTACTTAATCATGTCTAAGTTGAGTGGTCCAGTCCAAATCTTTGCTTCTACATTTTTATCTAGTAGGGATGCCTTAGGTACCACATTCAAAATGCTATATCTAGAGTTTTTTTATGAGAAATTTAGTAGGGAGGAATCCAAATTATCTCACCTTAAGTCTTCCACCTCTCAAAAATAATTAGTGGCCTCACATCCTAAGACTAAGGGAAAATATAAGGGTAAGAAGAAGAACACTCCACCACCTCAAAATGCACCTAATCCCAACAATACTACATCTAAACTCAAACCATATTCTAAATGTAAGAATAAGTCTACCTTATCTTTCTCCTATTGTGGGGGGAACCAGCCATGAAGAGTCTAGGTGTTTCAAAAGAATGTAATTCCTAAAGGATGTTATTAGGAAACACAAGTTTTCTATCTCCACTCCTTCTCCATCTCACGAGCATGGGAAAGCACTTAATATTATTGGGAGATCACATTTACCTATTTTAGATAGTTGGGTTCTAGAGTATGGTGCTTCACACCATATGACTTATACCAAGGAATCCTTTGAATCTCTTAGTCCAAGTTCTACTTCCAACATTGAGGTTAGAGATTCTTCCTTCATTTATGTTAAGGAGAAGGGTGACATATAGCTAGATGGTGGTCAAATCAATGATGCATTATATGTTATAGACATCACCACCAATCTACTTTTAGTGTATCAAATTTGCCATTCTAATTAGGGCAAGATAGTGACTTTCACACCAAAAGTTACTAAAGTTCAAGATTTATTAGAGCCACACACACTTATTTCATAGGGTGTTATTGATCACAGTTCTTGACTTTACTATTTTGAGGGTTTTTGTGATACTCCTCTTATAGGGATGTGTTTAGTTTCTCATTTAAATTATGAGAGTCACCTTTGGCATGAGAGATTTGGACACCTAAACTATAGATATTTGATGGATTTAAACACTCATAATATGGTAGAGGATATTCCTACAATTTCATGTCTTGATGGAGTTTTCCTTGGTTATGCATTGGGGAAACAACACCAGGATCTATTTCTTAAGGGCATGTCTATGATAGATTCTTCACCACTTGAGCTTGTGCAAAGTGATTTGATGGTCTTTTTGACTCCTTATTTCAATGGAGCTAATTATGCACTTACTTTCATTAATAATTCTTGAGGCATACTTGGGTTTATTTCCTCAAGTACAAGAGTGATGTCTTTGTTCACTTTAAATTCTTTAAGGCTTTGGTCGAGAAATAGTCATTGAGTTACATCAAGAAGCTTTGTATAGATGGTGGGGGGGATTACTTTAGTTGAGAGTTCTCTAATTATTTTGTAAAACATGGTATTTTCACCAATATTCTATTGCACATATTCCATAGAAAAATGGCTTAGCATAAAGTATTAACTAAACTTTGAAGGAGATGGCTAACTTTATGATGCATTCACATGATTTGCCACCTATCTATTGGGTAGAGGCATTTAATTTTGTTAACTATATTTAAAACCACACACCACATTAAGAAATTGAGCATATGACTCTAGAGGAGGCTTGGTTTGGAACCAAGCTTGATGTCTCATTTTTTCGAGTCTTTGAGAGCCTTAGTTGGGCATTTGTACAAAAGAAGAAAAGGAAAGCATTTTATAAGAAGAACAAACCTTTGATTTTTGTAGGGTATTGTGAGGATATGAGATATTATCATCTTTTAGATCTCGATACTCATAATGTTCATTTTCAAATACATGTATAGTTTGATGAGCATTTCAAATCTCATGAATCTTCATCTTATTTCATGCCTTCTTCTTTTTATAACTCACCTCCTCTCAAGGATTCATTCTTTGAGAATCCAGTTTAGGAAATTATTTAGGAGGTTATACAAGATGAGGATCCTATTCACATTGATGTTTCCACTATGTCGAGGTGGGCTCATACTACAATTTTTGAGGTAACACAATTCATACAAGATATTCCACTTACTCAACATCATCGTGCACATTTTATAGGTACTAAAATTTTGTGTCAGGCATTCTTTGGGGATCCATAATCTTTTTCACAAGCTCATGGGATATAGGAGTTAGATGAAGCAATGACAGATGAGAATTCTTTATTGATGAAAAATCACACTTGGGATTTGATCACTTTTCCTAAGAGAAGAAATTTGGTTAGGTATAAGTGGATTTATCACACCAAGTATGAAATTGATGGGTCCATTGACAATTATAAGTCATGTCTTGTTACAAATCATTTCTCCCAAGTTGAAGGTATTAACTACTTTGAGACTTTTGTGCCTATTGCCAAGTTGTATTTTGTTTACCTTGTACTTTATTTTGTTGTATCACAAGGTTGTCTAGTATATCATATGGATGTTAAGAGTGATTTTTTACATGATAAATCTATATGGAGTAGCCTATTGTATTTTTTCATAATACTTATCTTGTTTTTTGACTTAGGAGGTTTCTTTACAATCTCAAATAGGCCCCTCAAGCTTGGAATGAGAAGATGGATTCATTTATTCTCTCCACTAGCTTTTTTCACTACCACTCTAGTCCCACAGTGAATATTCAATGTATTAGTGAGGACATTATTATTTTGGTCTTATATGTTGATGATTTTCTTCTCATAAGCAACTCATCATCTAAAATTTAGTTTATTTAGTAAGCACTTTCATCATAATTTGACATTATAGATCTTGGTCTTCTGCATTTCTTCCTTGGTTTATAGATTTCACAATTAGATATAGGGATTTATTTGAGTTAGCAGAAGTATACCCTTGATCTTCTTCGGTGTTTTGGCATGGTTGATTGCATTCCAAGTCATTATCCTTTTTAGTTTTAAGTGACTCTCATTTCCTCTTGTACTAATCCACTTTGTGATCCTACATTGTATAGGTAGATGGTTGGGAGTCTTATGTATTCGACCCATACTCACCCTAATATTTCATTTGTAATTGAACTTGTATCTATATTTTCACATGACCCTCATGATAATCATTGGTAGGCTACTAAGAGGATTTTATGATATCTATGAGGCACTACTCATTTTAGATTACATTAAACTAGGGGTTATACTCAGTTGTTTGGATACAATGATTCAGATTGGGCAAGTTCTCTTGATGATAAATGTTTCACTTATAGATACATATTTTGTCTTGCTTATTCACTTATTACTTGGTTATATAATAAGTAGCAAGTTATTACACTTTCATCTACAGAGCCTAAGTATAGGGTACTAATTACAGTGAGTCAGTAGATTCTTTAGATTTTTTAGTTATTAACAAAGTTTGGTTTTATGTAAGATTTGTATACATATAATATTTTTAAACTTTATCAATTATTGATATTTTTTATCTTGCAGGAACATATTGAGTCTCAATCTCTCTGAGTGCACGCCCTAAGGGGTGCACCAAGAAATGGGTGGGCAGACCATTGGTGTTTTTTAATATTGTTGTCCCTTATTTCCATTTATTATCAATCCAATCATCTCTTAAAACCACTCCCCTAAGCTTTGAATCCAATTATACATACTCTTCTAGTTATTTACCACCTTCATTAGCCCTTTCCCTAACCTAAACCCATTTTCGATAGTTTACAAGACTATGTCACCCACATTGACCTTGTTTTTCTAATTTGAAAAAACTTATTAGGGACTAGGTCATCCCCTGGCTGACCTAATCCATGACCTAGTTAGTTTTTATCAATTATGATACTAGGTCAACCTTGTCAACCAAAAATTTTGAAAGGGTTTAGGGTTAGATCTGCTCATATAAACACATCCACTTTGCCATTCTTAGAGAGTAGGTAGGAATTATTATTCATTTGCACTTCTTTACAATCTTTTCTTCCACCATTCTACTTGAAGAGTCTTAGCTAGGGGTTTTTACTTGGAGAAGAATCTAATATTTTGGATAAGTCTTGAATGATTTATCCTATATTAATGATCCTTACAAACTAAAATAACATTTTGTGAATCACTGTTGTCCAAGGGAGAGATTTAGTCTTAACAAGTTCATATTCCAAGTATCTCTAACTTTGCTCCTCTCTTTAGTAGATAGAAGTGGCATAAGTAATGGCTTTTGAAAAATATTGCTCTATCCATGCATTAAGGTTTTACCTATACATAGCCTAATTAGGATTCTCTTTTTCATGTTTACTTTTATGTTTACTAACCCTCATGATTGTGCCACAATATTTGGTGAACACTAGATTGGACTTTTTTTGTTATTAGTTTAGTGAATATGAAAACATAAGACCTAGTTAGAATTATTGCATAGTTTTCTTGACTAGAGGCTTTGGAACCCTCCCTAGTGATATTATTGTGGTAAGAGATCCCTTGGATAGGTCTAGTAGATCTATATTGGTCATGACCTTCATTATTTAATCTATCCCTAGTTGGAAGTGTAATTAGGATCTATCTTCTCCGAGCTAAGATTGATTTGTAGATTATGTTACATTTTCCATTACATACATTTTGGTGAACCCAACATAAATCTAACCCTTGGAGGTTTTCTTTCAAACTTCTCATTTATATCATTTTATTAACTTTTTATATTTTTGATACTAGGTTGACCAAAATAGTATAGTTATAACTTTTGTGCATAGGTTTAACACATAACCACATCAAAATGACTTTGTTCTTTCTATGAAGGTTTAAATTAGATACAGGTTACTAAATAGAGCAAGTCGACACAATACTCTTATTCAATCTCTGATAACAAACTATGTCAAATATTTTGACTTAATATTATAGTCAGCATCCAAATAACAAACTAAATCTACTAGGTCAACTTAGTCATCTTAACATGATTTAGCAAATAGGGTTTCACAAAACTAGGTTGACCCAATCAACCTAGTTGGAAAAAATTACAAGCAGCATTTAAGGCACTTTAATATAAAATTTTCAATCTTTGGCATCTTTCAAACCACCAAGGTTCCTTTATTTCTCTCTCTTTTAATTTAGTACTTCATTACAGTTCTATTTTGTGTAAGTTTGCAATCTTCAAAACTACAATCTTATTGCAAACTAAGTGAACCTAGTTGATTTAGTTATGAAGCCTATCTTTTATCTAAAAGACTAATTCAACTTGGTCAACTTAGTTCTTAAGGACTCTTGATTATATAGAATAGTAATGATCAAGTCAACTCTATTATGTAATATTTGCATACAGTGTCATCTGAACTAACTTTGTACCATTCTTAATTTGGAAATTAACAACTATATCAGTAATTAATTCACACTTTCATTTTTAGTTATTGGCATGCTTAAAGTAGCTCACATAGTCTAATTAGGTGATCTTTAAAAATACCATTTAGTTGCACTAGTTTTCTCCTTTTGCACACACTATCAAATCACACAAATTTCAAAATGCATTTAACATTTGTCTTCCCAAGGCATACTTACTTGTATTTCATCACCAAGGGGGAAGCTGACTTGGTTTTCTATCCAAGTATAGACGTGTGATTAATGGTATATATCATAAAATCACTTAATACCTTTATCTCTATGGGATTATGAAGTGAGGGGGTAGGCCCCAATACCAAGCTTGTACCATTGCCAACATAGATCCCTTTTTAGCCTAAACATATTAAAACTATCCATATATTGCTTTCTAGTTCTCTATTTTCAGCCAACTTCCCTATCACACTTAAAATAAACTATATAATAATCTAACAACACTTAGGATGACCACTTATTTAGAATTTACTTTTCAGTTGAGTGTTTGCTCTCTAATCATTATGTGTTGTATTATAAAAACTTGCATTATCCAGCGTTGGTGCAAGGTCTTGTGTTGTATGCCAATTAGATCATTCTCATTGATCCAATGGTTTGTGTGTTTGCTTCCATTTCTTGCTCAAATTATATTGAAAAATTTTTCCCTATTTTTAGCACATTATCATTATATTCAACATAGTCTTTTACAGACTATCTTTTTCCCTATCTGTAGTACTAAGATGAATTGATCTACCCATTACTCCTTTCTACCAATCAGGATACAATATTAAGTCAGCCTAGTCTACTCTATATCCTTATTAGATTATCTTTTTCCCTATTTACAGTATTTCGTCGATCTTGTCGACTCTATATTATTTTGCCTTTTGTCCAATAGTACTAAGTCGACCTGGTTGACTTTGTACTCTTATTTTTACCTTTACTTAGTTCTCTATTTCTCATTCTTGGCATTTTGTTCATTTTATCAAAACATCATGAAGTTCCCTATTAAAATATTCTTAGACAACTTAAATCCATTTAGACACGATATGAGGTATTCTTTTCTCCCTCTCTTTTTCTCCCAAGAGAACCCTCACTCTTGAAGCACCCCTTCCCCTCCTTTGTCTGTGGATTATAACATGGTTCAAATCAGATCCCAAGATGAAGTAGGTGGATCTAATCCTTTTTGTACATATCAAGACAATTCTCATCTTTAATATTTTCAACATAATGTGGGAGCAATTGACACAAGTCTATCCAATAATCCCACTGGTAAACCACCTTATAATAACTCTCCCCTTAATACCAATTTGTGGAGTTCTCCTATAAACACAAACATACTGATTGATATGACTCAACTTCTCACACAAGTTATACAAAAAATGAACATAATGAAAACTTATAACACCTATAAAATGATGTAATTACAAAGTCATTTGATCAATATGGCTAATCAACCTTTGGCTCTCAATCCTTAACCCAATGCCAATTTTATTCCTCCACCTATTAGAGATGCCTTAGGAAATGTTATTCCTCAACCTATCATGAATAAAAAAATGCTTCAAATTATCTAAAATGAGCCTTTCACTCCTTTCATTATGTCCATTAATATTGGTAATATATCTATAACTATCAATTATGATGGGACTAAAGGCCCTACATCCTCTCTCAAAACATTTGGCAATCTTTATAAAGAGTGAATCCAAACTAATACTTTCACCAAAAATAAACTTCTAGTTAAAACCTTCACTGGTGATGTATTTGAATGGTACAACCAAATTCCCGAACATTCCATTTGGAAACATGAGGATTCACTCAATCCTCTAGTTAAAGAGTTACAACATAATGACCTTTCTAAAAATTACCTTAGCCATTTCATCAATGTTAAGCAATCTCCTATCGAATCAACTCATGAATTGACCATAACATGACTAATGACAATTTATTCAAACTCTTTATAATACTTTAACTCCTCTTCAATATAAGGTTTGAACTTTTGCTCCTCAAACACTTAGAAAAGATCTTGACCAAGCCAAACATCAAGACTTACTCATGAAACAATTCAAACCTAATACCAAATTCCTTAAAGGATATTTTCAAAATTATACCAATGCCATCACCATCAATACTCCTCAAACCAAACCAAGATTTATCAAAGCTGACAGTTCCTGATAATCTCACATACCACTAACTATGCATCAAATGAAATAATTCTTACCACCCTCTAAATCTTTTACTTATTCTAATAATCCTCCTAAATGGTATGACCCTAATAAATTGTGTTGGTTCCACATCAACATTGGTCATTCCCATGAAACTTTTTGAGGGCTTACTAAATTTATTATCTCCACATGTTTGGTGATTCCTTAAATCATGAAGCAATGATTCAACTCCATCATCAAGATTAAAACATTATTTCTCAAAAATGAAAAGCTCCCAAAGCTTCTTCTAATAACCAAAAATATTTTTCCACATCTAATCATCAACAAAATACCAAGGATGTTTGTGTTATTGATGCTGACTGCAATCAATATTACAACAATTATCAATATGTTAATGCAGCGAAGGTCAATTATCATCACAAACTAGCTCAAAAAGATCCTATCACAAAACCAAAGAAACCATCTTTGGAGGAACAAATTCTCAAAGATATTACAACCACTCAGTTATATTTGGGAGCCCATGAGGAACCACCTCCTTATTTTGAACCCCCAACACCTTCCATTCCTTCAAAATATACCTTACTTTCTAAACCTCACACTGGTTCTTCTTCTAAATCCCATTGGAACTTTCTCCAAGAACTTAACTCCATGTCTTGCAAGATTTCACTTATGGAGTTAGTTTTTACTTCCCCTTATCATCACAAGTTCATTATGTAACAATTACAAAAAATTGAAGATCTATCTTTTATAGATGAAGAACCACCCTCTATGGAGTCTCAACCTACCAACATGCATACCATTGAATCTATGTGTCCTTATTCTAGACTGTCTATTGAGTTTCTTGAAGAGGACATGATTAATGATGAAATATTTTTTCACATCGATGATCCACCACTATTCATTAAAATAGCCATTAACACTACCCTTATTTGTAAAGTTTTAGTTGATGAAGGGTCTAGTATTAATGTAGCACCTTTGTGGCTTATCTAATAACTTGGATATAATAAGGATCATCTTAAGCAAACCCATCTTAGCTATCATGCATTTGATAAAACTAATTGAAAACCACTTGGTCATATTTGGATTCCCCTAATAATCAGACCCAAGACCATTCAAACTAAACTTATGGTCTATGATTTGCCGTTATCTTATAACATACACCCCAGCCACAATTAAACTCATAGAATGAGGACCATTACCTCTTTTGATAGCCAATGCATCAAATTCATACATAATGGTAAATGGTATAAGCATGAGGTTGATCCCAACCCTTAGAATATTCAACTTTATAATCTAAAATATTGATATTCCATTCCTACCATTCTTACCATCAACAGTGCTCCCTTACCTAAATTTATCAACATCCATCCAGACTTACAGGTCACTCTTACTGATTCAGATGATGATGAACCTAATGACTTGTAACATACTTGTAACACTACTAAGCTACCTCCTTACATCTTAGATTGGATTCCTCCTTATTTATTACCTCATGATTTCATGATTCCTCTCATTGATGAGATCACCAATTTTTTCCCTCCATGTAATGCTCAGGAAGCTTCTTACCTAGAAGATGCCTTCACATGAAATGACTTTGGAGTGGTCAAATTATTTAAATATCCTTTAATCATGTCTCCACATAAGTTTAGTAACTTTATAATTTCACCTTCTAAAACTCCCCATGAATCTCAAGCATGTACCATTTCTCCAACCTATGATGATAAATACATCATGGCCCAAGCTCAATATCGAGACTTGAATGTTCAACATTATCATAAAACTTAAGCTCAAATACATGATTTCAACTGAGATTTTAACACCATTTCCATATATTTTGAGTTAGATCCTAAAGGTCATGTACTTCCTACTAATACTCCACTTCTTGATACTCCTTAGGTGGTAGAAGAAATCCTACATTCTAAACCTCTGGAGATTCTTGCATCTTTTTTACCACCTATAGATCCCATCACTACATATAATTTCTTCCCCGTCAAAGAAACTAATCATACACCAATCTAATATAATCAATCTACTCCTCCTACTCTAAGATTACATTAGATACCATGTCCATAAATGTTTATCAAATACATTTTAAATATGATAGCCATGGTAATAAAATTCTTGATCTCAAAGTAGATGTTGAGTATTATGACCCTCTTCCCACTTTACCTAGTGATGAAGCTATCCTTGAATTACTTCATGCCAAAGAACTCCAACTTTCTTGACAACATCACAAACTTAGGAATGACAAAAACAAAGCCCCTTATTTCAACAACTTCATTACTAGCATTGATCTTAGAGCTAATCTAATTTCTTCTTTATCAAATGCACCATATCACTTCCAAGATGGAAATGTTATGTTTATCAAAGAAATTACTCATATTTAATATGGCACTCCATCATGCCCTCGACCTATTACAGTTTCTCATAAAATTACGCTCATTAAACATGATAACTTTAGCTTATTTTTTGATAAATATCATGAGATCTTTGCATGGTCTTACGAGGACATGCCTGGTATTGACCCTAGCATCATGGTGCATAATATCATCACTTATCTTGATGTTAAACCTATGCATCAAAATCAATAAAAGTATCCACCTGAAGTTTCCACCTTATGCCATAAGGAAATTATCAAATTTCTTAATGTTAAGTTTATCAAACCTATAGACTACTCTAAATGGGTTTCTAACATAGTCCCTGTTCAAAAAAGGTCACCATGGCCATTCACATTTGCATTGATTTTTGTAATCTTAATCTTGCTCATCCCAAGGACAATTTCCCTCTACCTTCAATAGATGCCATTGTTGATTACATATCTAGTTATGAAATGTTGTCTCTTATGGATGGTTTCTTGAGCTATAAACAAATTCACATTGCCCCTGAAGACCAACATAAGATAACTTTCACCATAGAATGGGGCACATATTACTATGCTAAAATGCCCTTCAAACTCAAAAATGCCAAAGCTACTTATAAATGAGCAATGATCCATATCTTTCATGATCTTATTCACAAAATTATAGAAACCTATGTGGATGACCTCATTGCTAAGTCTAAATGTCGCAAGACTCATCTTTTTGATCTTGCCATCTTCTTTGATAGCATTTTTAAATATAAAGCTAGACTAAATCCTCATAAATGTGTCTTTGGTGTCACATCTAGAAAAAAATTAGGATTCTTAGTTTCTCTATGAGACATCTATGTTGATCATTCCAAGATTAATGCTATCATCAACATTCCCATCCCTCAATCCATTCCAGACATTTTCACTTATCTTGATACACTTGTGGTAATTAGATGATTCATCTCCAAATTGGCTTATCATATCCACTCCATCAATTCTCTTCTTAAGAAAGGTAATGCTCTAGAATGGATAGCTCCCTATCAAAAAGTAGTTGATAATATGAAATAATCATTGCTTCACCCACCTACTCTTCATCCCCCTTCAAATAATCAACCTTTGATTTTATACACTTGTTACATACCCATATCCATTGGGGAAATGATTGCCTAAAAAAATGATATTGGAAGAGAATATGCCATCTACTATATCAGTTGAGGCCTCATTGATTATGAAAAATGTTACATAAAAGTCAAACATGATTGCCTCGCCATATATTTTGTAACTAAAAAACTTTGATGTTATATGCTTTATCAGACCACTTAATGTTATCATCCATTCCAATCCCCTTCATTTCTTATTCTCCAAAGCCTTTCTTCCTGGAGATAGAGTTGGAAAGTGGATGATCCTCATGGAATTTGATCTCCAAATTATTTCTCAAAAAGCTATCAAAGGACAAATCATCGTTGATCAACTTATCACAATTCCTATGCCCACTACCAACCACCTTAAAGATAGTCTTCTGATGACAATATTCTCTATATTGAAGGTATTAACCAAGCCATATATCTTAAATATTATGTCCATAACTTCACTATTGATGTTTAATGAAGTAATCTCAATGAATTTGCTATCCTCCTTGATACTACTAAACCAAAATTAGTTATCAAAGAACTTTCTGAAATTAATGTTGATTTACATGAGGATACTTGTACCCTTCACTTGATGGTGCTAAGTACCTTCAAGGAGCTAGGGAAGGTTGTATTCTTACAATCCCTCTTTTAAAAATACCTTTAGCTTTTTACTTAATATTTGATCTCTATAATAACATGGAAGAGTACAAAGATTTAATCTTAGGTATGAGAGTTGCCTTTGATTTAGATATCTAATCCCTACATGTTTTAGGTGGTTTCCATCTCATTTATTACCAAGTCAATGGTGATTACAATTTTAAAAGTGAGAATCCCATTTCCTATCATCAAATCACAACTACTCTCTCCAAAAATTTCATTTCTTTCACCATTGAGCCTATCCCTCAAGATCAAATTTCTATTATTGATTCCCTTGCTTCTTCAACATCTCCTTTTTATCCACACCAAGTTCTTACCAATCCCACTTTTATTATCCAAATAAAAAAATCTACATCTTCTACTCAACCACATTATTCACTAATCTACCACATTGAGGCCATCACCATTCGACAAAGCCTATGGTATAAAGACATCATTCAATTTATAAAACACCAAATTTATCCTCCCAACCTAGATTCCTATGAAAAGACTCACATTCACAAATAATATTTTAAGTATTATTTCAATAGAACATCCTATACTATCACAATATTGAAGGCACCTTACTCCAATGTGTTATGCTAGATGAGGTTCTTCCTCTTCATGAACAAACACTGGGGGCATTTACAGTGGCCACTATAGCAAACATGATATAACCTGTAAATGCTTACATATGGGATTCTTTTGGCCCACTCTTGAAAAGGATGTCATGTAATTTGTTATAAAGTGTACTCCTTGCTAGCTTTATGATGATTTAATTCATTCACCTCTAACCAAACTTTAAATTGTAGACTCTCCCTGGCCATTCTCCATGTGGGGATTAGATCTCATAGGCAAATTACCTCAATCTCAATATGGGTATGTATTTATAATCATAGCCATAGAATATTTTAATAAATGGGTCAAGGATATGCCCCTTTTTAATGTCACTAGTACCACCATCTCCAAATTCATCATTAATCAAGTCATTTTCTATTTTGGTGTCCCTCATACTATCATTTCAGACAATGGTTGTAATTTCAAAAATAAAGTTATCAAACAACTATGTGCTAAATTTAAAATCCATCACAAATTCTCCACACCATATCATCCATAATGTAATGTCCAAGTAAAGGCAACAAAAAAAATTATTAATAAAATCATCCAAAATATAATTCATGAAACCCATATGGACTAGCACTTTCATCTCTATCTTATGCTTTGGGCGTATCGCACTAGTATACGCACTGCCACTGGGGCAATGCCATTCTCTCTAGTCTATGGTTTTAAATCAGTCCTTATATTAGAACTTGAGCTTCCATGTATCTATATATCTCTTCATGGTATCATACCTGATGAATAATTACATGAATCTTACCTTCATGTTCTTGATCTCCTTGATGAAAACCATATTTTTGATTTGTAACACAATCACCAATACAAGGCCTGTATTCCCAAATAACATAACAAACAAGTTAAAGTTTACACATTTAATGTTGGTGATGTTGTCCTTAAATTTTACCACACTCATGACAAAGAAGATAAATATGCCCAAAAATGGTGGGGCACCTATTTAATCAAAGATATTTTTGGTCTAAGTACCTATCACCTTCAAACCAATGAAGGTCATATTTTCAAAAAGGCCACCAATGGGCAATTCCTCAAGAAGTATTTTGCCTAAATCCTTCCCTTATTTTTTGTGATTTTTACATGCTATCTAACACTTTTTTTAGGATACTTACATGGGCCTCACCCTCTATGATAGTTCTCTATTTTCACAAACATTAGTCCTTTTTGGTCTTTTAGTTCCCCCTTTCTCATGAGTTATATTGTAAAACCGTGGATAGGACCTGGTCTTCCTCATGATGTACATTTATCCTCTTTGTTTTCATACTTTTTACACACTTTTTGACACCCCTTGGGTTTCTCTTTTGTGAGTTGCAATGTAATATCATGGATAGGACCTAGCCTTCCATACAAATACCATCTTTTTCTTATCCCATTTATTTTTCACATGCTGTGCATACCCCCTTGGGTTTATCTTTTATGAGTTGTAGTGTAAGAACATGGATAGGACCTGGCCTTCCTCACAAAATCACCATCTTTTTCATTCCATGTCTAGAATGTGTTTTACAAATGGTTACGAGTTTTTTATTTTTGTTCTCATTTTTAGCTTTTGCTTCTTTTGATAGTTGAAATTTCATAACAAACTATGTTATCATGTTTTCATAAATTTCCCTCATTATTATGATAAGGAATCACACTTTTCTATCATTAAATCCTTTTTTTTCCCTTTGTTACTTTTTTGTGATTTGAAGTAATTCAAATTATTTCATGTTTTATACCTATTGATTTCTTTTCCTTTCACTTCACACTGGATCAAATAAGGTTGAAGTCAAGATAGCACTTTTATTTCACCTAACTTTATGAGACTCTTAGACACCATGCTCTCTGAGTTTTCTCTCTTAACAACCAAGCCCCAAATATTCAAATGAAAGTCATCTTTAGCGCTCATGTTTGGTTCTCCAAATCCATATGGAGGAAGAATAGGAAAAATTCCATAAAGAAAATTAAAAGCCAAATCATTTGAAATAAAAGGCAATGATATACAAAAGGTAATATACATATCTCAAAACTAAATATCACACCAAAATATGTGATTACAAACACATCTCCAATTGAAGCTCAAACTCCACAGTTGGCCTCACAATAGAGTTGAGGTCTCATGCAAGTACCCAATCTTCAAATTAGATTGATAGCTCTATAAAGGGTCCTAAGGAATAGGGAACATGTTGTGGGAAGGTAGGTACATTTTAATTTTCATGCATATAGCCTTTATGGGATGATCTTTATACTTCATTTGTTGACCTAAAACTTGTGTGGCTAAGAGAACTTCTTTAGAGTCCTTAAGGTCGAAAGTCCTCTTGTTTTGAAAAACCTAATTTGAGTGTCTTGAATTTGATAAAGAGTTTATTTACCTTGGTTTTTCCTTAATTCTCCCCTCCACCCATTTTATTTCCCCCCTTGATAGGCAAATTGTGATTCTAAATCTATTTTCCCTCTTCTATACTTCCTTCTTCTTCACACCTTGCAAAACATACTAACACTACTTTATTTCAATTTTATCTATCCTTCGAGTAAAACAACATGTTTGAGTAACTATGGATTACTTTATTTGCACCATGGATCTACATTTATAGACATGATTTGATTTGTTTTTACCATTTTTCATTGTTATACTACCCTTTTTTCCAAACACCTAAGTTCGTTTCTATTTTCATGTAATTTTTCCATTATTGAGTGAGGTTGGCTTGTTACTTACTTCTCACTCACTAATATTGTTTTCCCTTTTATGGACTTTTTCCATTGATTATTGAGTAAGGATTGTTATTTTTCACTCATCAATGTTGTTTTACCATTTTTTCTTTCCCATATTTGTTTAAGTAAGGATTGTCACTACTTTCACATTGATGTTTAATTACCATCTTTTTGACATATATCATTGGTTTGACTTGGTGAGTTTTGTGTTTCTTAATTAAGGTTTACTTATTTGATTTTCTCATTATTTATTAGCCTTATATTTTTGTTTGCCTAATTTACTCTAAATTTTGACTTGGTCATTTGGTCTAACATAACACTTATCACCCCAACTTGCCAAATTTCCAAGTATGTCCCATCCACATAGCACTAGTTATCTTGGCTTTCCTATGTTTATTTGTTTTTTTCTCTTTAGTTTTGTATTATTGGGTTTGTAAAAATTAATCTTTGTGCCCTCCACAATCAAAAACACAAACACAACAAATGTTGAAAATATTGTCATTAATGTCAAAGGTCTAGCATTATTGGTGATAAAGGCCCCATTGCATTTATTGATGTTTGTAATAGATATATCTTGGCTAATGTGTGCTAATATTTATTTAATATTAATAAACATTTTTTTGGTTGCATATGAGACAAAATAAGGGCCCATGGAGAAGTCTAAGAGCCACGGGGTAAAGATAAAAGAAGGATGGGATGCATTTTCCCATGAAGAGTCATCTTGGGGAATTCCAAGAGTCACCAAGTGAAGACAAAAGAGGAAGGGGGAAATTTATCATGAAGGGACACTTTGAGGAATAGAAAAGTCACCAAGATAAGGACAAAAGAGGGAAGGACATTTTTGCTCATGAAGGGTCACCACATGACTTTTCAAAGGCAAGGATATGAAGGGTCATACAAGTTTGGTGCCATTTTCCATGAAGATTGAAGGGTCACAAAGGGGGAAGGACAAACGTCATTTGGAAAGCTATAAATAAATGCTTGAGAAGCCATTTTTAATATGAGAGATAGAGGTTGATTTGATATTTTAATATCTAGCTTAGAAGAGAAATTGTGAGAGATGAATATGATTTGTATTTGTTATATCTAGCTTAGAAGAGCAAAGGTGAGAGAGAGGAAATAGATGTTGTAATAAACTATCATTTGTTGAGATAGCAATATTGAGAGATAGTTGTGTGGTATACACAAAGGGGTTGGTGATCCTCTGGGTTGGTGCTCATGAATTATTACTAGGTTGGTGCTCAGCAAAAGGGGTTGGTGCTCTTATGGGTTGGTGCTCACAAATTGTTGTTGGGTTGATGCTCGATAAAGGGGTTGGTGATCTTGTGGGTTGGTGCTCATGAATTGTTGTTGGATTGGTGCTCGACAAAGGGGTTGGTGTTCCTATGGGTTGGTGCTCATGAATAGTTATTGGGTTGGTGCTCAGCAAAGGGGTTGGTGCTCCTGCAAGTTTGTGCTTGCGAATATTGTTTGGGTTGGTGCTCATTCATATACTTGAGATTGTTCTCCATGGTTTTTCCCACATGGGGTTTTCACATTATATTTGGTGTCTCTCTACATCTTGTGTGGTGTTTATTGTTTGAGTTTTATTACATATATTGAATGTTTGATTAAGTGGAATTTGGTTAAGGAAAAGTTTTATAAGATATATGATACATTGATTCACCCCCCCTCTCAATATATCCCATGCTTAACAATTGGTATCAGAGCAGGTTCCTTTTTGAAAAGTTTTATAGCTTGAAGGTAGATCGGGAAAGCACGATGGCTGGGTCATAGGAAGGATTTTCGAAAAATAAGGCACCTTTCTTTGATGGGATGAACTATTTTTTTGGAGCATAAGAATGAGGACTTATTTGATGGCCCTTAGATTCAACATATGGAAACTAGTGGTGGAGGAATATTAAGAGCCACAGACATCTGAAATTACTCTAGCAAAAAAAAGGCAAGTGAATGTAATGCTAAAGCTTTAAATGTTATTTTATGTGGTTTATGTGAATTTGAATTTGTTAAAGTTATGCAATGTAAATCTGCTCATAAAACTTGGGTAAAACTTGAGAATATTTACAAAGGTGATGGAAAGGTTCAAAAAGCTAAGCTTCAGACTTTTAGAAGATAGTTTGAAAGTTTGAAGATGGAAGAAGAAGAAAATATAGCAAGCTATCTTTTGTGAGTTGATCAAATCGTAAATCAGATTCAAGGTCTTTGAGAAACATTGGAAGAGTCAACGGTGGTACAAAAGGTTTTGATATCTCTACCAATGAGATATGATGCAAAGGTTTTGGCAATTGAGGAGATGAAGAATTTAACCAAGCTAAAGATGGATGAGCTTCATGGTATACTCATGGCATATGAGATGCAGACAAAATAAGATAAACCCTCAAAGAGAGAAGTGGCTTTCAAGACATCAAAGAAAGAGAATGCTAAGATTCAAGAATCAAGTGATAGTTCCAGTGATGATGAAGATGACAACAGAGCACTTTTCATTCGTAAGCCAAAAAGAGGAACAGGTAAATATCAAGGAAAATTACCTTTTAAATGTTTTAATTATGGAAAGATTGGACATTGTTCAGCTAGATGCCCAAATAAGGGTAATGATGATGAAGAAGAAAAGCCTACATACAAGAAGAATTTCAAAGGCAAATTTAAGAAGGGATTCGAGAAGAAGAGTCTATATTCTAAGGATCCTATCTCAGTCAAATATAGTGGAGTCAGCGATTCAGAAGAAGAGATTCTATTCATGGCCATACATGAAGATGATCAAGAAGAAGAAGAGGAAGAAGCTGAAGTGAATATGGAAAGAGAACTCATTTGTGCCCTAAAAGAGTTAAAATCTGTTGAGAAGAAGAATCAAAGATTAAAGTGCCAGATCAAGAAAAATAAATAGGAGTCAAAGGAAATGATTGAAGATCTACAAGCACACTTTGAAGAAGCCAAGAAGAAGGAAGAAGATCTAATAGCATAGTTTTAAATAGCAAGAAAAGAATGTGAAAGGTATGTTACTGAAATTGCCTCTTTAAAAGAATAGATTGAAAAAGCAGTCAATAATAAAATAGTTAGTGAGGATAGCACTAACATGCTAAATAAGATATTGGAAAGTCAAAAAGCAAATTCAGATAAGATAGGGATCGGATTTGAAAAGAAAAAGAGTTATGTTGAAGCTCTTATAAAAGAGGAAACAAAAAGGGGAGAAGTGAATAATACAGAGGACATTTCAAATAGAGAAGGCTAGAGGGAATAAAGCTACAAAAGGCAATCAGGTCAGAGATATACAGATAGGTCTTATTTTTATGGCTATTGTTTTTATTGTAATGGATATGGTCACAAAAAATTAGAATGTAGAAAAAGAGCTAACAATTTCAAAAATAAGAAGGAAAGTCAAGTAGAGTCAAGCAAAAGTCACAATTCTTTTGCTCCTCTATCAAGCTTTGATGAAGAGACCATAGTATGCTACAAGTGCAACAACTTCGGACACATAGCTTGGTATTGTAGAAGCGTGTTCGAGTCAGTCAAGAAGGATCAGAGTTTCAAAGCTCCATTCATCAACAAAAAAGATCAGATTTTCAAAGCTCCATTCATCAAGAAGAAGGTTTAGACATGTTCATGGCAGAAGAAACAACCTAAAGATTCTATGATGGTTCAAACAGCTCTGCATGTAAGAAATAAAGATCAACCATGGTTAATTGATAGCAGATGTTCAAGGCATATGACAAGAGATAAAAGTAAGTTCATAACTCTAAAGAAGATCAATGGTGGCACAGTGAGATTCAGAGATAAAACCATTGCCAGGATAGCCAAAAAAGGTACTTTGAGTTTGGATTATGGTAGAACTAAGACTAAAAATGTTTTGTATGTAAAAGGTCTTAAGTATAATCTATTGAGTGTTAGTCAAATATGTGATCAAGGATACACATTAAAGTTTCATGCTGAAGGTTGTGAGATTAGAAGAAAAGATTCAAATGAGTTGATTGCATATGCTTAAAGGACAAGGAACAATGTGTATGTATTATCAGATTTCTTCTCAAAGGCACGATCAAAGGATACATTCAAAGATCTGCAAGAAGAGTTGGGAGTAATTTCTATTACTTTCTGCCATTGATGTTTAGCATCAATTGAGGGGGAGCTAAGTGTTAGCTCCAGGTAGGCCCTTTGCCATTGATGTCAAAGGGGGGGAATAATAGGTACAGGTATAGGTTGCTACAGTAAGGGGGAGTTACTATATGTTTTTTTATGACAGTATGTGCAGGTGACAGGATGTGGTAGTTTCAAGATTGAGGTTGCCATAAATGACAAAGGGGGAGATTATTGGAAATATTATCATTAATGTCAAAGGTCTAGCATTATTGGTGATAAAGGCCCCATTGCATTTATTAATGTTTGTAATAGATATATCTTGGCTAATGTGTGTTAATATTTATTTAATATTAATGAATATATTTTTGGTTGCATATGAGACAAAAGAAGGGCCCATGGAGAAATCAAAGAGCCACGAGGTAAAGACAAAAGAAGGATGGGACACATTTTTCCATGAAGAGTCATCTTAGGGAATTCCAAGAGTCACCAAGTGAAGACAAAAGAGAAAGGGTGCAATTTCTCATGAAGGGACACTTTGAGGAATACGAAAAGTCACCAAGATAAGGACAAAAGAGGGAAGGACATTTTTGCTCATGAAGGGTCACCACATGACTTTTCAAAGGCAAGGATATGAAGGGTCATACAAGTTTGGTGCCATTTTCCATGAGGATTGAAGGGTCACAAATGGGGAAGGCCAAAAGTCATTTGGAAAGCTATAAATAAAGGCTTGAGAATCCATTTGTAATATGAGAGATCCATGGAGAAGTCAAAGATCCATGGGGTAAACACAAAATAAGGATGGGATGCATTTTCCCATGAAGAGTCATCTTGGGGAATTCCAAGATTCATCAAGTGAAGACAAAAGAGGAAGGGCACAATTTCTCATGAAGGGACACTTTGAAGAATACGAAAAGTCACCAAGATAAGGACAAAAGAGGGAAGAACGTTTTTGCTCATGAAGGGTCACCACATGACTTTTCAAAGACAAGGATATGAAGGGTCATACAAGTTTTGCACCATTTTCCATGAGGATTGAAGGGTCACAAAGGGGGAAGGCCAAAGGTCATTTGGAAAGCTATAAATAAAGGCTTGAGAATCCATTTGTAATATGAGAGATAGAGGTTGATTTGATATTGTAATATCTAGCTTAGAAGAGAAATTGTGAGAGATGAATATGATTTGTATTTGTTATATCTAGCTTAGAAGAGCAAAGGTGAGAGAGAGGAAAGAGATGTAATGAACTATCATTTGTTGAGATAAAAACATTTAGAGATAGTTGTGTGGTATACACAAAGGTGTTGGTGATCCTGTGGGTTGGAGCTCACGAATTGTTGTTGGGTTGGTGCTCAGTAAAAGGGGTTGGTGCTCCTATGGGTTGGTGCTCCTATGGGTTGGTGCTCATGAATTGTTGCTGGTTTGGTGCTCGACAAAGGGGTTGTTGCTCTTGTGGGTTGGTGCTCATGAATTGTTATTGGGTTGGTGCTTGGCAAAGGGGTTGGTGTTCCTTTGGGTTAGTGCTCATGAATAGTTGTTGGCTTGGTGCCTAGCAAAGGGGTTGCTGCTCTTGCAAGTTGGTTCTTGTGAATATTGTTTGGGTTGGTGCTCATTCATATACTTGAGATTGTTCTCCGTGATTTTTCCCACATTGGGTTTCCACATTATATATGGTGTCTCTCTTTATCTTGTGTGGTGTTTATTGTTTGAGTTTTATTGCATATCTTGAATGTTTGATTAAGTGTAATTTGGTTAAGGGAAAGTTTTATAAGATATATGATATACTGATTCACCCCCCTCTCAGTATATCCCGTGCTTAACAACAAACAACCATCTAATGATAAAGGTAAGTCAAGGTATGTATCACATTTACTTTTCACTTATTTCCCTTCTCATCATCTACTTTCAAGTATTTATTATTTAAAACACTACAACTTTATTTTAGCCTTATATTTGTGTGTTATTATGTGCTTTCTCAAAGCACCATCCCTTATTGTACTTGCATGACACATGATGAGCTTTGAGTGGGGCATATGTATACACATAATATTTTCAAATTTTATCAATTATTGATGCTTTCTATCTTGCAGGAACCCATGGAGTCTCAATCTCTCTGAGTGCACACCCTAAGGGGTGCACCAGGAAAGGGGTGAGAAAACCATTAGTGCTTCATAGGATTTTTGTCCCTTATTCCCACTTATTATCAATTCAACCAGTTCTTAAAACCATTCCCCTAAGCTTTACCTCCCATTTTACATACTCCTCTAGTCATTTACCACCTTCATTAGCCTTTTCCCTAACCCAAACCCCTTTTTGACAATTTACATGACTATTTCAACCACATCAACCTTATAATATTATTTTACAAAACTTATTAGGGACTAGGTCAGTCGTTGGCCAACCTAGTCCGTGACCTAGCTAGTTTTTGTCAATTATGATACTAGGTTGATTGGGTTAACATTGTCATCTAAAACTTTCAGAAGGGTTTAGGGTTAGATTCACATTTATAAATTAATCCATTTCACCATTCTTAGAGAATAAGTAGGAATTATTATTTATTTTTACTTCTTCACAATTTGTTCTTCCATCATTCTACTTGAGGAGTCTCAACTTAGGGTTTCTACTTGGAGAAGAATCTAGTCTTGTGGATAAGTCTTAGATGCTTTGGCATTTCTTAGTGATCCTTAAAAACCACAATAACCTCTTGAAAATCACCTTTGTCTAAGGGAGAGATTGAGTCTTGATGGGTTTGTATTACATATAAGTATCTCTAACTTTGTTCCTCTCTTTAGTAGATAGAAGTGGCATACATAATGGCTTTTGAATAATATTTCTCACTCCATGCATTAGGGTTTTACCTATACATAGATTAATTAAGATTTTTTATTCATTTTTATTTTTATGTTTATTAAGTGCCACAAGCTTTAGTGAGCACTAGATTGGACTTTTTTTATTATTAGTTTAGTGAATATGAAAACATAAGACCTAGTTAGAGTTTTTATATAGTTTTGCTTGACAGGAGGCTTTGGAACCCTCCCTAGTGATATTATTATGGTAATAAATCCCTTGTCTAGGTCTATAAAATCCATATTGATCATGACCCAAAATATATAATGTATCTCCAATTGGAAGTGTAAGTAGGTTATACCATCGTTGAGCTAGGATTGATTTGTAGATTATGTTGCATTTCCTATTACATACAGGATTTACCCATTATACTTTAGTATGACAACTAGAGTGAAATTCACATATATCACAACCCATTTAAGCATTAGTGGAATAATAACATTAAGGTACACATGCACCTCATTCATTAGCACATTTAGGATGGCATTCTTAGCTTAAAATACATTCTGACTCAGTAGTAGCTTACAGACACCTTTGTGAAGCCTTTTACATCAACTCATTTTTTCGAGATACATGGCATGCTTGTGGTTTTAAAAGATGTCTTTGAGGTGTGTCTATGAGGACATCTTCCATATTCATTTCATGGATACATATTTTACATGAGTACCTTATCAGGCCTAGTTGTTGGGACTCATACTATGGATATGCAACTATTTTTTTTGGCTTTTGTTAGCCCCTAGCTTCACTTGAGGAGGAGTGTTAGAGTTTATATTTCATGCATTTTATCATGTTTTCTACTATACTAGATATTTATTTTGTCTTCTAGTGAGATTGTCCTTTGTGAGGATTTATCCTATATTATCCAGTTAAGCTAGTTCAGTATTTTGCCTTGCCTATTTATGCAAGAGATTTATTATTATACTAGCATGCTTCATTCTAAATTATATATGATTTGCCTTATTTTTTCATATCATATCTACAACTTCCTTGTGTGATATTTTGTTGTTAACACCTTGAATTATTGGGTTGGAATGCCTTTACCATTCTTAACATTCAAAAAGTTCAAATATTTTGATGGATTATGCCACATTGTTCAAGACCATGAAATGATGCTTATTTTATAAAATAAACCTGAGTATGCAAATGCACTGACTACATATACATATACATATAATACCAAGTTTAGTATCAAACCAAGTTATAAGGTCAAACCTTGTGAGCCTAAAAATGAAATAACCATCATGGTTAAGATGATGTCATAATAACCTAATCAACTTGTGTTATCCAATGCATCATGAAGGTAGTTTACATACTTACCTGAGCCACCTGCTTCATTAATCCCATGACTTTTCAAGTGTCACCTCATATCTCTCCTTCATCCTATATAATTTGATATGAGTATACCTCTACCCAAAGGGTAAGCCTTGAATGCTTTTTATGATGATCACCAAGGCCTTGGACATTCTATAAATAGATGTTTTACCTTGAAGCATAAGATCTAAGACCTCATCGATGACCAAAATATTACATTTGATGATCCTCCAAAAGAATTGGGTTCACAACCTAGTGATCACCATAAATAGAAAATATTTAACAATCCTTTGCAAGATTATTCAAACAAAGATCCAGAAGTGAAAATGGAATATAATTCACATCCTCCTTCATATCATTATGATCACCCATTGTATGGGATTATTAGTATATACATGTGACATATACCTTATATGCTTCAAATACCTCATATTACTTTCAATGATAATGAGATTAGGTATGATGACTCAAATCTTGATTTTTTATTCATTCAAGCATATCTTGATCACCAGCTTATACATAATGTTATGATTGACAATGGTGAAAATGAGAATGTTTGTAATATAACATTAATTATGAATTTAGGCTATAAAAATCATCATTTACATCTTTTGACCAAATTAGTTAGAGTAATTGATGGGACCTCCCAATAGGTTCTTGGTGAGATTTACTTACCTTTGTAGAAGGGTCTTACAAATGTGGTTACTCCCTTCTCAGTTATACCTTCTAAGGGTGTCTCTAATATGTTATTAGGATAACCTTGGATATATACACTTCAAGTAGTGCCTTCTACAATGTATGAGTGTGTTAAATACATTCATGTAAATTGAGTAATTACAATTTTTGGAGCTCCATATGAGCATCCTATTGAAAAAAAATGTATACCCAGATAATTAATTATAAAACCTCCTAAGTATAATCTTCTATAAAAGGGTAAAAAATAGGCAATCCCCTTTACCAGGTAGTCAAAGCTTGAGATACCATTACATCATAGATCCATAGTGGGTTCCATAGAATCCTCATCTACTACACACCATATTCAGATATCTAGAGCACCTACACATGTTTCTATTAATGTTGCTCCCAAGAAACCACATACCACTCAATGATGGGTTCCATAAACCCCTATTCCTTATATTTTTTCCTCATAACCACAAATTCCTATTATACATTTGTAGAGCATCATAAATACTATAATGATAGATATTGCACCTATACATGTTCCTTGAAAATACTACTAGTTTATTACACTAGATTCATAATAGGGATATACCTCTGATCATACATTGGATGAGATCATAGGGTAGCTTCTCTAGTCTCACATATTCCAAAAATACCAAAAATTAAAAATAAAACTTTAAAATTCCAAAACTATGTTCAATATTTACATGTTCTATTAGCTCCTTGGCATCCATGGTGTTAGTTCTATGTTAGTGGATAGCATATCATTAATTTATATATACACATGTGTTTCACACATATTTTAAGTGTGATTCATGCATATATAGATACATGATCTATGCACTTTTGGATGTTGGGCCTTCCTTCTACTCATGGCATGTGGACATTGGGGGAATTTGCTTCTTTGATCATGATACATCTAAGTTATATCATTTTATGGTCATTTTAAATTATCATGTCTGAGCTTATGTAACTACACATGCCTTTATCCATGCTCATATATTTCATAGTGTACTTGATATGTTATATACTTAACATTTTTTACTAACACATATGATCCATAGACTAGTATGTTATTTTTATGTCAGTTTTCTATATTTTTCCTTTATGCACTTCCTTGAGTGTCTTTCCTTACTAGTGTCTTGTTTGTTTGAACATTTGAATATATTTTTTCTTATTGTATGGATGCTTAAATATGTCATTCTTACTTTTATGGACATTTGAGTAAGCAATGTCCCTTCAATTGTGTGGCATTTGAACATGCCCCTTGTTTAAAGTATCCCTGGACCATTTTTTTTTAGCTTGATTTTGAGTGGTTTTGTGTGTGTGCTTGATTACTGGTTGATATTATACTATTACTCTCTAAACATTTCCATAAACTATATCATGCATTTTAGGAACTGATGTGATAACAATTTGCACGCTTCAATGATATATATACCTAGACATGTTTCTCTTGTATACTACATGATAAATTCATAATTTAAATAGTCATCTTATCATTTTTTAGTAAGGTAAATACCAATTTCTAATTTCCCTCACCTCAAAAGGGGGGCATTTTAGTGTGTGCATGCCATAGAGGCATAGTTTTCACATTCTTCACCAGATTCAAATATATAGTGGGGGCATGTTTTGGAAACATTTTCTTCACACCTATTTAATATTAAACATACCCAAATTATAGTGGGGGCATTTCTTGGAAACGTGTCCCCCACATTGGAACTTATATTATTTTTTCATATTTCTCCATATATAGTGGGGGCATGTTATGATAAGTATGTCCTCCACACTTATTCAAATTCCAAATTGGCCAAAATCATAGTTATATGATTCAAATACACATTTGTGGTAAAATTATATACATTGGTACCATTTCTATACATAGTTTCATCATGAGACATATCTAAGGTGCATATGTTATGCAATGTGCATCTAATATTTCAAAATCAAATTAGTTTTAAATTTCAAACACTTTTATAGACTGTCATCACCCATGAGGTTGGACTTTTATGAACTGTATTGAGCCAATCTACTATAGTATTTAGTTCACTTTTTGGTATAGTTGAGTTTATCAAATCATTCAATCTTGCCAAGTTTATAGGTTAGACTTGATTACATCATCCAACCTCACCAATTTTATAGTGTGATTTGACCCAGTTCACTCACATTTACCAAGTTATAAATATTATTAGGTTATATAATTTAACTAATCTCACCTACCATGTGGCAACTCACCTTTTCTCCAAAGTTGGGGGCATGTGTCCTCCAATATCTCTATCTCTCTAGATATATGCATTTTCTATAATTTTATATTTGTCATAATCATATCTCTAATGACTCATAATGGTATATATTTTCAAGTCAAATTATAAAAAGGCAAGGCTGTTACTTTAATATACAAGTGTACTCCTAAAAAATTTCCTCATTTAATTTCAATCATTTGAATGATTTTGATTTCAGATTATATGTATTGATCATATATTGTAAGATGCTCTTAGTTGCAGGTCAATCACTGACCAATCATTCAAGTTGGACTTAGGCAAAGGCAAGGTGTGTTATACACATCCAGGTATGCATTTCTTTTCCTTTAAACTAGCAATTTCATTAATAGATTAAATGGAGGAAAATCTAGAAACTATTTCTAAATTATATATCACATCAATCTTGTACACTTGGAAAATACATACCATGGATGTACCTTCATCTTATATACCTTTTCCATTTATAAAAGGCTCATATGTGTTATTTCTCTATGTCAAATTACTTATTTATTAGTCTGACCAATGTCATTTAGATGACCTAGGCCTTCTATATTATGTAGAATGTTGTAATTATGCTTATCTTCCATATCTACAAATTATAGACTTGTACCTACTTTTATGCTCCCTAGATACTTGTGTCATACTCAAACACCTACATCAATGTGAGTGTCCTAACCTGATGCAAGTGTCCAGTGTTTAAAATTCATTTAATTTTCAAATAAAATGTATACCTATGACTATCCTAAGTGATTTTATGTAAAATATGCTCGAAAGGGATTGGTATAAATACAAGATCAATCCTCATTCATTCCTCACCTAGCACATACCAAATAACTCATAAGGTAACTTACCAAAAGTATTCAATTAAGCACTCAAGTGAACAAAGTTTCCCTAATTTATCCTATTTCCATATCAATCATAGGGACAACATATCTACAAGTTTAAAGTACTGAAGGGGCATCCCATGAGCCATATTTTCCAAGTTACAAGCTAGGTCACTATTATTCTTGCTTATCACACATTACATTATTCACACATAAGCCAATACATAAGGGATAACTACATAATTATGAGGCCCTCTTCAAAGTATAAACTATGTAGGTAGCATTCATTAATGAAGAGTCTTTAGGGTAACTTGACACTGTGTGCCTACTAACCCATTTTTATCTCATCCACTATGAAGATGAAGAACTAGGTTTTTCTCATTCGACAATGAGTGATAATACATGACCTAGATCTAAATGCACCAAAGCTAAAATAGCATAGAACCCAAAATCATCCAGATGGATGCATATAATTTTAATAGGTATTTTGTAATAAACACCTATGTCTAAGCTATACATAAACATCAACGTAACCATCCCAAGTTGAACAAGTGTTCATGGCTACAGAGGTATAATTTCCAAGATTTGATGACTAATTAGAATCCAAATCTAGTATACATTCTACATGTTTCATAATCTAGATTTGTGTTAGCATTAGAATCAACTAAGTATCTTTTTTTTGTTATCATTATAATATCTAACATAGTTTTACTTTCCATTTTTAGCATATATCAACATAATAAATTCATTATAAATTTTATTTGATTTTTATAATTAATTGTCCTACCATAGAGATAGTTTATCACCCTTGTGTCCTAGGCTATCTCCACCCCTTTAACCCTATATTCCCTAATCTAAATTTTAGAGTTAAATAAAAACATTGAGATTAAGCTTATGGATGCCAATATTTTAAAGTATACATATTTTGCTTATACATCTACTACCTCAAAATATCAATGAAAGACAACATTAGAGCCTATGACTGGTGACGCACCTAATTTTCAAAACAAGAATGAGACAAAAATCGTCAACCTACATTTATAAACCAATGATAATATTATATTTCCTACTTTTAGGAACACTTTCTAGTTTACAACATTACAAGGCCCACCTCATAAAGTGCATAAACATTTGATAATATGTAATGCTATTAATTTACTTGATCCATATCAATTATATACAACTTGAGCATTGCCTAAAGGGTATAACACCAACTTATTTTTTTACTAGCATTTAGATTTTAGACATTTTACAAATCGATGCTTCAAATTTAGATATATTTTTCAAGATCTCATCGATAAATACACTATTCAAATTGAAGGCCATTATTATACATTGAATGAATTTGTTTCAATGCTTAATCAACACTTGAAATTATTTACCAAACCATTTATAAATAATAATACTTTAAAATAAGATAATGTGCATATGACATCATCAATAAAACATTCAACTATTTCATGTGAGCATGATATTGATAACATTATTCACATGGTTTTGAGTTCTACAAAACAAACACCTTCTATTACTTTTTATGGCAATGATAAACCTAAGGATGAATCAAAATATGGCATTCTATTCATTGATGCATTTATTTCCAATCAACATTCAAGCACATGTGGCATTTTGATTAACAATAAGTTATAGTAAAAATATTATTACTATGTCATTTTAATCTAGTCATGGTTATATTGAGTAAGATTTACTTAGCACAATTATGATACTTCACAATTACAATGGAATTTCCCACACACCACTTAGTGGTATTAAATTCTTAGTTATAGTTGGTCCTTAGACCCTTTTATTTTGGTTTTATGCCATTTTGGATACAACATCAAATAATCTATTACTTGGATGTCATGGCTTAACCAAATGAGAACAATATCTTATACATTACACATTATCTCAAGTTTTTTCATGATAATGAAATACATAATATTCACAACAGGCTTGTGAGTTACATATCCTACCTCCAAGATCCCACATGTGGTCATCTAGTGTGCTTCATGAGGAACGAGTCATTCAACCTCATGCATTACTTGATATTATTTCACCACCTTCAGCCATAGTTCCTAATACATTTTAGCTCATGACATCACCTCCAGTAATTATTTTTTTCATATATTTATGAATATGACACCACCACTATCTATTGTGCAAGTTCCTTGAGCTTCATCTCATATAGTTACACTTTTGAGTGCTACAGCTCATACATGTCTATTCACAAGATTAGTTTACAACATTTCACTATTAATCACATTTAGGCATCGATTTTATCATGATATATTCCTATGTGTGTTCCTATAGAGGTTTTCATATATCTTCCATCTCACTCTCACATATATTTCCTTGGGACATTGATTGTACTTATTACATAGCTTGTGAATACTTTTACAATACTTTGAGTGACATATATGACTATGATATTATAGATTATGACAATATATATCAAATCATTAGTTAGCTATGTCATCCTATATCTTGTGTTTTATTGATACATCATTATTGTTCCATATTTTCTTACTCTATATAACTTATTTTCTTCTATATGGCATGTCTTTCATGTGTTTTCCTCCATCAAGTTTGATCGCGTTACCTTTTGAGTCGCCCTTATTCAATTTTTCATGAAATTTCCTTAAACAAGAGTCGACTTATCATTTTCCCCTTACTAGTCATATCTTTGTTTATTAATTCGGCTCTTTATTTTTAAAGTTCACCCACCTATCATCTTTTGTGTGTGAAATTTCTAAAAAATTGAACCTTTGAACTTGAACCCATTCTCAAATTTCAAGAGTTCAATGGTTCAATTGGTTCAATGATGAAATTTTTCTCAAAGTGAACTATTTGTCCCTTTTTGTATTTCAATTATGTCTTTGAACCTTTTGGTTGAACTTGAACCCTTTTTTGAGGTTCAAGAGTTTAACGATTCAATGGTTCACTATTTCAAAGCTTAAATTTTATTGAAAATTCATGTGATTATTGGTCACTCTATGTAGTTCATCTTGTATCTTTGAACCTTCGCATTGAACCACATTCCAAAAGTTTAATGGTTCAATGACTATACTCTCATCTCACCCTGAGGCTTTCTCTAAGTCAAAATTAGCGAGAGATTTAGAGGAGAATATATCTAAAACTCATTATGAAGTGAAAAGCTTTAACTTTTCATGAGGTAATGGATAATCATTATTCATCAAGGTCATGCGTGAAGAATGCTTGCCATTAATGCATATGTCATAGTTCATATCTTATCAAGCATTTTTAGCACGTATTGTTTCAATTAATAATTATTTGACATGATTAATACTTGTATCAAGAGAGAACAAGCCAAATTTAGCAAACAAACATATTGGTTGATGCAAACGAGGAATAGCGTAGAGGTATAAGATTTTTGTTGCCCAATTTCATAGTTATTTCAGATACATTGAAGGTGAGTTCTACTCTTCCTATAAGTTGTTTGCATTTCTTAATTGAAAATAAAAATCCTTTTGATTTTTTGACATTATTTAAGAAGTTTGAAGCATTATTTTTCATTATATCCTCTGATTCGTAGCTATGAAGTCATATTATCTTAGTTATGAGCATGGTTCTGGTCTCATCTGATCTCTCCCTGAATTAGGGGATACCTCTTTGGTTCAATATGACTTAGAAGATTTTAGGGAGAGGGTTAAAAATCTTGTATCAAATGCTATGATGAAGAAGATAGTAGAAAGTGGTTTGGTCGAAGCTGCAACCTTCACCATGGTTTTACAATGCCCTAAATTAGTTATAGAGTGCATGAATAGATATGAACCCCAAAATAGGTGCATCAGAACTGTAGATGGTAATGTGTTACTTCATGTTGATAGATAAACCTTAATGTCTGTGATGAGAATTCCACCCAAAGAACCCTATTTTGATCTCAATATTACTTCTTCCTATGGGAATTTCTCATTAAAGAAAATGAACTACAGGAGTGTAATAGCAAGAAATTGGTTATTAAAATTCCAAAAGGGGGCTTCCTAGACCACCAACAAGAAACCACATGATTCAGGAGGTAAATGATATTATGTTATTACTGCATAGGCTGAAGGGTAACTCTCAAGCATATTATTGGGATGACTGGATGTGTTTCTTCATCCAGGTGATCTTCCAAGGGGAACAGTATTTAGACTAGGCCAAAATTATAGTTGAATGTTTGCATCTGAGTCTCAACAATTATTTGGGAAGTAAATATTTTTGTATGTCTTCATATCTTTTCTATTCCCTAGCATCTACGAGACAGTGGTTAGGGCTACCTCATGCACCTTTGGTCGAAGACATAAAAATTTATTACTATCATTCACAGTTACAGATGCATAATTCTTATGAGAATTATTGGGGGGTTAATGATGTTTTTACTGGAAGAATGACTTATGAACTAGTAGGAAATATAAGCAAGAGAATGTATGATGAAGCAATGCAATTGATCAGTAACTATGGTAGCTTATTTTTCCAGTTCACCAAATTTACTTATATCAAAGTTGGGGGTTTTGAAAGTGAACTCGTGAAGTTGCCTAGGTATGTTTTTGATCATTTCATATTGATAAAAGTCTGCAGATAGCTAGCCCATGTGGATAAGAAGTTCTCAAAGAAGAAGGAAGCTAGTATCTCTTTTCTCATTGAAATTAGACATTATTCTTGTTAGTCAATTTTTGATGCCTTAAACTTAGAAGTGGATCCTAAAAATTTCAATTTTCAGCATTATACTACCCAATATCAGTTTGACAGGAAAGGCTTTGGTAGAGATAATTTAGATTTTGGTGCAAGATTTTCACATATTCCTCAAATAGAGGATTATTGGGAAGATTGTTCAAATGAATTTGAGGTCAAAAAGAGACTTTGGTGTAGATTCTCCTTGGGTCAAATAGCCACCCTTAATTTAAATATGAACATTTCTGGAATAGTTGACAATGAAGAACAACTGATTGATCCTCAATTTGAAAAAATAAAACAATTACCTATCCCAAAAATAGATTGGGATAAAGATGAAGAGGATTGAATTAAGGTCAGAACTCTCCCAGTAATAAAGAGAACTGAGAAATGGTTGAGAGAATGTAAGCTAAAAGAAGTTTAAAATAAAGGTTCCCTATAATGTACATTAATGGTTGAACCACCATCCCCAATAATCTCTCTTAATCAACTTATTGATATCTGTGATGTAGGTAATTCCAAGCCTAAAACTATAAGGGGTCCTGTCATTAGAGAATCCAAGAAAGCCTTCACAACTATTCTATCCCCTCGTGCCACCAGATCAAAAACTAAAAGCAAGAGGAAGAAGTAGATTTTTGAGAGAATAGTTGTAGACTTGAATTCTGAAGAAGATTTAGGAGAAGCAATAGGTGATAAAGAGTCTGATTCACCAATGGCAGAAGAGGTTAGTGAAAAACAATAGATAGAGGTTACTTTAGAGTCTATTTACTTGATGATGATTTTAGATGTGCCTTCTAATCATTTAAATTTTGTTAAAGAAGTCACAGCGTCTACACCTAAATGGCTAGAAAGTTCAATCAGTGACAAAAGAAAAATAGTCCCATTTTTATTGCCATTAGAGGACATGGTTAGCAAGTGCCTAGGGAAGACTCCTAAATCTAAGAAGCTAAAAACAACATCCAAGGTAGACGTCAACCCTAACATAGGAAACTAGAGTACAAAAATAGCTCATCCAATAACTAATGAGGAAGTTCAAGATCTTACAGTTTAAGATTTTATAATTGAGAAGATAGATCTTGGGACTACATCATGTGTTGCAGATGTGCATCACCTTGAAGCATCCACCAAAAGGATATTCAGTCAAACCTAGAAAGATGAGAAAGATAAAAGGGAGCTGAACTAGACCTTGCAATCAATGGTAGAGTACATTGATGCCATTCATAACCCAAATCCATAACCTATTGCCCAATTACCCCTATCTTTCGATCCAAAATTGCTAGTCAATCAAAATATGCTAGACCAGATACACAAAAACAAAATGTTTTTCATGGTATTTGATGATTGGTTGGATGGCATTATCCAGAAAGGTATGAAATACATTCATGAACTAAAGAATATATATGATCAAACCACAGCTACCATCAAAGACTTGAAAACATATAATGCTTCATGGACAAAAGATGAAGGTAAATGGATGAATGTGATGAATCAAATTGAAGAAGTATAGAAGTATGGGATAGCAAAAAAATTATTAGAAAAGAATTTGATAGGTCTGAATGAGGATATTCTTTATGTAAGTAAGAAAAACATCGAATGGAGGAATTCAGTATCACACCAAGGGTGAATTGAACTCACAAAAATGATCAAAGAAATAATTGAATTCACTCAATCATTACAACATGATCTAAAGTGGATTGATGTAAAATACATAAAGGATGATGGAAAACCAAAAAAAGACATTGATACTATGATTCAATCCTTTAGGGAAAATATCAACTTCATTAAAGAAAGTGACAACTTATTAACCAAAAATTTCTCTTAAATTTCAAAGGTGGAGTTACTTCTTTATCTCTACATCGACACACTCCCAGAGTACGGAGATAAGATGGGGAAATTTTAGAGGGAGAAAGATGTCTAGAAGGCAAGAATGAAACACATCAACATCCCTAATTTCTTGAAAATATAGGAATTTATTACATCATCTCAAGAGTGGAAAACATAATTTATCTCCTCAGTAGAGCAAAAAAAATCTAGAGATTGTAATCCATCTCCCCAATCTTAATATTAATTACATAATATTTTATTTAGTTATTCAGTTGGTATTCTATTTAAAATTTGGTTTTTAAATGGGTTTGTAAAAACTAAATCCCGTATGGGTCAGAGTTACTTTAACTCATGGTTTGGTTTAAAAGATCGGGTAATTAGGGCGACTATATATATGTGTTTTGAGTAGTTGAAATGAGGAGATAGGAAAAAAACAAGAAGTTTTAGAGCTGAAGATTACCTATTTTAAAATATATATGATGTTTGTCTAAAGAATTTTTCATCTATGAATGAAAAGGACAAACAATTACTGCATACTTAGATCTGTGCATTTGAGTATTTGAAATTGGATTTTCTGTGTGAGATCTTCTTTCATATGGTAATTGCTCTTTTATTGGACAACTCATTGTATGTGTTCTATTGTTTATTGGTTCAATAATTTTTATGTTTATATATGGTTATTATTGAAGATGGAATCTGTGTATTCTATTACCAAATGATGTTATAAAATCTCACATTCATAGCATGATGATGTATGGATGTTAGTTTGCCTTTAAGCACTTTCTGGTTAAGAGTGTATCTGAATATTTAGAATAATTTGAATTCATTGAAGATCTTAAAGGGAGTTGTACCTTAATTTAGAGGGGAACTATTCCTGATAGTTCACCCATTTGTTGATTAACTTATTTATTCTTGAAAGAAAAGGGTATAGAGTTAGAAGAAATTAGGACAAATATGTTAGCCAATAGATTGCATGCCTTATATTATTAGATTTGACATTTTGTGGCACTTTCCTTCTATTTTACCTATTATTCTTCTAGCCCCATGGTTTTTCATTGTTTTCTATGTTGTATTGGCCATTTCCCTTTTATTGTTTATCCCATTCCAAACATTGATGCCTACTTCTCAATGATGACAACATATTTTTTGAGGCCTTCTATCTTACTATGATTTAAGTTATGAGGTAAGTGGTAGATTGTTCGGAATCTTCCTCTTCTCGTTATTTATTTTCACCCCTTAGCTTACCTATTTGCATTATTTTCTTGATGGCACCCTTTGGATTCTATTTTTAATTAGACTTCACTCACTTATCTTATTTTCACCTCCTTAGCCTTCTTATTCTCACTTTTTAGTGCTTGGTCCCATTGACTTCCTTTGTCACTTTTTATATAACATTATAAAAAATGTTAAAATGTTAAAAAATACAAAAAAAATTGTGTTATCAATGTATAAATAATGTTTATACACCTGTGTTATAATTTTTTCTTGTGGTATCTATTTGAGTGGTTGAGATGTATGATATACATGCAATATATTATTGTGTACTATCACATGTTTTGAGACTACTCTCTTTCCCACACACTATGGCACGTGATCACATTGATTCCATGCCCTACCTTAGGGGAAATTTTTTGCAACATATTTTATGGTGATATATTTCTTGCCTTTCATTTATCATATTGAGCCATTTTATATAAATTATATCATATCTTGCTAGCATCCACATATTGTGTATTACATGGATATCTACGTTGTTTACAATTACAATTATTATATTATTATTTTTTGTGTGTTCCTATGTTTGGTTGAATGCTTGAGTGTGTATGATTATGTGTGTTTGAACATGTTGTCTTGATGTCTCCTTGTCCATAGAGGATCTTCTAGTTGTCATTATCTTGTCATAATGTTTTACATGTCATATGTCCTTATGTTATGACTTCATATATATAGTTACATACTTATGTGTGATATTATATGATTTTTTCCATGATATATTTCATGCATTTAATATATTTGGATCTATATTTTTTCCCATACATGTTACTATTTGTGATATTACTATGTTTGGTGCCTACATTGCCAAGGTCCTTACCATGCATCTATGGGGGTATATTACTTACATGTGATTCAATGATTTATCTATCCCTACTAGGGGCACATTTGTAAAATATGTGGCATACTAGTTATTCATTACTTTCCTTTCCATTTGTGGGCATCATACCCTTTTTCCTCAAGTTTATACTATGATATATTTATGGAGCATTCAATGGGGCATACTATTTACCCTCACACTTTCCTATTTTGAACATTACACAATGTAATCTATAATACATGGTTTCATATGGACACACTACTTGTCCATCTCTCCTATTTTCCACTATAGAAGGGTATGTTGTTTCCCCCATCTCCTCTAGTATTCACCCTCATACAAGGACACACATTTATATTGAGCTTTATATAATGATATTTTATGATTGTTACATGTTTTAAAGATTTATATAATTAAATTATGTAATGGTTACATGTAAATTACATGTTTTATCACTCATTTTGATGCTTTAAAATATACATTTTATAACACATGATTTATTTGAATATTTCTTTTGAGACGATTGATTTTAGCATAGGTTTTTCCAATCCCTCACCTCAAAAGTGGGGAATATATCTAGCTATTTTATTTTTCATGAAGAAGCAAAAAGTATTGATAAAATAGAAATTTGGAAAACTTTAGTTAACTTGAGTGAATTAAAATCACCATAAATGGTCTATTTATCTACTTCATTAATCAAGAAGTGGATTGGGTTATAAGAACTCCCAAAAAAAATTCATCAAATTATAATTTTTTTTAGCATCAAAGACAATGGTTCCACCATATATAGTATTTCCTATACTCCTTTTTCAATTTACATTTTTCACATTACTAATTTTTCACATTGATTCGACATGACAAATTGTTATGATTTAGAATTATTTCAAATAAGGATTTTTTTAACATACAACAAATCCATGTAGATGGAGCCTAGCCTGGGCATCATTTGATAATCCTTCTTTCCCTAAGTAAATTAAGGTGCATGCTTCAATTATTTATTTTTATACTTTAACACATGAATGTATTCACTTGTATATGTACATCAAAGTAGGGGTCTTATGTAGACACCCAAATTTGGTTCAAGTCCCTTTACCATGGCATATTTTACCATTTTTTCCATATTTGGTCCACTTATCTATATTTGGCTATTTTTAGGACAATTCCTACCCCATGATACTCTTTACCTAGACTTTTGCTCTATAGATGTCCTCAATACTCATCCATTTAATATTTTTAGCCTTATTGATATAATCTTATGATTCGCCTTCACCCTTCCTAAGCACATGTCTCTCCTAAAGCAAATTCATTGGCCACATATTTGTTGTTAAATCTACCTCATAAAATTTTGAAAACATTGGTTTTTATGGGTCCTTCTAATTTGTCCTAAAGTCTTGGGCCTTTTATTTCACATATCAATTATTTATATGGATATCCATCATGTTTGTCATGTCTAAAAAATTCATATATAAAAATCATTCCTAAGTCATTTACCAATATATATGATTGAAATGTCAAGTTTAAATCCACTAAGAATCTCTTATATTTGTCTCTCTAAATCAATTTAGAGCCTTCAATTTGCATATCTATTGCCACACTTACCTCTCGATACTCTTAAGTCTTCATCAAGATATTATGACATCATTTACGTGTGCTAAAAGAGGGTTAGACAAATATTCATGTAGTTACATCATCATTTCTAGGGAAGTGAAGGTTGAAACCTTTGCTCGACATTCCATTGATAATAAACAATAACTACAAAGGGATTAATTCTAGCATGCAGGATATGTCTTTAAAACTCTCTTTAGGTTTCCTGACCCAACTACTTATACATCCCTTTTCTTTTGCATATGTGTTCTATAAAATTGGGTCAAGAGAGGAAAAAGACCTAATTTTGGACATTATGCATATGAATTTATAGAAAAAATACAAGGTTGTACGACATCAAGAGGTGAAATTACATAGAAAAATCCAAAATCTATAAAGATACGCAACAAACATTACTCACCTATAAATATATTTTATGGTCATAGACACACATAACTAAATCTACCTTAGGCAATTTTTTTGGTCAAACAACAGGTGCTAAATCTATTCATACACAATGAACAATTCATATTTCACACATAGTTCATTAATTTCTTCTAAACTAGTGCTATAATTCCAACATTCCTAAATTTTATCAAGGTGTGATTGTCCCATCTCTTTTACTTTTCATATTAACCATTGCTTGTCTAATCATTTAGAATTTACGCTTCTTTTCTATTTTAAACCACTAGAGTAGAAATGATATATTATTTTATATTACAATATTATAGATCTACCTTTTGTAATTATTTTACCATTTTATTAGTGTTGATGAAGTCCAAAATTGTCCCTCATCCTGCTTTTTAGTCACTCCTAAAATAACTTCCCATGTTTCTATTCACACTCCTTTAGCCTACACTAAGTTGATATATGCACATATTATTTGAATGACATATATTCACACTATTTTGGTTAAAACTAGTTATTTTTATATAAACCAATATGTTTAAAGGATTTAATGTTTATTTTATTACTAATAAAGAATATTATTCTTGCAATATGTCCACATTATCAACCATTAGAGGAAATGATTCTATCAAGTTGCTGACAACATATAACAATTGGGTGCAACATGTAGCAATTGGATGCAACATGTAACATATGTTTTATAACTTGTGGTATATTTATATAGATCATATCAACCTTTGTACAATATTTATCAATTGTTAGCTAACCTGAAGTAACTAATAGTTAACCTGTAATAATTAGAGTTAACCCATAGCAACTAGAAGCTAAACTAAAGCATCTAATTTTGATGTCATGTAGTGACTATGACAAGTAGGAAGTATATTTACTCCATGATCTAAGGGATATGGTTATTCTTATACTATAAAAAAAGACAATTCAATATTAATAATGCCTCATCATCGTTATTCATTAGATTATGCATCCAAGACTATTGCAATAGTGGAACAAAATGATTTATATTTTCTACTATTCTCAATTGTTAATTGCAACATCTTATATTAGTATTATTTTTTATATTGTTTTATTATGTAGATAACCACAAATTATGGTTATAACCCCTATATTGTTTATAAATGCTAATGATACCCTGCCTTATCTATTTAAGAGAGAAGTTATAGGTTGCAAGCTAGAAGTAAGTCAATAAGGAAGCAAAGTTTAGTATGGTTAGATTAGATTATTATTTGAGTGAAGTTTTAATTTACATGTAACAAGTACATTTAGATGAATAAATAAATTTATTTGATATAATTTTGTCTTGAACAAGGAGGGGAGTCAAGTTCTAGTCTAACCCAGGTAGGGCCCACTCCCATGGATTCAGTAGTCTAATTTCCCATCTGTTAGATGGTTTCTTTCTATTGTGTGTGCATTTCCATTACATTTCATTCATGTAAATGTGTTCTTTTAATTATGTTTATGTATTTCAACTATGTTTGTGTATTTCAACTCCTTTGGGAAGCTTTCAAATGTAGTTTAACATTTCAATTCTTAGAATTTACTTTCATGTACTTTATTTTCCTACATTTTCCTTTCCTATAATTTATTTTTTGCAAGTGTGTTTCCCTATATGCAACCTTTAAGCACATAAATTTTTGAAAGAGACTAGTGTTTCATATATAATATCAACACATTGCCAAATACAAACCTTGGGTTGACAATTAATGAAATTAGAAATGTCAATAAGTTAAAGAACTGACCTCAAATGGTCTCATCTAGTTGGAGGAAAACTTGGCTACCTTAGGCTAATTGATGGTACGATTATGTTCATGAAGTATCATTATACCCTAGTTTTCATTTTTTTTAAACACCCACTTGATGGTTTTATTAGTGTAGTTTATGTAGACACTTCATTTTAAATACTTTCATGTCTAAACTGTGTTCAAAACAACTTTGTACAATTACATGCAAATTTAACTAGAAATCACCAATGGACCTAATTTACCTACATATTGTTGTCTTAACCCAAAATGAAACAACACATCCCTGATTGGGTAAATGGATTATATCACATCATTAATCTTACCGAGTGCATTATGAATTAAATCAACCCTTTGCAAGTGTCTTCATGGGATAATTAAATGAATACTTGATTAATAAATAGAAACATTACCAAAAGCCACCATTCTTCTAATTATCTTTTAATCCCACTTAATCAAATATAATTATTCCTATAATAAAAAAATATATGGATTTTGAATTATCCTATTTTCCCAAATTCAAATTTTTAATATTGCCTCACAAATGGATGACATCATAAGGTAAAGTTTGCAAGCAAGCTAAGGTCTACGCACTCTTTCATAATGACCAACTGAATTGAAAGACCATTTAGATGAATAAATAAATTTCTTAGATATAATTTTTTCTTAAATAAGGAGGAGAGTCAAGCACCAATCTAACCCAGGTAGGGCCCACTCCCATGGATTCGGTAGTCTAGTTTCCCATCTGTTAGATGGTTTCTTTCTTGTGTGTGCATATTTCCATGTCATTTCATTCATGTAAATGTGTCCTTTTAATCATGCTTATGTATTTCGGCTCTGTTTGTGTATTTCAATTCCATGTAGACCTTTGTGAAAGAATGTGTAGACCCTTATGATGTCTTACACACTCAAGATAGTTTCTTACACCTCAATTACACACACAAAGGGGTCATGATTTGAATCTCTTACATTTCTATGACATGTTCCATCCCTTTTCTTCCACACCCCATCTTTCTCATTTACAATGATGGAGGACTAATATTGGGCCCTTGATCTTCATTTCAAGATGGACAATCCACCATCATTTTCCAAATATATATATGAAAGTTTCTACACACTCTTTCATAATGACTAACTAAGATAGCAAAGCTCTTCCAAATCTCAAGGTCATCACTTCAACCAATTTTCATGTCAAAGCTAAGCCAAGCCAAGAATAAATTGTATAAAAGGAGAGGTGTTTCCTACACATAGAATCAAGCATTACTAAAGACTCTATAGCCTATAAGTTGAGCTCAATATTTTAATATTGGTTCTCAAGTAAATCTTCTAAAGACGTATAAACATTTTTTTTTGTCTTCTAATGTGCTTTTTTTGCTTGTTTTCTACATAACTCAACCTATGGATTAGGCTTGAGATGTTAGTTCTTCAAGTTAATTTTGATTTTGTTCACTAATGTATTGACTAACCTCTCTTAGATTTCTAATTTGCATAATGGCACACCCAGTGGGACCCAAAGTATTTAACACACCCCAAAATTTTCTTTAGACCATTAGCATTCTTCTAATTGTCATAATTTACCTAGTAACTAGCTTAATTCACCTTTTTTCTTTAAAAAGTCATTTATTTTCACTTTAAGTGAAATCAGTGAATTTAACCTACTAAATAGTTATTTCATCCCAAAAAATAGTGAATTTTCCCTAATTATCAATGAAATTGACCTACTAATCGGTGAATTCAATCTTTCACACTTTCCTTTTTATTTTATTTACAGGTTCTAGAATCAAATAATTTGACCTATTAAGTAGTGAATTCACTCTTTTATGATTTTTGTCTATTCTATGTGTAGGTTCTATAATAGACAAAATTACTCTAGAATTAGTGAATTTGAGTTGTTAATCAGTGAATTCCATCTTTTACAGTTTCTATCTTGTCTATGTGCACCTTCTGAAAATGGCAAAATTACTTTAGAATTAGTGAATTTGACATGTTAATTGATAAATTCATCATTTTATACTCACTATTTATTCTCTTTTTAGGTTTTAAAATTGATAAAATTACTCTAGAATCATTGAAATGGCTCTACAATCAACAAATTCAACCTTCAAATAAGTGAATTCACCCTTCTTACTTTTTATTGTGTTCTATTTTTTAAAATAGTGAAATTAATTTGTACTCAATGAAATCACTCTATAATCGATGAAATTTCTCTATAATTAGAGAAATGGACTATGCCTATATATCAATGAAATCTCCCTTTTGACAAAAACCTAAGACATCAAAATTCCAAATTTATTGCTCATCTTAAATTTCTAACCATTTGTGTTATAGGAGCTTGAGCAAAAAGTGGGTTTTAAATTCTAATCAAATCACATTTATTTTTTACACATCTCTATTTGGGATTTAAAATGAATCACATATACATTTGGGTTATAAGAAAAAAATGTTTATTCTCCAAAGCTCTTTCATTTTATACAAGTTTTTGCTTCTTGTTTGAGTGTTTTGTGGGGTTCTTTTATGTGTATGCTCTCTTATTTTTGGGTGACTCAAAAATGTAAAGTTATTATTTTCCTTACCCTTATTTTTATTTTGTCCATGTGAGGTGGAGTTCATCACCTTCCCATAGGTCCTAGGGGTGTGTTGACTAGGAAGTCATATCCTAGCATCGTAGCAACCCCATTATCTGATGGGTTATATAAACTGAGGCTACACTAGTAGTATCTTAGTTGGAATGTCCCTCAGAGATTAGCTCAACTAGTAGCACTTCACTAAGACCCTTATAATTGAAGTGGTTGCAAATGTATTATACTCTTTGGTGAATGGCCCATTGAACCTCAACTTCCAATTAATGGATATTTTTGTGCACACGTACCACAAGGTACATCGATACCATCTAGAAAGCCAAGTAAAAACTTTTAATATATTATTTTCTCATGAAACACCCATTGATGTAGGGATGCAAAGGTAATAACCCCTAATTATTGTCTTGCTCATATAAACCTTTTGAGAGAAGGGTGGGATTTAAAACTCCATCAATAATTGTAATAATTTATTTAATGAATCTTAAATTTTATAATCCTATCAAGGCAAATATATTTAAGGTTTGAATGGATGTGATGCAAACATGTGTTAGTTATTAGAATTACCTTGTAATGCTTGTGTGGTACTGCTTGATTGTTGTGTCAAAACCTTGTTTATACTTGAAACCAACTCAAATAAACCAAGTCAAAATCCAAACCATTTTTATACACATACAACAAGGCATTGCTTTACCAAATTCTAAGTCAAACAAAAGTAACATGTCAAATTTAAGTCCAAATACCTAACTTTTTTAATCCAAACCACGTCATTAGGCTACCTAATTTGAACCAAAGATTTGTTCTACTTATAATTAAAAATATCAAACCAAAATAGGACAACATTTCCCATTCTTGTTCAAATTATGTCGTTATGTTGTCCATTTTGTTTCAAAGTTAAGAAAAATTCCAAATCTAGTTCTAAGGCCAAGGGCAAGGCCAAGTTTTAATTCTAAGGACAAATAATTTTGAATCCAAAATCTAATAATATTCAGATTATGGCATTATGCCATTGAACTTATTTTTATTCTAGCCAAACCAATTCTAAATCAAAGACCAAAATTATAAATGCTTGTTCAAACCATGTTATTATTCCATACAATTCGATCTAAACCCTAATTTTGATCAATGCTAAATTTTGAAGTCAAATAATTTTAAATCTAAGTCCTAATTCTTGTTCAAATTATGTCATTATGTCATCAATCTTATTCCGATTATAGTCAAACCAATTCCTATTCCAATGTCAAGTTCCAATTCTAGACAAATTGTTCTAATGTCAACCAAAGTCATCTCTTTACCAAAGCTAAAGCAAACTTTCTCAAATCCTAAGTTAAATTTTACAATCCAATCAGATGGTTTTTCAAACCAACTATCCAAACCAAAGTCAAAATTTTTGAAAGCCTTTGATGTATCAACATTATGACCCCCTTTTGGAAACAAGATTGATTCTCACACCTTTCCTATTTGGATACTTGCATGAACAAAATTTGATTGAACTATTAAATTTGAACATTTGCATTGACAAACCTAGCTTAAACATTCAAAGTCAACCAAGTTCAACTTTGACCAAGTTCCCAATCAAATCCAAGTTCAATTCATTTTGAACCATGTATCGTGTCAATCCAAGCCAAATCAAGCTTATATTGAACCATGTACTAAACCAATTTGTACCATGTCATTCCAATCCAATCAAGTTCATCTTAAACCACATTCCAATGTCAATGCAAAATCATTTATTATCTTTCCATTCAATCTCCCACACATGTCAGTTGGGAACGCCAAAGTCATATCATCCATATTTTATTTCATTTGAGTCATATCTAGGCCAATACACCCTATTTCTGGTAAAATCAAATCAATACCATTTCAACCCAATCAAATCAAAACCATTTTAAAATAACCCAAAAAACAAAATATGGGATTGCTTGTTATTAGAGTGAAAAAAATGTTGCATGAAGGGTCCACTACACAACTTGATGTTGTAAGACGTCATGTGAATTCATTGCACATTAGTGTTGTGGTTGACAATGAATCAAGGCAAGGAACCCATACCAAGGGAGAGCATGTCAACTTGATTCTAAATGACAACCCAAGGATTAGTCTATTGTTTTATCCCAACTCCATTTCTTACAAACACCAGAACAACCAATTATTCACTTGACATTCTTAAGAATCCCTTTGCCACATTAAGAAGATCATCCTACTAGTATGGTTTACTATCTAAGTGAGAAAAATTAAAAGAGATACTGAGATCACTAAGATTATCATAGATAATATGAATAGTGCTACCTATCAAGATCTTATAATGATCCCTAACTTATCGATATTCACACTACATTGTCCTCATAGCAACATAAGATTAAATAACTTAACAACCAAAGGTTAAAATAATAATCATATGCATTGATATTTTTAAAATTATCACAAGTCATTACATAACCTTCATAAAATAAGGAGTGCAAGGATAGATGATGCTACAAGGTCCATTCTCATTCATCAATTTGAATATGCTCAACTGCAATATTTACTTTACTAAATGATCCAGACAAAATGTTAAGAATTTCATTCCATTTCCAACAATATGAAGGAGATTTACATCAATAATTCAATGCCAAGATATTACCCCCTTATGGTTCCTCATTCAAGGGAATGCATACAAGGTTAAGACCAATTCCAAAAAGTTTCACAAATATAATAAACACAAGAATGACAGTTAAAGCCCACCTCTATACTAAGACCAATTAGGATAACTGTATATACTTAAAATAGACCATTCATGTGCCATTACTACATGCAAATGTATGCCAAAGGATGAGGCATAAATATTTTGAAACCCAATTACTCACAAGCATAGTGTTAGTGCCAAGAGTACAAATAACGGTATAACAATAACAAAATGGTCTTACATCCACTCAACACAATGCAACAAGGACTATTGTAAATAGAGTAATCAAGTATGATGAACTTCAAGTTCCATGATCACTCAAACTTAGAATTTAGCATTTGGAACATCCATTCAATATAATAAAAATGCCTTTGTTCAGTATGATAAATTTTAACTATAAATAATATCATGGCTATAAATAGAAGAACAACATCATAATAATTCATATCAATAAATTTCACTTTTACCCCTTCAATAATAACTAACTTAACATAGCTAGACATTACCTTTATATCACATCATTCTACAACAACCAAAACTCTTAATAGCTTCATAATCATCACCATGATAACCTTAGGTAACTTTGCAATTGTTATGTAAATTGAAATCACATACTATGAGTTATTTTCAATAAATGAATTGATCCAATAGGGTTTAGTATGCCATTAATCTCATTTCATGAGCAACAAACCTCTAGGTTATAGTTTTGTCTTCGAGGTGTAGCTAGGTAGTAAGAAGTCTTAACTATGAATTAAAAGAAGTAATGTATACCTTATCTTTTGACATCTAAAAGCATCACAATGTCTCAAATTAAGGTGTGCCCCAATACACTTTTATTCATAAATGATAAGAAATATAAAGTCTGTTAGTATTCTTCCTCAATCAATAAAATGCTACAAGTTTACCTTCAAATGAATACAATGTATTAAGACAATATAACACTATTGTTTTCTAATTAACACCTTTATTATAGAAAAACATGTTTCTAGTTATAAAAATTGCACTATGATAATCCAAGTGAGGATACCACATCATTTAAGTAAATACATGCATATTATTATTTGGAGATTTACAACCATTTTATCAAACTTCAAGGAAGCATACCAAAAAAAAAGTCACCAAAATAGAGAGATCAAGCAAAGTAATCAGCCAACAATGAACAACTTAGACTCATAGCCTGATGAACCCTCCAGCAGTGGCCCTCGCCACCCCCAACCATTAGTTAGATGGTGGAGTCAGGCCACCGAGTCTTGGAGGAGATTAATTAAATGTGTAAGAGACTTTATAATCCATCGGTAACTTAATCAAATAAACAAATAATTTGAATAGTAATCAATAACTAAAACAAAGACCCACAATAAATAAAAGGTAAAAACACAAACTTACACCAACATGGTCAACTGATGAACTTTCTCCCAAAAGGGAATACATCACAAAAAAATGAAGCAAATACAACCTATATAACTCCTAAGCTTTAATCTAAAAATCATGAGATGTAATTTATTAAATAAATTTAGTTCCACCAAGTTTTCAATTACACTACTTGGAGAAACCAAACATCTGGCTCTGCCTATGATCAGTTATAATAAATGCTTATAAATTAAACTTTTTCAATTAAAATTAACTTAATACATTCCCATCATTTAATTCATCACATTAAAAGTAGAACATTAGTAAATAGATGCTCACAAGAGTATACACCAGTCATAAAACTATTTTGACAAGTTTATGGTTTATTTCTTGCATACTCCTGAATGCATCTATTTCCAAGCAATGATAAACAAACACCATCAAGGTCATACAATTAAGCATAGTCCATAAAATAATAAAACAAGGACACTCCACTCAACCCAAATTTGTCATGTACAACCATTAAGGAGTGTTTTTAAATCATGCTTACCCAATTAAAAATGGAGTAAAAACATCCAATCATTACAATCAATACATTAATTACAAAACAATGGTCAATAGATGATCTCAAGCATATAGCCTAACCTCAAAATAAATTTGACAGGGTTCTATTATATTCCCAACATACCCCTGAGTGCATCTATTTATAAAATGGTTATAAATGGACACCATTAAGTTCATAAAATAAAGTGGAATCCACAAAACACAAAACAAGAACACTACATTTAATAGAATATCCTTATGCATAGCCATTAAAAATCTTATGGATCTAACAATGTCGATCCCTAAATTTTATAACTAGTTGTACATGTTTTATAAATAGGGTAAACATCCAAAATATCACCAAAAACTAAAACATCCAAAACCCCAAACATTATGTACATCCATTGGAGACCTCCTAGCTTCTCAAAAAAGTCGAGCCCCAATTTTATAACCAATTATACATGTTTTATATAAAATAGATTAAAAACATAAAATTAACACCAAAACATAATAGAACATAATAGACCCAAAATCAGCCAAGAACTAAATCGATAGAATATGCATTAGGTATTTGTGCCCCAAATCGACATGGAAGGATTGATCTAAACATATCAATCTTTCCATAGGCTATAAGAATGTAGTCTCAAGCAAGATTCCATACCCAAAACAAAAGGTGCCATACTCACAAGGTAACAAACAAATAGGGGATTCAATCATCATGCCACCAAGCAAATAAATTGACTACCTAGCATGACCAAATGGCTTAGCTAAAATAATAAACAACCAATACTTCCTCTCAAGATGAATACCCAACATTGCCTTATTATGGGAAGAGAAAAAAATAACTATTCTTCAAACTCGTGCTCTAACACAACTACATTTTTTGATGAAAAACTACAACAAGATCTCAAATACCCATTAAAATTATAGTTAAAATCATTGATCTAAATATACAAACTCCCAAATGTAACAAAAAACCCCAAATTCTATTTAAGGTTGAAACCCACAAACAAATCACCATAATGGAGCCCAAGCAAATTTCTAAAAATTAAAATACAGTATCAAAATCAAACCCCATGCCCATATCTGGCATTGAAGGTCTGCCATGAAGTCCTCAGACTTCACTATGAACCTATAATGTCCATTTTCAAATTCTATGGGCTCCAAAAGGAAACATAAAATAGAAAAATTGATTGCAAAAAGAATAAAACCCTTACTTGGAATTCTAGAGGCTACCATGGTGAGGAATATTGCCTCTAGTTCTTGTTTTGCCTCCTTAGTATCTCGATCCACATAGCCCAACAAGCATAAATTGTCATCAACCTCCTCTTGAAATCCTCCTTTGTTAATGGTTTTTTCTAGTAGTAGACATTCCCCTTGGGTGGTTCGATCCATACATCACCCAAGATAATGCACTTATTTTTCCCAAGGAATTATTTGATTTAAGGTTCAAAAATTGAGTCATAATGGCCAAAATAATAAAATAACAAACCTCCAATATCCATAAAAACATCATAATGCATGGGGGTCCAATTAAATTCTATGTAGGAGTCTAACAAGAGTGAAATCTAACTATGCACCACCATCAAACGCTTAAGTAAATTGAACAAGATGAAGACAAGATCAACAAAATTATCGCATACAACAATGACAATGAAACTAATTTTGAGTCATGCACACACACACTCAAAACTGACATAAATAAAGATGGATACAACACACAAGATGAAGTCAAAAAAAACATGTAATACCAAAATTCTACATTAGAAGTCAACTCAACAAAAATAGAGAAAGATATCAGGGCTTTTATAATTTCCTTTACTAATCACTTATTAATTACTCACCATTATCCCAACAATCAGAATTCACTATCAAGCCTAGCTCCTCATTTTATCCCTATAACCACATGATAGACATCAACATCATCTTCTCAAGCATAATATATCAATAGAAATAAAATTATGATATAACATAATATTAAATATTACAACTGTAAACAAAGTATAATCACAAGTTGTAATAATGAACCAGTTAACTGTAGTAGTAAATCAAATCCATGTCTGCTAAGCATGACAAGTACATTTAAATTAGAATAATATCTACAATAAGGGTTAGTGTGTAAACTATAACAATAACATGCTAGAAGTAAATCTCATGTTGCAACTGAAGCATATCAAACAGACAAGAAAATAACCATCAAAATAACTTATCCAAGTCAAATAATCACCTAAAGCAACCAAATCAAGGTTATCACAATGTCATATACAGTAATGTAATGGTATCTAAAGTGGTGTTATGACATCCTCCCCCTCTTATAGATGAGTCGTATCAATGATTAAAAAACAATCAGGAATAATGTTACATCAAAAAGAGACTTTATCACTCTTTTTGCAAAATGTTCTAGACATAAAAACACCAACGGTTAAGTTTCCAACATTGAATCTACCACCTTGGTAACTTTTATCAATTACCAAAAAAATACATCATACTCACTATATAACCATAGTCATCTCAAAAATAAAAATCAAGTGGGGTTACAGTCGACTTACCTTTCTAGTAAAATATGAAAATACAACAAGCTTTCAAAGCAAAAATATTTAGCCTTACCTTTTTGATATTCTAGTCACAACCATAATGACAGCCATGTCTTTATTTCTCCCAGACTGAAAGTAATGTATTTTCATCTTGAATGTCAATTTGTGACATTTATATGAGTATAATAGGGGTTGTATGCACTTTTATAGCATTAGGTTTTGCATTAATCTAAACTTGAGGTCATAATTTTCAATTTGGATGGTTCACAAAGCCATTTACTCTCAATAAAGAAGTCATCAACCACTTTTGTATTAAGTTTGATAGCTCAAACTTGCCCTTACCTTGGTAGAGTTTATCGACAAGGTATTATTTTTAATGTAGTACCTCTAAAATTTAGTTGTTTTCTAGCCACTTGTGCATGTATGTAATTAAATAATTATTGCATAAGCACACATTTTAGGCTATAGTGATCAACTTCACTCTAATATTTCCCAATAAGAGAGCCTTTAGTAACTTTCAAAGCATAGTTCACAGTTGTTAACTCATACAAGACAAAGGCATTCAAAGAGTTTCTAGTTTAAATATACATTCAGGATCATAATTTTGATAATGAAATAGTTTTTAGCTAATCTTTCCTCTTATTATGAGGATATATTATCACTGAAATTTGTAACTCTTTAGGATAGCAGTTACAATAGTCCAATGCAACCGGATTCCAAACACAATTTCCAGAATCTAATGTGGTGATCTCCACAACACATGTTATGCTTACACATCATCTCGGTAATCATTCATCATAGGATGTCAACAAGGATAGTAATCCATAATTTTATGGTTAATTCTCTTTCAACATTTATTATTTATGGGTTAGTGCAGTGTCCCTTACCAACCACATTGAATATCAGAGAAGCTATTCCAGACATTCACATATAACCCCAAGTTTTCCAACATGCTTTCCATTATCTTGTGAGCTCACGATGTTCTATGGATACCAATCCCACCATATTGTATCATCCATCTCATTCACCTAACATTTATCACTCTTTACAAAGAGTTAAGTGGGTACCCAATATTTTGTACCACCTGATCAAGACTTCAAGTAGCTCCTTCTGAGCATAAAATTATCATACATTCTAGTCATGCTTTAAACAAACCAAAAATATGTAATTTAGAATATTGATTTCAAGTATACACAAAATAATACCTTGTTTATAGCATGTTTTCTCTTACCATCCAACACATGCATGTGGTCTAGCAAGTACATCCTTGTTACTTTACATAAAAGTCCAACTTATAGGACTAGTTAGTACTTCCCAAGGATACATCAAGGAGATTTTACAAGGGTTATTTTTATAACAACCTCTAAGAGGTGGTTTAAGTAACACTCAATCCATAAGGTGGCCATCATGCAAAAATATCTCATGACCATTTTGTGGTGCTCATAGTGCACAACCCGAATGGATCAGATGGTTACCTCATGTAAATGGGAGAAGTGTATTTTCAACCTGCAAGAGACTCCACTTCCTAGCCTGTACCTAGTCTAACTCATTATGGATATAGTGTTTTTCGACCCTCAACCTCATACTTACATCATTTCTCATTACTAGATTAGTGATGTGGGATCATACCATACATCACAACACTACACCTTGATAGTTTTCAAGTAATAGATAAAATTTCAAGAGTATAAGTTACATTGCACAAGTGATTGGTGATCACATTTTCATTCACAAGTCCCATAGTTTAACAACACAGGATTACATATACTGCATGACATATATATATATAACACCCATACAATAATATTGATAACATAAAATGGTTACACAATTCACATGGTTAATTAATTTCACAAATCATGAAGGGTTTATACAATCTATAATCATTTACATGTATGAATAAACCATATAAGATAGCACACACATTTTAATTTGGTTTTTTGTGCCAAGGGTATTTTCAGATCATAGCACACAAGTACATTTACTGGTTATACACAAAATTCCCAAAACCTCATCAGTCCACTCAATGACATCAATTATCTATAAGCTTCCCAAAGCTTCCTAACTGTCCCAAACAAGTCAGTCACCTTCACCCACACTTGGCCCTCTAGGCTTGAGTCACACCCTCCATCCTCCTAAGGGTGTCATACCTCAAGTATCATATAAGGTCTTATCTATACAATCCATCATCAGACACTATGCATTCATCCGTTTAGTTTCAACAACAAGACTATATAACTAGTCCCCTAATTAGCATGTCCATACAAGCCAATGGTTGACTAGTGTTACTTATTCTAAGTGGTATAGCCTTCAAAAGGGTGGACTCTGCCAAGGCTCAAGGTGAATGTCATATTATTATCATGGAAATTATAGTTTTCCCATAATCATTAATTCAAATGAAATTCATATATCTTCTAACATCTCAATACTATAGAACATAATACTTATTCACTTTTAGGTTACATAATGGTTTCAATCAACCAACCATATCAATGTTTCAGCCAACATAAGTATCCCAATCTTTGTTGATAATTCCACTAGTTTGGACAAAATAGTGCTCCCCAAGCACTAGTCACATTACTTTAAAAAATTTGCATGGCTGCAACTAGTCATGTATAATGACACATAAGCCAAGCAATAACTTACAGTCACTTGCCTTAGTTGTCCAAAAAAAATACTACAATTACATGTAATTTTCTATTTGACCACAACAAGTTATGTTTAAATTTAGAAAATGAGGTAAGGATCAGCCCTTGATAATTTTGTCAATCTATAGAGGACCCAACAGTGACTCAAAATCATGTATCTCTAATTCAAATATCACCATGGTGCAATTCAATCAACTAGACTGATATATATATATATATATATATATATATATATATATATATATATATATATATATATATATATATATATGTATATGTATATATATATGTATATAGCTGCTAACATAATAGTTGTTTACATGCAACAGCTCATTGTTACCTTCACCAAGGTCTACTCTCCCACATCCTAATGCATATTTTCCTTAAAATAGCCTTGCTAACCATGAGCAGCTTGAACCTGTGGAGACATATTTTTACTCCACTTAAAGCTATTCATCTTAAAAGTGTCATACTAGTTCCATAATTTCAACATTTGAGCTCTTTTCAGTAATTTAAACAGGATATTCGGTTCACGAAACAAGAAATTACGATATTCCCATCTATAGGACCAATAATAGTTGTCATAACCATTCTTGTTTCATAATTTCCCAATGGCTCAAGACACTCCCTTTACAAATAAAGAGATCAAGATTTATTGACTTATCTATGCAAATTAGCCTCTTGCACCCTATTTAACCTTACAAATTTAAGTTAAACCCTTGGTCTTATATAGGTCATAATGTTTCAAGCATCTAGTGACATCTTACCCATAAAAATGACATTAGATATCAGACATTATTTCCCCTAATTCTAAGAGTGAATCCCTTATCACTTATCTCCCATTGACTTACCCATACAATTCAATGGTCGACAGGTAAGGCTTGCCCTGACACAACAAGATTTAGGAAGGGTTAACCCAACTAAGGCTAAGGGAGATAGAAACTATCATCTTAAAATTTTAGATTTCCCACAACCATTACTTTCAATAAATGCATGGAACTTCTATCATCCTAGTATTATAGAACAACATCACCTTATTCAGCCCAAGAGGCTAAGTGCCCTTGCAGTTTATTTTACAATTCTGCCCAAATGGAATAGTTCATTAGTCCTATCATAACAAATTTTTCCATGTCCCAAAGTTCTCAAGATCAGAAACCTTGCACTAATACCAGGTGAAACAACCCCAAAAAAAATATGGGATTTCTTGCTATCAGAATGTAAACAACATTGTATAAGGGTCCACTACATAACTTGATGTTGTGAGACATCATTTGAATTGATTGCACATTAGCATCAAGATTGACAATGAATAAAAAAGAACCACAAAAAGGTATAACATGTCAAATTTATTCTAAACAACAACCCAAGGATTAATCTTTGGGTTTGTCCCAACTCAATTTCTCACAAACATAGGAATAAAAAATTATTCACTTAACATTCTTAGGCAACACATTTGTCACATCAAGAAGATCACGATGCTAGTGTGGGTTACTATCTAAGAGAGATAAATTAAAAGAGATATTGTGATCATTAAGATTATCATATACAATATGAATGATGCTACCTATTAAGATCTTATAATGATCTATGACTTATGGATCCTCGCACTGCATTGTCATCATAGCAACATAAGATTAAATAAATCACCAAACAAAGGTTATAATAATAATCATATGCATTGGTATTTTTAAAAAAATCACAATTTATTACATAACCTTCACAAAATAAGGAGTATAAGGATAAATAACGCTACAAGGTCCATTTTCATTCATCAATTAGAATATACTCAGTTGCAATCTTTACTTTATTAAATGATCAAGACAAAATTTTAAGAATTTTGTTTCATTTACAACCATGTGAAGGTGATTTACATTAGAAATTAAATTCCAAGATATCACCCCCATATGGTTCCTCATACAATGTAATGCAAACAATATTAAGACCAATTCCAAAAAGTTCCACAAATATTATAAACACAAGAATGATATTTAAAGCATGGATCTATTTTAAGACTAGTTAGGACGACTACACATGCTTAAAATATACCATTCATGTGTCATTTATACATGCAATAATGTATGCCAAAGGATGAGGCATAAAGATTTTTACAACAAATTACTCACAAGCGTAGTGTTAGTGCCAAGAGGACAAATAAAAATATAAAAATAACAAAAGTCTTGCATCCACTCAACACAATGCAACAAGGGCTATTGTAAATAGAGTAATCAAGTATGAATCACTCCAAGTTCTATGATCACTCAAACTCATAATTTAGCATTTAGAACAACCATTCAAGTAACAAAAATACCTTTATTCAGTATGATAAATTTCATCTAAATATAATAGCACAACTGTAAATAGAAGAACAACATAATAGTAATTCATATCAATAAATTTCAATTTTACCCATTCAATAATAACCAACTTAACACAATTGGATATCACCTCTACATCACATCATTCTATAAAATCCAAAACTCCTACTAGTTTCTTAATCATCACCATGATAGCCTCAAGTAACTATGTAAGTGTTATGTAAATTGAAATCACATACTATGAGTTGTTTATAATAAATGAATTAATCTAATAGGGTTTAGCATGCCATTAATCTCATTTCATGAGCAATAAGCCTTAGGGTTATGGTGTTGTCTTTCATGGGTAAGTAGGTAGTAACAAGTCTTAACCATGAAGTAAATGAAGTAATGTGTACCTTATCCTTTGACATCCAAAGACATCATGATGTCTCAAGTTAAGGTGTACCCCAATACACTTCTATTCACAATTGATAATAAATATAAACCTTGTTAGTATTCTCCTCAATCAATTAAATGTTACAATCTTACCTTCAAATTAATACAAGGTATTAAGACAATATAACACTATTATTTTCTAATAAATAACTCTATTACATCAAAAATGTTTTTAATAATAAAACCTCACTATGATAATCCAAGTGAACATACCACACCATTTAAGCAAATACATGCATACTATTATTTGGAGATTTACAAACATTATACTGAACTCTGAGGAAGCATACCAAGAAACAAGTCACCAAAGTAGAGAGATCAAGAAAAGTACTCAGCCAATAATGAACACCCTGAACTTGCAACCTGATGATCCCTCCATTGGTGGCTCTCACCACCCCCAACCATCAACTAGATTATGGATTTAGGTTACTAGTTCTTGGAAGAGATCAATTGAGCTTATAATAGATTTTATAATCTACCGATAACTCAAGAAAATTAATAAATAATTCAAATAATAATTAACAACTCAAATAAGGATCCATAAAAAACAAAAGTTAAAAACACCAACTTACACCAACATGATCAACTAATGAACTTACTCACAAAAGGGCATACATCACAAAAACATGAAGTAATTACAACTTGTATAACTCCCAAGATTTAATCTAAAAATCATGGGACCCAAATTATTAAATAAATTTGGTTCCAACAACTTCCTGATTACACTACTTAGATAAACCAAACATCTTGTTCCACCTATGACATATGTTGATCTTAAGGAATGCTTCTAAATTAAACTTGTTTAATTAAAATAAACTTAAGACATTCCTATCATTTAATTCATTACATTAAAAGCAAAACAACAGTTAATATATGCTCATAAGAGTATACACTAGTAATAAAACCATTTTGACAAGTTTCTAGTTTATTTATTGCATACTCCTGAATGCATCTATTTCCCAAAAATGATAAAAGGACACCATCAAGGTCATGCAAGAAAGTAAAATCCATAAAATACTAAATCAATAACACTCCACTCAACCCAAATTCATCATGTACAGGCATTAAGGAGTGTTTCCAAATCATGCTTGCCCAATTAAAAATAGACTCAATACATCCAATCATTGCAATCAATACATTAATAACAGAACAATAGTCAATATATACTCTCAAGTGTGTAGCTCAACCTCAAATCAAATTTGATAGGGTTCTATTATGTTCCTATAATACCCCTAAGTGCATCTATTTATAAAAGAGTGATAAATGGACACCATTAAGTTCATAATATAAAGTGGAATCCATAAAACACAAAACAAGAACACTATGTTTAGTAGAATATTCTTATGCATAGCCATTAAAAAGCTTATGACTCTAACAATGTCGATCCCTAAATTTTATAACTAGTTGTACATGTTTTATAAATAAGGTAAAACATCTAAAACATCACCAAAAGTAAAATTGACCAAAAGCCCAAACATTATGTACATCCATTGGAGACCTTGCTTCTCAAAAATGTTGAACCCCAATATTATAACCAATTGTGCATGTTTTATACAAATAGAGTAAAAACATCAAATTAACACCAAAGCACAATAGAGCATACTAGGCCCAAAATCATCTAAGAACCAAATTGATAAACCATGCATTGGGTATTTATGCCCCAAATTGATATGGAAGGATCGATATGAAGATGCCAATATTTTCATAGGCTACAAGAGTGTAGTCTCAAGCAAGATTCCATACCCAAAACAAAATGTGTTATGCTCATAAGGTAACAAAAAATAAGGGATTCAATCATCATGCCACTAAGAAATGAAATCAACTATCGAGCACGACCACACGGCTCAGCTAAAATAATAAACAACCGATAACTTCCTCTCAAGATGAATACCCAACATCACCCTATTAAGGGAAGAGAAAAAAAATAATTATTCCTCAAACCCATGCTCTAATAGAGCTACATTTTTTGGTGAGAAGATACAGTAAGATCTCAAATGCTCATTAAAATTATAGTCAAAATCATTGATCTAAATATACAAACTCCCAAATGGAACAAAAAAACCCTAATGTCATTTAATGTTGAAACCCACAAACAAATATCCATAATGGATCCCAAGATTATTTCTAAAAATTGAAATACAAATTCAAAATCAAACCCCATGCCCATGTCTAGCATTGAAGGTCCTCCATGAAGTCCTCAATCTTCATTGTGGACCTACAGTGTCCATTTTAAAATTTTATGGGCTCTAGAAGAAAACACAATACATAAAAATCAACTGTAAATAAAATAAAACCCTTACTTGGTGTTCTACCAGCTACTACAGTGAGGAATATTACCTCTAGTTCTTGTCTTACCTCCTTAAGATTTTGATCCACACAGCCTAGCAAGTATAAATTGACATTTCCTTCCTCACAAAATCCTCCCTAGTTAATGGTTTTTTTCTAGTAACATACACTCCCCTTGAGCGGTTTGATCCATACACTGCCTAAGACAGTGTACTTATTTTTTTCAAGGAATTATTCGATGGAAGGTTTAAAAACTGAGTCATAATCACCAAAATAATAAAATAGCCAACCTTCAATATCAAAAAAACATCATAATGCATGGGGGTCCAATTAAAGTCCACATAGGAGTCCAATAAGAGTGAAATATGAACACACATCACCATCAAACACTTAAGCAAATTGAACAAGATGAAGACAAGATCAATAAAATTATCACAAGAAACAATGACAATAAAATAAATTTTGAGTCATGCACACACACTCAAAACTGACATAAATAAATAGGGAGGCAACACACAAGATGAAGATAGAAAACAACATGTAAGACCAAAAGAGTGCATTATAAGTCAACTCAACCAAAACAAAAAAGGTACCAAGGCTTTTACAATCTCTTTTACTAATCGCTCATCAATCACTCACCATTATCCTAGTAACCAGAATCCACCGCTGAGCCTAATTCATCGTCCTAATCCTATAACTGTAGGATGGACATCAACATCATCTTCTCAAACAAAAAATATCAATAGAAAAGTTATGATATAATAAAATACTAAATACTGCAATTGTAAACTAAGCATAATCATAACTTATAATAATGAACTAGTTAATTATAGTATTAAATCATATCCATATCTTTTAAGCATCATAAGTACATTTGAATTAGAATAATATCTACAATAACAACTAATATGTCAATTATAATAATAACATGCCAAAAATAAATCCCATGCTGCAACTAAAGTATATCAAATAGACAAGGTTGTAACCATCATAATAACTCATCCAAGTCAGACAATCACCTAAAATAACCAAATCAAGCTTATCACAATGTCATATACAATAATGTAATAGTATCCTAAGTGGGGTTATGACACATTTAGACCAATTCTAATTTATATTAATCTGCCCTATTTGGGGCATTTTCCAATCTATTCCAATTCACCTTATTTGGGGCCAATCAAGTCAAAACCATTTTGACTAATTCTAATAAATGTCAATACACCATGTTTGGGGCAATTTGAATCTGACACCAAGACTACCACTCTTTGGGCCCATTCTAATTTATGTCAATTCATGCTACCTGGGGCTAATCAAATCAAGATCATTTAATATAACTCTAATATATGCCAACTCACCATGTTTGGGGCCAATAAAATCAAGACCATTTCAACAAACTCTAATCTAATCAAGACCACCCTCTTTGGGGGCATTCTATTCAAAGACCAATTACAAGGTCACCCTTCTTTGGGCCCATTCTAATCTAAGCCAATCTACCCTATTTGGGTCATTGCAATCTAGTCTATTCTGCCCTATTAGGGTCCAATTCAATTACATTAAAACTAGGACCACCCTCTTTGGGCCCATTCCAATTACATTGAGACCAAGACTACCCTCTTTGGGCCCACTCTAAGTGAGACCAAGTCCACCGTCTTTGGGTCTAGTTTCTTCCATATAGTTCCCCTTGCATTATCCTTGTTTGGGGGCATTAGTCTGAGGTTGATAAGAGTTATGGTGCCTTGTGATCCTAAACTAGTTCTAGCATCATCAAACTTTAGTCAAGAAGTGATATAATAACTCTCTCAATTTAACTTTACAAATATGTCATTCAGTGTCGATCATGAACAAAATCAGCAATAACTCATAAATGTGTCATCTAGTGCAAACTATGGACAAGACCAATTTATATGACACTTTTTTGACATCAAAGATGAAAACCTTGTGATATTTTTAAATATTAGTGCTAAACTTTTGGTTGGATTTCAAGTAGATAACTTATGCTATTTGATTAGAGATCCTAAAGAGACACCACAACAAAGCCAACAGTCTAGACCTATTATGCCATTTCCCCTCCAAGGAACCTTATTTATTTACAATCCAAGTATGCCCAAGTTTGATAACTACTCAATAGGGATATGTCATGATCCCTTTTCCAAACATGATCATATACATCCAATTACAAATCAAGATCAAGATATTCAAACCATTGTTGACATTTTTGTTGAATCACCCATCTTTGACAAAATCCAAACCATTGATGATCCACCTATATTTGATGAAGAGCCTCTATTTGACATGGGCCCCATCTTTGATGAGCCTATATTTGAAGATCCATTATTATTAATTCAAAGCCCATTATTCAACCATTTCAAAAATTCCCCCATTTTTGAAAATACCTTCATCCCAAAGGCTTCATTTTTAAGTGAAAGGTGAACAAGGTACTTGTGGACAACATAATTCAAATGGCCCTCTTTGTGGATACTTCAACATCAAAATCAAGTTTTATGTTATAACCAATATCATAATTGGCTTTCGGTCCATAACTAGTGTCAGATTTAATAGTAGAAGTAGAACCAACATTCACCTCAACATCATATTCAGATCCCCTTGAATCATAAGATATTAATGGATGTTGCATTGGTTGCACATTTATGGCATATCCAATTGAAAACATTTATGATCCTTTCATGATTTGAGAGGAATCTTCTTTCAACATTAACACAAGTTCTCCTAGTAGCCTCTATGAGGATTGTGTTGCCTTTAACACTTCTATTGCTATTACCCATTCCTTTACCATTAACTAGCCTAGCCATTATATTGACATACCATCTCCCATAAATGTTGATTGGGACCAATAAAATCACACATTGTTAAACTTATTCCACGGTGACATTTCAGTGGTAGAATTTTTGGGGAAGCAAGAAATATCCAAGTAGAAGAATAATTTCCTAGTGTAACCTTGTTTGAGGTGATAGGGGACAATCAAAGTCTAAACTCAACATCTTTTACTGAAACCTTGTTTGAGGCACTAGGGGATAATCAGGATAAAAAATCAAAAACTTTTAGTGAAACCTTATTTAAGACACTAAGGGATAATCAAAATGAATTATCAACTTCCCTTGGTTAAACTTTAATCAAGGTGTTATTGGATAATTTAGATTAGAATAATTAAGAATATTGTGTTGGTGAAAACCTCTCTGAGGTACCAATAGTTGAGTCAATTAGTTCCTCATAGCTTGATGAATAAGTTATTGATATTAATATTGGACCCATCACAACCAAAATTAAGTCAAATCTAGAATCAAAAACAATTTGTAGAACTAAAAATCCTAATATTCATTATTCCATCAACCATTATACATTACATTTTGATCGTATTATCCATTCAAGACCTATATTACATTATCCAATTAGACCATTTAGCCCATGCCTACCCTTCTTTACCCTTCCTGACATCACTCTTATTCAAAGATATTATGAATACATCTTGTCTATAGGTTTGAAGGAAGCAAAATCAATAACCAACTAAGATCATGATAGTGGTTATCTCATTCACATCAGTAACAAGATTTAGATAGAATAACTATTCCAAATAGTATTAATTAGATTAAAAAGGGTCTACATTATGCATCTCATAATCCTCTATTGAGTTGAGATGCTGGCAAATCCAAAAAATAATAATTAAACATACAAAACAATAAAAAAGAGAGAAATAATTCATTTAAATGGTGAAAACCATGTTTGTGGCACATTGAGAAATTATCATGATGAAAACCAAGTTTCTAACATCATGCATAATTAATTTATTATTTTTAAGTACCCTAACACTTGGTGGCAGCCCTATCTACATTATAAACCATGCCATTCAATCTTATTTAGCCCAACCCATCTTATTATGACCATTAGTCTTCATGTCTTTACCTTGTTATGAAAGTTGAAGGTATATTGAGACCTACTTGGGAAATATTTTGGCCTATTATTTATGTGACACTTTGACAACTAGACACATTTGGTTCTCACATGACATGGTCCTTAGAAACTACTAGTCCTTTCCCTCAATATCATTCATTATCATCTACCATTTGATTACATTCTTATGCCATTCTTATTCTTCAACCTACTATTGACTAGTAATATCTCTCATTTTAGGTTGATTTACATTGACCTAAGGTCCATCTGGACTATGTAGGCAGTGCTCAATTTCTAAGATTAGCTCGATCACCCCTTTTCCATGATCTATTTATTTTATAAGTAATTTAAGCCATGCTCTCACCATTTTATAATCAACCTAAACCACACTCTCACCATTTTATGAGTTAAAACATTTTGCATCTCGTAATCCTCCATTGAGTTGAGATGCCAAAACCCAAAAATATTCAAAACATTCCAAAAAAATCCTAAAAATCAAAACAAGATTATGATCTCCATGAAAGATATAAAGCCATAAAATTTGAAAAAACATTTGTCTTATCCTAGATCCAGTAAAACAATCCTTGATCTAATTGTTTTAGGTCCTAAAATAGTGTTAGGATGTGTCCTTCCCAAATTCACCTTACTAGGGCAAATTCATTATTGGTTCCAATCATTACCACCAACTTGAGGTGTGTCCTTCCCTTGCATGTATGCTTACTTGGGGCCACCCTCCAATTACCATTATTAATGAGCCTTCACATGTAGATTCAGACATGGTTAAACAATGAGATACTTTATGTTTCTTTTATTTTCAATTTTTTTGTGTGTGTGTTTGCTTATTTGATTTTTTTGTTGCCTTGACTAAGCCCATTGTGCCACTAAGGTCATCATCATGGTTTTTCATGTCATGTAATCATACTTGAGTCCATCCATTAGCATATTTCTGCATTGTCATCATGATTTTTATCATTGGTGCATTGATTATCAATTGTCTATTAGATTGGGGTTCATTCGTTATGCACATCACATCCTGGTCATCATGGTGTTTTATATCATGGTGCATACTATTAGGTGTTATGTTAAAAATCAAGTGTTATATGTCTAATCAACAATGTCACAACAAAAATATCCTTGTCTACAAATCCAACACAATCAACTAAACCACGTGATGAAATTATATGTTAATCATGATACATTTATATCTTAGCATATAAAAAAAGTCAATCATTTTTTTCACTCCATTTTCTCTCGATTTTTAGGAGAACTACATCTGACTAAGGTCCCTATGGACTATATATTTATCACTTAGTTGTGTATAGTTTTTGGGGTCAGCTCGGCCACCATTATCTCATTATTCTTCAGACCATTATTGTCTTCTTCATCGTATCTTTCTTTACCATTGATAATTCTCACGTGCCTAGTTTTTTTTGGCTTATTCATTCTTTCAATCATTATACCATCACACCTACAATTGGGCTTTCTCATCATTAATTTATGTAACATGTTACACCCTTGAGATATGTTTTCCAATCAATCAAATAAATGTATTATAATCCATGATCAAATCCACCCTACTAGGGAAACCAATTGGAATTATTAATGATCAATTCTACCCTATCAGGGCAACTCATTTAATCTTTGATCACCCTACTGGGGCACATTATTATGATCAACCAAGACTTCACTCTTTGGGGAAATACTATCATTCAACCTTTCTTCTAATTCTAAGCACATAACTTCTACCCTATTTGGGGTAAGTCAGAGTGTGTTGATTATTTTGGGATACATCCTTCTCACTTCCCCTTACCTTGGGGACAATTTAATTCAATTTTTCTCATTTTAAATCAAATCATGCAAGCATTATATCAAGTGGGTTAATTTTATCCATGGGTTAATTTCTCCCATTCTTTATTATTCTTCTTCATTTCGAGGGACCATCCATTTTTAATCTTTCTTGGCTGTCCTCTCGAGGGGGCATCCAGGGATAATAAAGCACCCTTTGGGGCATCAATATGAGTTTATTAACTCATAAATTTTCAAAATATAAGAGTGAATACATCATTCTTAAAGCATTATCATTTTTTTTTCTTATTTATTTTTCCTAGTGTCTCATAACACCTTCTCAAATAGGGGTAAAATGTAAACACATCATTGTAACCACTTCCATGTTTAAAATTTATTCAAAACAACATTTTTTTCCCTAAAAAAAATTTGTGACTTCATATTAATTAAAACTAGAAATTTCATTATGTAGATGCAACAACATTCCAAAGGAAAAAGAGGACAATAAAGGGATGAGGACATCCCACTAGAATACCCATAAATGGGGAAGTATCAACACAAAAACAAAAGTGATGACAACAACAAAAAGTAAGCAAACAAGAAACCAAGTCTATAAATAAAAATAGCTTAAGGGCCTATAAATTCATGATAAATATATCCCATGTAGTCTTTTATCCTACCATTTTTACCTTTCTTCTTTTTCACATCCTACCACAACCCTTGAGAGGGCTCCATTGTGACAATCTGCAAGTCTAATGCCTGATATTCTAAAGTTGTATTTAAAATTAAGTGTTCTGAATTTGTATGTATTTTTATCTCTATATTAGAGTGTGAGTTCTCCAATTCATGTCCTCTCTTTACACCCCTTGAAGGGTTCCTCATAGATGTATTTTGATCTTCTCTTCTTTCCCCCTCAGCCGACACAAATTCCTCCACGTGTGTAACTGATTCTCCATCTTTATTCTATTCTAGCTTTTTTGAATGCTCATTTCCTTCTCCCTGATCATTCAATTCATCCACCACCACTTGACCTAGAGGACTCCAACTTTTAGAGGTTGATTTCATCCCTTTTTTTTGGGTAGGAGTATGAGTCTGAGTATAGGTAGCTTGGAAGTGACCTAGAAGTTTATAGTTACAACATCAAAATGCATTATTCTCATAATCCAATACCTGAATGTGTTGTGTTTGGCCATATCTGAGAATCATGTTATTTAGAAGGCCCTTGTTGAGATAAATCTCCACACAAATCTGGGAAAATGTGCATGGTCCCATTGTAGTTCTTCCTACATCATCTTTGATAAAGGTGCCCAAGGACTTTCCTATCTCTTGAAAAGCATAATAGAAATGTAGAGGCATATTTGGAAGGCAAACCCAAACTAGCATCTTGGTAACTAAGAGAGTATTTGGGTCAAATTATAAAATCCATGGAGCGATGAACAACCCTGCATTTCCCCAAAACCATGGTCCTTCTACAAAAATTCTCTAATAATCTTCCTGCTCGTTGAAAATAACAATGAAAAAACATTTTGAATGGAGAGATATCTCACAATGTTTTATCTATGTTGAATGAATCCAATAAAATAAGGCTGATGTTATAGGCCAAAGCCCATTAAATCTACAAATAATTACTTCCTTTAACAAAGTTTTATGGTATAGGTTCATGTCCTTAATGATCTCCATAATTGGTACCTCATCAGATTGATCTATTATATATGCACGTGGGATAGGTTGTGGCTTCAATGGACAAGGTTTGGTGGTTAAAATTTTTATTGCTTCTTTAAAAGTCATGGGTTTGGAGGATGAAAATTGTCCAAACCCTGCATCTCCTCCACACATCCTTGATACCAAGTAGAGGGTAGAGTCCTTGCCTAAATGGTATCTAGAGAGAGGGGCATGATCCTCAAGATGTTTGACATCATGCAAGAGATGTTGTAGATCCACAGGTATCGCAAAAAAAATATCAAGTTTCCACTTAAGAAAAATAATGTAATCTATCAATTGGACCCAAAGATAAATGCTTTTCCTAGAGAGGGAATGAACCATTAGTTATTTCCCTATCATCTCAACATCTGATCTCTTGCCAACAAATGTTGCTTCCATATTTACTAATAATGTCTCCAATTTTGCATAAAATTCCTCTGTTTATAGGTGTCATCTATCTCCTACTACAAAAGTGTTTAGCTTGTCATTGATCTCAATCTAGCTACATCCAGGTTGTTTTTTTACACTCATGTCTTTCAGCAATTTCTTCACTCTTTCAATTCCATACCACCTACCAGTTGCAATATAGATATTTGATAACTCCACATAATGTGAAGGATTGTTTGGATCCAACTCAATAAGGCACTCTGTAACATGTTCTCTAAGTTCTATATTATTATGAACCCACATGCACTAAGGAAAGATATTAAGGCTACAACACTGTGTTTTTTTGGCATTTTGTTAATAAAATCATTGGCTTCATCTAAATGGCTAGCCTGAAAAAGAAGATCAGCCATACAGAAATAGTGATCCATTGAAGGTGTGATTTTATAATTATGCTTCATGCAATCAAAATATCACCATCCATCATCCACTAGGCCTTCATGACCATATGCAGATAAGACACTAATAAACATTACATAGTTTAGATTTATGCATCCCCATTACGTTTACTCAAAGAACTGAAGGGCCACCTTTCCCTGCCCGTGCATAGCATACCCTAAAATCATTGCATTCCATGAGATAGTATTTTGCATGCGTATTTTATCAAAAACATTTTGTGCATCTATTATATTTTCACATTTTCATACATATAAACAAGATTACTTCCCACAAAGATATTAAACTACAATCCGCTTCTAATAATGTCTTGTTAGACCTACTTCCCATGTTCTAAAGCTGCTAACTAGGAACAAGTTGAGAGAAAATTAGCAGATGTATCACTATTGGGTTGCATACTAGTCATTGGCAAAATAGCTTTAGACTCTCATCAAATCATTACTTATATGCATATCCTGAAATCATTGCATTCTATGATGCAAGAGTATTCTCATGCATTTTTTGAAAGAACTTAAGGGTGATTTTTACATATTCATTATGTGCACTGCTCAAAATTATTAAAGTCTAGGAGATAACATCTCACTCAAGCATTTCCTCAAATAGATTTATAGCCTCCTCAACAAGCCCATTCTGTACATATCTAACAATCATTATATTACAAGTGATCACATTCCATTCGGGCATTTCATCAAACACTTTACATGAATCTTTCACATTCCTAGATTTCACATACATATTTCTAAGGGTAGTTCTTACAAAAACATTAGATAGAAATCCTCTTCTGACTATTTCTTGATGAGTCTCCTTGGCATGATTTCAAGCTCTAAAGTTGGTGCAGGCTAGGAAAATAACAACATAATAAAAATGGTTTTGCTTGATTCCATTTCATTGCATAACATAAAACAATCTCAGGACTTCATCACCATACCCATGTCTGGCATAAGCAAAAATCATCACAATATACATCACAACATGTCATTGAGGTATTTTATCAAACACATGGTGTGCAGCCTCTATATCTTCACATTTCACATACATATCTATAAGATCATCGCTTGCAAAAAAATTAAACTCACATCCACTTTTGATGATCCCTATATGAACCTCCTTCCCCCTTATTTAGATCTATTCTCTTCATGATGATCGCATTCTTCATGTTCTTATGAAAAAAATAGGTTCAATACTTTCATAACCATTCTCTATTATAATCTTCTTTGATTCATAGAATATGACTCCTCTATTATGGTTTCTAGTCTTTGAGTATAAATCCATCTCATAACACAAATCACAGGGGCAGGGGCCATCTCCAGCCATATTGCATATCCAACTCAATGTTCAAAATGACTTTCTGTAATTACATGTAAATTTAATCTAAAATCACCAATGAACCTAATTTACCGACATAACTATCATCTTAACCCAAAATCATAATGACACATACTTGATTGAGACATTGGATCATATTAAATCATTAATCTTATCGAGTACATTCTGAATTAAATCAACCCTTTGCAAGTGTCTTCATATGACAATTAAGTGAATACTCGATTGATAAAAATAAATATTATAAAAAATCACCATTCTTATAATTATTGATTAATCCCACTTAATCAATGTATTCTTCAGATAGGAAAATCTATGCATTTGGAATTATCCTATTTTCCTAAATTCTAATTTGGAAAATTGCCTCATAAATAGATGACATCATAAGGCAAAGTGTGTAAGAAAGCAAAGGTTATGACATGTATTACACTTCACTTACACACTCAAGACAAGTTCTTACACCTCAATTACACACACAAAGGGGTCATGACTTGAATCTCTTTCATTTGTATTACATACTCCATACCTTTTCTTACGCACTCCATCTTTCTCATTTATGACAATGGAGGACTAATCTTGGGCCCTTGATATTCATCTCAAGATGGAGGGTCTACCATCATTTGCCAAATCTATAAATGAAAGGGTCTATGCACTCTTTCACAATTAACAACTAAGGCCATGAAGCTCTGCTAAATCTCAAGGTCATCACTTCAACTCATTTTCATTCCAAATCCAAGCCAACCTAAGAATCAAGTGTAGACAAGGAGAGGTGTTTCCCACACATAGAATCAAGCATTGTCAAAGACTCCATAGGCTACAAACTGAGCTTAACATCTTAATAATAGTTTTCAATTAATTCTTCTAAAGAGGCATAAATGTTTGTTTTTGGCTTCTAATGTGCATTTCTTGTTTGTTTTCCACATAGCTCAACCTAGGTATTAGACTTGAGATGTTAGTTCTTAAAGTTTGTTTTGATTTTGTTCACTAACAGATTGACTAACCTCTCTTAGATTTATAATCTACAGTTTAATCAATTAAGAGAAATAAATTCTTTCTCAAAATTGTGTTTGACAAGAATAAGATTTCAAGTGATAGCACATACAATGGACCCCTATTTATAAGAGAATTCATGTTAGTATTTACGCCAATATAGATATATTAACATTAAAAAAATCATAAAATAATGAATATAAATAAATAAATATTACCTTAATAAAAAGAAAACCATGAATGCGAGAGAAATTATTTTTCAAAAGGGGAAATTGTTGATGTAGGGCTATTTCCCATTGGGTTTTGCCTACACGGTTCATCATGCTTGCTTAGGGTCCTAAAGGCCATTTAGGTTGTTTGGGTTGGTTATTGCATATTTATGACATCATATTGATGTCATCATGCACACATGAGTGCATAAGGTCACTTAGTGGGTGGAAGGGGTATCCATTCCACTTGGTCCCCTTAGTGCTTGCATCATTAAGGCCTCTAACCCACTGATGTTCCCCTAGTGCCTTCTCCATTCATAGTGGTGGAGCCCATGCACTCAAGTTGTCTAGTGAGTCACCAATCCACTCAACTAACCTATAAAAGGCCTATTATCCTTCATATCTATTGCGGAGAGAGAGTTATTACTCTTGTATGTAGCATGGGTTGTTTAGCTTGTAAGCCATCTATTGTTGTGCCATGAAGCCCATTAAGCCTTTGAGCTTGGGTGCATGCCAACAGCCTATTGTAAGCTTTGTATAAATAATTCTCTCTTTGTGAATATAAGTAGTATTAGTTTCTACTCATTTCATGATTTCTTACTACAACGGAGTTGTGTGTTGGCATCATCAATTACTAGTCTTGGACATTTGATTATGGATGATTCTCACATAGTATCAGAACTTCAAGGCTGGTAAATGAATACTAATTTTTTTATGTTGTTGTGAATAATAAATCTTGAGTAATTTTCTATTTTATAATATAACAATAATTATTGAGATTAACTTATGGATTTGAGTGTTATTCTATAGTTATTCTCTCATTATCATTGGCTTTCACATGTTATTGGTTGCTTCAAAACTACACTTGTTTTATTTTATGGTCAATGCTAATTGGTTAACAAGTAAGGTGAAGATCTTAAAAGCATATCTAGTCTTTCAAAATCTCACTCTCCTCTTGGTCAAAGATCTTCAAGTATCCTAGCTTTGCCTTTGTATTAAGGTAGAAGGTAGATGTTTAGTTTTCTACTACAAGTCTTCAACGTACTCACCAAATGAGGTGTTCTTACATAGCCATATGATCTAGAGGTATTGTTTGAGTTTGGTTTGGACACTGGTATATCTACCTTGATGGTCTATGGCCTCCACTCAACCCTCACCCTTACTCTATTTGTAATCACCTTGCTAGTCAAAAACTTATTTTTTGGTAACTACTCGCTAGTTAGAGGATGTTGTCCCCTCATCGTTCATGGACTCCACCTGGCTTATCTCCTTTGTCACGACTGTCACTCCTCCTCTCAAGTATTGTCTCTACATTTCTACCATATGGATTCATATATCTTTTAATGGCCTACTCTTGGCCATTAGATCCCTCTAAAAAACTATTAAAATGGTATGGTTCTAGTCCTAGTTTACATTCTAGTCTAACAGAAGCCTTAGGTGTCAAACTTGTGTCTACCGTATATCAATCATTTGCACTAGATTCCCCTTGAAACCAATTTCCTTCAACTTCCATCATGCATGCACCTTAAAAACCTATAAACTCTATCCTTCTCATTCTGTTTTGCATTCATCTCCTTGTCTCCATGCTTGGTTAACCTTGCAGCTAGTAAAATCTTGTTATCTCAAAACCAATATAGTAGTAATTCGTGGTTTTCTACCATTCATAGTGGTTTTGGAAATTAAAAGAGGTTTGGCACTTTTGCTATTTAGAATTTTTGGTTTAACAAAACTAAAGTCAAAAAGAGCAGTGAGTGAAAGCATATTAAGGAGAGGTGATTACTTGTAGTGGGGGACATATTCATTTTAATGATGGGGTTTGATTATTTTTAAGTGTGCATATGTTTTATGACATGGTGGGGGGAATTATGAAAAGTGGTGGTGGTCTTTTTTAAAGAGAAGGTTATTGTAATTTTGGGGGACATAATAATTCCAAGATGAGTAATGTGGGGGAAAGACAAGTTTTTTATTATCTTTTAATAAAATAATATATTGTAAAGGAGTTTATTTCATTAGTTTATAAACTTACCTCATATTTTTGCCTGACAAAAATGAAGGGTGAGGCTCAGGTTGGTAGGAGGCTAATTCCCCCTCACAATATAAACCATTGCATTCTACACATAGTGTTGATTTCAACAAGTGGATGTAAGGCTACCTTGCCCTTGTTTGGTTGAGATTTTTAAGCTTTTAATTGCAAGTTCATTAAATAGGTCATTAATGATGGGAAATGTTATTAGCCATAACTTTTGATCGGTAACTCAGATTTGAGTGCCACTTTTTACAAGAGTGATTTTATTTTTATTCCCATTCCATCAGTCTTATTTTTATTATTAAAACACTAAATTTATAAAGTGTCATATTTAGGGGGGTTGTTTGTGCTATGGGCCCTACTACTTTTTGCATTATACTTCATGTACCAATTGCTCACACATGGATGTATTTTTGGTTGTGTCCAACATCCCCATTCTAAACATAAATTATCCCTCATCACTCCAACACTAATTACTCACTTGGATGCATTCTCAATTGTGTTTGACATCCCATTCATGAGTGTGCTTTAGGGGTTCATGTAGTTTGTATTGTGTAGTCTTGTACTTCCTTGGTGTCTTCTCTCAATCATGATGACTCAATTTGAGAGACTCTAGAGGAGGATGTTTAAGTTTATGCCAATGGTACTTCTTGGAAAGACCAATTACGGTTCATGGTGTGTGTACATAAAATAATCACTCACAGATCAAGAACTTATTCCATTCTTATATGGATAGATTTCTACTCTTATTGACCCAAGTTAATATGATGACTGGGCCAACTCTTATGACTTTGTTTATGGTCAATTATAGATACATATTTCATGGGATCTACACCACCATGTGGAGCATATAGAGTGTCCCTTCATTATTTGGATCACTCTTCAAAGTTTTTTTAGGGATCTTATTGTGACCTATATCACACCTCCTTTGCTTCCTATTATATCTTTTAAGATTGTTATACTCTCTCTTCATGCTATAGAGTGTCCTTTCATTATTTGGATCACTCTCCAAATTTATTTTAGGGATCTTATTATGACCTATATCACACCTCCTCTGCTTCCTATGTTATACTCACTCCTCATGCTTTTTTTTCTTGTTATGATATATCCATGGTGGATAGTGCTCCTCCTTCTGTCGAGTGCCCACTATAGGACAAGATTATGGTATACCTTAGTTGTTTCATTATAAATTTTACATCTATTCCTATGCAAATTATTGCTCTTTTAGAGCCTTCACAAACTTGCATTTTAGAGTATTTTATTGATTTCAGTGAGAGTATACACATTGAGAGTATCGATGACTCATATATTCTTATGGGCATTCATCTTACAGATCTGAGTGCTTCATTTGTAGACCAATCTTTAGTTTCGATGCTTATTGAGCTTTGCTCTCCTCTGCCCATGGACATTTTTTTAGTTAATGGTCCATGTCTATCTTCTTCTTTGGATGTTCTCTCCCCTTCATTCTACGCTTCTTCTTTGCCATCTTCTACTGTTAGTCCTATGATACTTGGTTAGACTTTGGCATATTTGAGCACTAGTAGGGAGACTTTTGAGCATTTTCTAGAGATATACAACATGATTCCTACTTACACTCTACTCGAGTGGAAATTTTATAGTTTAATAACTTGGGGTTTCCTTATTATAAAAGGAAGAGAGAACATTTATTGTAGAAGGACCTACTACAACATTCACCATGCAACAGTCTACACTTACCTTCTCTCTCTTCTTTGTGGAAGTATGCATCATTCATATTTTGTAAGATAGTAGGGATCATTAATATGTACATGGGTACCTCATCAAGCCTCATTACCAAGATGCAATTCTACACCCCACCTAAGCTATGCTTAAAGGGGGGTGTTGGTGTAGGTCTTTTTCCCACTAGGTTTTGCCTACATAGTTTTTTATGTTTGCTTGGGGTCCTACATGCCATTTAGGCTATTTGGGTTGGTTGTTAAATATTTATGACATCATTATGATTTCATCATGAACACATGAGTACATGTGGTCATGCAGTGGGTGGATAGGTTCTCCATTCCACTTGGTCATCTTAGTGCTTGTATCACTAAGGCCTCCAACCTAGTGATGTTCTCCTAGTGCCTTCTCCACTCACAATGGTGGAGCCTATGTACTCAGGTTGTTTAGTGAGTCACCAATCCACTCAAATAGTCTATTCTCATTTTTATTTGGTGTGGAGAGAGATATATTACTCTTATATGTAGTATGGGTTATATAGCTTGTAATCCATCTATTATTATGCCATGGAGCCCGTTAAGCCTTTGAGCTTGGATGCATGCCAATAGGCTATTGTAATCTTTGTATATATGATTTTATAATCATAAATATAATTAGTATTAGTTTCTACTCATTTCATGATTTTTTACTTTAATGGAGTTGTGTGTTCACATCACCAGTTGTCAGTCTTGGACGTCTGATTCTAGACGATTCTCATAAAAATTATCAAATTGAAAAAAACCCATATTTATTACAAGGCTTATAAAGTATAAATATCCAAGTATAATATTCACTGTAAGATAAGATAAAGATAAAGGATAAATACTTCAAGACATAAACAAGCATCTCAAAATGAGCATGATTAAGTAAGAAGAATTAGAGATGAAAGCTCAAGAAAAAGAGCTAGAGAAAGGAAGGAGGAGTTACAAAGAATCCCATCATGACTTGCACAACCTTCTCAGTGTGTGTCAAATATCCCTAATCCCCATGAGACAAGAGAGATATGTGTCACAAGTGTGGAGGGAATTACAAGTGAATGTAACTCTAAGATTCTCTACAAAGGATAAAAGAGATGTGGCACCTCATAAATTTAAAATAAAATAAAATTATAATAATAACAAATGCACAACTAAAATAGACTTAATATTAGCCTAAAAATGACATAAATGAATAGGATAAGTAAAAATAAATAAAATTAATCCCTAAAATCCTTCTTAAGCTTAATTTTGGGTTACAAAAATGGAGAAAACCTTATAAAAAAGAAGGGAGTTGACATTACATGATACTCCCCTTTAATGAAAACTTCTTTATAGAGAAATTATAATAATGACTTTGAGATTTAAAAAATAAGAAGATAAGGTGTCATAAAAAATTTCAATGATGAAGGTATGATCATCAACAATCTCCAAAAGTCCTCTTTGAACAAGAAGGTCAAACTCCTTTAGATTATGCACCAACAAGAAAGGAAATGATAAAGATTATCAATGAAACCTGCAAAACATAAGCTTTCACCAATTTTCATGTTAAGTAAATAATATGCCACAAAATATGATCCACATATAATAAATGTAATAAAAACATAAAAAAGATAAATGGAGCAAAAGACAACTTCCATCATAAAGTGCGGAATCCTATACAAAAAGGTTACTCAAAATATGATGAGCTCTAATCAAAGCATATTTCTTTTTCAACTTACAAGAATAAGTGACCATAGAAGGAAAACATAAAGAGTTTATTAAAATAGAGATAAATAATATGTGTCTCTTGAAAAATATATAATACTTGAAGCAATTGAGCAATTATCAAAATAACACACATCAAAGTCTCAAGAAGATACATTATCTTTATGAATCCAAATTATTTTAACCTTTGAATGAGGTGTTTTTATGGTTTTCCAACAATATAAAATGTCATGAGTGGATTTACCATAATATGTACATAGATAAAATTTTCATAATTTAAAAATATGATGTCTAATTTTACCATAATGCTCACAAATTTTACTATTTTTAATCAAATGAGTACAAGAAGCATTATAACAAAAAAAAATCTTATGATATTGAGGAGCACTATTATGCAAAGTCCTTCGATAAAAAGACAATATGACTTAAAATTATCTTGAGAAGTATTATAACTGATCCCTACATAATTCACATTAGTTTTAAGTAAAATAGGCCCAACAGTATAATTTTTGTGTTTGCCAAGTCCACCTCCTAAATAACCCATCGAGTGCATAATACACAAATCAGGTTTAGAAAATGTTTGTTGCAAAGAAAAGTTTTTCTAAGAGAAGAAGAATATTTTAAAACAAAATTATTAGATGTGTGAGTGTGGTCAAAATAAATAATTTTTGTAATAAGTGTGTCAATTTAATTATGAATATTCTCTATTTTTTCATGAATTTTTTTTCAATACATTAATGGTCATTTGTTAACATTCGATTTGACATTTAAACACAATCATCTCATTATTTTGAATATCAATTTTTTGCATGAAATCTTTAAATACTAAAAATATTACTAATTTAAATACCATGCAAAAGTAACTAAGTAAAATTAATTTGTAAATTATATAAATGTTAATGAAAAGAGACGTTTAAACATCAACATTGAAACATACAAAAAGGTAAAGTAATATCACCAAAGGTATTCCCATAGGAAATGACAATTTAAAAAATGCCTTATCGATTTGTGTGTTAACCAAAATAACTTATCATAATTTTTTAATTGATACTTTTTGAAAAATATACACTTTTTCCCTTTTGTTTTGAAAATAATAGAAGATCCCCCCCTTTTTGTTTTGTTAGACTTTGAAAAGTTATTAATAAAACAAAGGAATATAAAAGGGATTTGAGAATAATAATATTTATACTAAGGATCTTTATAAATAATAATTTTGTAGTTAATAAAATAACATAATTGTCAAAGTAATTTTTAAAAAAGTTAAACAAAGCGCCATCATTTAAAACTTCCACATGGAGGACAATAAAATTTTGAGATTTTTGTTTTTCAATAATAATAACCAACTACAAAACAAATAAATAAAGTACCACATATTAAGTATATGTGTGTCTGTGTATAATTATTAAGACATAAAACAAATATATTCTTTACTTATTAATTGTGCCATTTATCAAATAAAGTTATCATACACAAAAGTGTAGTGTATAAGTACAATACAAAAGTACACACAAAAGTGTAATGTAGAAGTGCAAGGCATAAGTGAAAATAAAAAGTGCAACATGGAAGTGCAAGTTCAAGTCAAAAGTATAATACAGAAGTTTGAGGTAGAAATGCAACACAAAGGTGCAAAACCAACAACTGTCACTGAAAAGAGTAGATCACTAGATCAGAAAAAGTGCCTTAATTTGGCATAATCAAATGCTTAGAAGATAGAAATGATTAGATAGGTAGAAGATAATACTCGAGCAAGAGTATAAACAACTAGAAAATAAAACATAATTATAAAAAATGAAGATTAAAGCACCATAATGTAAAAGGATGCCTCAAAAAGATTTGTAAATGAATACAAACTTAATTTCAAAGCTGAAACAAACAATCAATACAACTATATATGCTATTTAATTCATCTACCACACAAAAAATAATTAAAATGAATGAAGACTCAAAAAATTTACTGAAAGGAATACCAAACTTGGAGGATGAAATCAGCTCTAGTAAAACTAAAACCAGCTTAAAACCTCCTTGGTAGCAACCTGAAACTTGGGTTAGAAGAAAATATGGCAATAAAAATGATAATATTTATGCTCAAAAATGGATAACACTAACATAGGTTACAAGGGTGTGAGTCCTTGAAAATAAAATTTGAATTTTCACCTCCAAATGCTTGTACAAACTCAAGTTTTTGGTGTGGCCAACATAACCCCTTTTTGTAGAAGAAAAAGGGACCCTTCTAAAAACCATCAACTCAAAAGTTTCCTAGAACTCAAATCTTCTCACACTTGGTCTCGGATCATGTAAAACCTTGAACCCTTATTTTGATCAACTGAGTATTTTATAACAATCATAATGGGTGAATGATCATCATGGAAATCCCTATAATCTCATGTGTCCATAATAGTTTAGACCTTCTATGTTTCAAAATGAAGGCTTTCCCATACTTAGAATATTTTACACTAAGTTATTTTGTAGAGTTAAAATTATGTAACTTTTCCCAGGATGACATCACCCCATATTCCTACTTGGAATTTCATGGAGATTTGTTGGTAGATAGTTAAGTTTCCATTTGATTATGTGGCCCTTTTATGATTTAGTCACTTTTCATAAATCTTGTAGGAGCCTGAAAAAATGAGAATCTCCCATGTGGAACTTGTAAGACTAGCTAGTCTCCCTGAGGCATTAGAGTTATTAGAGCCCCGAGAGAGCCTAATGAATGAGAAGATACCACATAGAACATGTTAGACTTGTCAGTCTCCTAGAGGCGTGAAAGCTGTCAAAACCACAAAAGATATTGATAAATGAGAAGATACCACATAGAACCTATTAGGCTTGTTAGTTTCCTAGAGGTGTCAGAGCTATCTAAGCCCTAAGAGAGCCTAATGAATTAGAAGCTATGATGTGGAACCTATCAAACTTATCCTAGTGGCATTAGAGTCTCGAGAGACCCTGATGAATGAGAATTTTCCATGTGAAACTTGTCAAACTTGTCAGTCTTCTAGAGGCAACATATATGTTAGAGCACTGGGAGAGCCTAATGAATGAGAAGATGCCACATGGAACCTGTCAGACTTGTTAGTCTCCTAGAGGCATCAGAGTTGTTAGAGCCCAAAGAGAGCCTAACCAACCACATGTCACTTCTATACAATATGATATAAAGGGTTCAGAGCATCCTAATTGAGCCAAAAATGAAGTACATTCAAAACTTAGAACCAATCTTAAAGTGCCATGTGTCACTTTTATATGCCAAATGGAAAAATGGTTTAGAATAACCAAGATAACGACAAGGAAAAGAATGGTACAGTTTTAGTCATAATCTAATAGTAGAGAGCCATGTGTACTTGGGAGGTCCATATCACTAATTTTAGTACAAAAAAAGGTAAAACAGTAACACCCTAGTTGTGCCTAGTTGCATATCCCATATACAAGTTTCCCAACTAGTAGAGGAGGCATGGCCCAACTAGAGAGTACTTGAGGTTCTACAAGAGCTAAAGTAGGCATGTGCCTACCATGCCCTTGCATTAATCGATTTGGTAATTGGGCTCTAATTGAAAAACTTATAAGCTTCCCCTCACCACCACCAAATCTAATTTTTGGTTATGTCCAACATCCCCATTCTGAGCATGAATTATCCCTCATCACTCCAACACTGATTGCTCACTTGGATGCATTCTCAATTGTGCTCGACATCTCATTCATGCATGTACTTTAGGGGTTCATGTAGTTTGTACTATGTAGTCTTGTACTTCCTTGGTGTCTTCTCTCAATCATGATGACTCAATTTGAGAGACTCTAGAGGAGGATGTTTGAGTCTATGCCAGTGGTCCTTCTTGGGAAGACCAATTATGGTTTATGGTGTGTGTACATAGAATAATCACTCACATATCAAGAACTTATTCTAGTCTTATATGGATAGATTTTTGCTCATATCGACCCAGGTTAATATGATGATTGGGCCAAGTCTTATGACTTTGTTTATGGTCACTTATTGATACTTATTTCATGGGATCTACAACACCATGTGGAGCATATAGAGTGTCCCCTCATTAGTTGGATCACTCTTCAAAGTTTTTTTAGGGATCTTATTGTGAATATAAAAGGGATTTGAGAATAATAATATTTATACTAAGGATCTTAAAAAATAATAATTTTGTAGTTAATAAAATAGAATAATTGTCAAAGTAATTTTAAAAAAATTTAAACAAAGTGCCATCATTTAAAACTTCCTCATGGAGGACAATAAAATTTTGAAATTTTTTTTTTAAATAATAATAACCAACTACCAAACAAAAAAATAAAATACCACATATCAATTATATGTGTGTGTGTGTATATATAATTTTTAAGACATAAAATAAATATGTTCTTTACTTACTAATTATGCCATTTATCAAATAAAGTTATCATACACAAAAGTGTAGTGTATAAGTACAATATAGAAGTACACACAAAAGTGTAATGTAGAAGTGCAATGCATAAGTGAAAATAAAAAGTGCAACATGGAAGAGCAAGTTCAAGTCAAAGGTATAATACAGAAGTGTGAGGTAAAAGTGCAACACAAAGGTGCAAAATCACCAACTGTCAGTGAAAAGAGTAGATCACTAGATCAAAAAAAGTGCCATAATTTAGCATAATCAAATGCTTAGAAGATAAAAATGACCAGATAGGTAGAAGAGAATACTCGAGCAAGAGTATGAACAACTAGAAAACAAAACATAGTTCTAAAAAATGAAGATTAAAGCACCATAATGTAAAAGGATGCCTCACAAAGATTTGTAGAAGAATACAAACCTAATTTCAGAGCTAAAACAAATAATCAATACAAATATATATGTTATTTAATTCATCTACCACCCAAAAAATAATTAAAATGAAGGAATACTCAAAAAATTTACTGAAAGGAATGCTGAACTTGGAGGATGAAATCAGCTCTAGTAAAACTAAAACCAACTTAAAACCTCCTTGGTAACAACCAATAGCTTGGGTTAGAAGAAAATATGGCAATAAAAATGATAATATTTATGCTCAAAAATGGAGAACACTAAAATAGGTTACAAGGGTGTGAGTCCTTGAAAATAAAATTTGAATTTTCCCCTCCAAATGCTTGGACAAACTCAAGTTTTTGTTGTGGACAACATGACCCCTTTTTGTAGAATAAAAAGGGACCCTTATAAAAACCAACAACTCAAAAGTTTCCTAGAACTCAAATCTTCTCGCACTTGGTCTCAAACCATGTAAAACCTTGAACGCTTATTTTGATCAACTGAGTATTTTATAACATTCATAATGGGTGATTGGTCATCATGGAGATCCCTATAATCTCCTATGTCTATAATAGTTTAAACCTTCTATGTTTCAAAATGAAGGTTTTCTCATACTTAGAATATTTTACGCTAAGTTATTTTGTAGAGTTAAAATTATACAACTTTTCCCAGGATGGCATCACCCCATATTCCTACCTGACATTTCATGGAGATTTGTTGGTTGACAGTTAAGTTTCCATTTGATTATGTGGCCCTTTTATGATTTAGTCACTTTTCATAAATCTTGTAGGAGCCTGAAAAAATGAGAAGCTCCCATATGGAACCTATCAGACTAGCTAGTCTCCCTAAGGCATCAGAGTTATTAAATCCCTGAGAGCTACCACATAGAACTTGTTAGACTTGTCAGTCTCTTAGAGGTGTTAGAGCTATCAAAACCATAAAATATCTTGATGAATGAGAAACTACCACATAGAACCTATTAGGATTTTTAGTCTCATGGAGGTGTCAGAGCTATTAGAGCCCTAGGAGAGCCTAATGAATGAGAAGCTATCCTATGGAACCTATTTGACTTGTTAGACTCTTAGGAATGTCAAAGTTGCCAGAGCCTTAATAGATCCCACTACATGAGAAGCTACCATATGAAACCTATCAGACTTATCCTAGAGGTGTTAGAGTCTTGAGAGATCCTGATGAATGATAATTTTCCATTTGGAACTTGTCAAAATTGTCAATCTTCCAGTGGTAACATATCTGTTAGAGCACTTGGAGACCCTGATGAATGAGAAGATGCCACATGGAACCTGTCAGACTAGTTAGTCTCCTAGAGGCATCAGATTTGTCAGATCCCCAAGAGAGCCTAACCAGCCACATGTTGCCACATGTGACTTCTCTATAATATGATAGAAAGGGATTAGAGCATCCTAATTGAGCCAAAAATGAAGTACAATCAAAACTTAGAACCAATCTTAAAGTGCCATAAGTCACTTTTGTATGCCAAATGGAAAAATAGTTTAGAATAGCCAGGATAAGGACAAGGGAAAAAATGGTATGGTCTAAGCCATAATCTAATAGTAGATATCCATGTGTACTTGGGAGGTCCATATCACTGACTCTAGTACACAAAAAGGTAAAAGAGTAACACCATAGTTGTGCCTAGTTGGCATATCTCATAGAAAAATACCCAACTAGTAAAGGAGGCATGGCCCAACTAGAGAGTACTTGAGGTTCTATAAGAGCTAAAGTAGGCACGTGCCTACCATGCCCTTGAATTAATCAATTTGGTAACTAGGCTCTAATTGAAAAACTTATAAGCTTCCCTTCACCACCACCAAATCTAATTTTTGGTTGTGTCCAACATCCCCATTCTAAACATGAATTATCCCTCATCACTCCAACACTGATTGCTCACTTGGATGCATTCTCAATTGTGCTCGAAATCCCATTCATGAGTGTGTTTTAGGGGTTCATGTATTTTGTACTGTGTAGTCTTGTACTTCCTTAGTATCTTTTCTCAGTCATGATGACTCAATTTGAGAGATTCTAGAGGAGGATGTTTGAGTCTATTCCAGTGGTCATTCTTAGGAAGAACAATAATGGTTCATGGTGTGTGTACATAGAATAATCACTCACAGATCATGAACTTATTCCATTCTTATATGGATAGATTTTTGCTCCTATTGACCCAGGTTAATATGATGACTGGGCCAACTCTTATGACTTTGTTTATGGTCACTTATTGATACATATTTCTTGGGATCTACACCACCATGTGGAGCATATAGAGTGTCCCTTCATTATTTGGATCACTCTTCAAAGTTTTTTTAGGGATCTTATTGTGACCTATATCACACCTCCTCTACTTCCTATTGTATCTTTTAAGATTGTTATACTCTCTCCTCATGATTTATTTCTTGTTATGATATATCCATGATGGATAGTGCTCTTCCATCTATTGAGTGCCCACTGCAGGAAAAGATTATGGTATACCTTAGTTGTTTCATTATAGATTCTACATATGTTCCTATGTATATTATTTCTCTTTTAGAGCCTTCACAAACTTGCATTTTAGAGTACTTTATTGATTTTAATGAGAGTATACACATTGAGAGTATCGATGACTCATATATTCTCATAGACATTCATCTTATAGATATGAGAGCTTTATTTGTAGACCAGTCTTCAATTTTGATGCTTATTGAGCCTTGTTATGCTACACTTAAAGGGGGGTTTTGGTGTAGGCCTTTTTCCCACTAGGTTTTGCCTACATAGTTTATTATGCTTTTTTAGGGTCCTAAAGGCCATTAAGGCTATTTGGGTTGGTTGTTAAATATTTATGACATCATTATGATGTCATCATACACACATGAATGCATTTGGTCTCTTAGTGGGTGAATAGGTTCTCCATTCCACTTGGTCATCTTAGTGCTTGTATCACTAAGGCCTCCAACCTAGTGATGTTCTCCTCATGCCTTCTCCACTCACAATGGTGGAGCCTATGTACTCAGGTTGTCTAGTGAGTCACCAGTCCACTCAAATAGCCTATTCTCATTTGTATTTGGTGTGGAGAGAGATATATTACTCTTATATGTAGTATGGGTTATTTAGCTTGTAATCCATCTATTATTGTGCCATGGAGCCTGTTAAGCCTTTGAGCTTGGATGCATGCCAATAGGTTATTGTAAGCTTTGTATAAATAATTTTCTCTTCATAACTATAATTAGTATTAGTTTATGCTCATTTCATGATTTTTTACTTCAATGGAGTTGTGCGTTCACATCACCAGTTGTCAGTCTTGGATGTTTGATTCTAGATTATTCTCATAAAAATTGTCAAATTGAAAAAGACCCATATTATTACAAGGCTTATAAAGTATAAATATCCAAGTATAATATTCAATGTAAGATAAGATAAAGATAAAGGATAATGACTTCAAGACATAAACAAACATCTCAAAATGAGCATGATTAAGTAAGAAGAATGAGAGACGAGAGCTCAAGAAAAAGAGATAGAGAAAGGAAGAAGGAGTTACAAGGAATCCCATCATGACTTGCACAACCTTCTTAGTGCATGTCAAATATCCCTAATTCCCATGAGATAGGAGAGATATGTGTGACAAGTGTGGAGGTAATTACAAGTGAATGTAACTCTAAGATTCTCTACAAAGGCTAAAAGAGATGTGGCACCTCATAAATTTAAAATAAAATAAATTTATAATAATAACAAATGCACAACTAAAATAGACTTAATATTAGCCTAAAAATGACATAAATGATTAGGATAAGTAAAACTAAATAAAATTAATCTCTAAAATCCTTCTTAAGTTTAATTTTGGGTTACAAAAGTGGAGAAAACCTTATAAAAAAGAAGGGAGTTGACATTACATGATACTCCCCTTTAATAGAAACTTCTTTATAGAGAAATTATAATAATGACTTTGAGATAAAAAAGAAGCAGATAAGGTGTCACAAAAAATTCAACAATGAAGGTATGATCATCAATAATCTCCAAAAATCCTCTTTGAACAAGAAGGTCAAACTGCTTTAGAATATGCACCAATAAGAAAGGTGATGATAAAGATTATCAATGAAACCTGCAAAACATAAGCTTACACCAATTTTCACATTAAGTAAATAATCTGTCACAAAATATGATCCACATATAATAAATATAATAAAAACATCAAAAATACAAAAGGAGCAAAAGACAACTTCCATCATAAAGTGCGAAAACCTACACAAAAAAGTTACTCAATATATGATGAACTCTAATCAAAGCATATTTCCTTTTCAACTTACAAGAATAAGTGAGCATAGAAGGAATACATAAAGAATTTATTAAAATAGAGATAAATAATATGTGTCTCTTGCAAAATATATAATACTTGAAGCAATTGAAGAATTATCAAAATAACACATATCAAAGTCTCAAGAAAATACATTATCTTTATGAATCCAAATTATTTTAACCTTTGAATGAGGTGTTTTTATGGTTTTCCAACAATATAAAATGTCATGAGTGGATTTACCATAAGATGTGCATAGATAAATTTCCATCAGTTAAAAATATGATGTCTAATTTTACCATAATGCTCATAAATTTTACTATTTTTATTCAAATGAATACAAGAAGCATTATAACAAAAAAAAATCTTATGATATTGAGGAGCACTATTATGCAAAGTCCTTAGATAAAAAGACAATATGAATTTAAATTAACTTGAGAAGTATTATAACTGATCCCTACATAATTCACATTAGTTTTAAGTAAAATAGGCTCAACAGTATAATTTTTGTGTTTGCCAAGTCCACCTCCTAAGTAACCCATCGAGAGCATAATACACAAATCAGGTTTAGAAAAAGTTTATTGCAAGGAAATGTTTTTCTGAGAGAAGAAGAAGATTTTATAAAAACATTATTAGATGTGTGAGTGTGGTCAAAAGAAACAATTTTTATAATAAGTGTGTCAATTTAATTATGAATATTCTCTATTTTTTCATAAAATTTTTTTCAATATGTTAATGGTCATTTGTTAACATTCGATTTGACATTTAAACACAATCATCTCATTATTTTGAATATCAATTTTTTTGCATGAAATCTTTAAATACTAAAAATATTACTAATTTGAATGCCATGCAAAAGTAACTAAGTAAAATTAATTTGTAAATTATATAAATGTTAATGAACAGAGACGTTTAAACATCAACATTGAAACATAGAAAAAGGTAAAGTAATATCACCAAAGGTATTCCCATAGGAAATGAAAATTTAAAAATGCCTTATCAATTTGTGTGTTAACCAAAATAACTTATCATAATTTTTTAATTGATACTTTTTGAAAAATATAAACTTTTTCCCTTTTGTTTTGAAAATAATAGAAGATCCCCCCCCCCCCTTTTTTGTTTTGTTAGACTTTGAAAAGCTATTAATAAAAAAAATGAATATAAAAGGGATTTGAGAATAATAATATTTATACTAAGGATCTTAAAAAATAATAATTTTGCAGTTAATAAAATAGAATAATTGTCAAAGTAATTTTTAAAAAAATTAAACAAAGCGCCATCATTTAAAACATCCACATGGAGGACAATAAAATTTTGAGTGTTTTTTTCAATAATAATAACCAACTACCAAACAAACAAATAAATTACCACATATCAATTATATGTGTGTGCTTGTGTGTATATAATTTTTAAGACATAAAACAAATATATTCTTTACTTATTAATTGTGCCATTTATCAAATAAAGTTATCATACACAAAAGTGTAGTGTAGAAGTACAATACAGAAGAACACACAAAAGTGTAATGTAGAAGTGCAATGCATAAGTGAAAATAAAAAGTGCAACATGGAAGTGCAAGTGTAATGCATAAGTGAAAATAAAAAGTGCAACATGGAAGTGCAATTGCAACACAAAAGTGCAAGTCAAAAGTATAATACAGAAGTGCGAGGTAGAAGTGCAACACAAAGGTGCAAAGCCAACAACTGTCAGTGAAAATAGTAGATTACTAGATCAGAAAAAGTGCCATAATTTAGCATAATCAAATGCTTAGAAGATATAAATTACTAGCTAGGTAGAAGAGAATACTCGAGTAAGAGTATGAACAACTAGCAAACAAAACATAGTTTTAAAAAATGAAGATTAAAGCACCATAATGTAAAAGGATGCCTCACAAAGATTTGTAAAGGAATACAAACCTAATTTCAACGTTGAAACAAATAATCAATACAAATATATATGTTATTTAATTCATCTACCACCCAAAAAATAATTAAAATGAATGAAGACTCAAAAAAATTACTAAAAGGAATGTTGAACTTGGAGGATGAAATCAGCACTAGTAAAACTAAAACTAGCTTAAAACCTCCTTGGTAACAACCTAAAACTTGGGTTAGAAGAAAATATGGCAATAAAAATGATAAAATTTATGCTCAAAAATGGAGAACACTAAAATAGGTTACAAGGGTGTGAGTCCTTGAAAATAAAATTTGAATTTTCCCCTCTAAATGCCTGGACAAACTCAATTTTTTGTTATGGCCAACATGACCCCTTTTTGTAGAAGAAAAAGGGACCCTTCTTAAAACCATCAACTCAAAAGTTTCCTAGAACTCAAATTTTCTCACACTTGGTCTCGAGCCATGTAAAACCTTGAACCCTTATTTTGATCAACTAAGTATTTTATAACATTCATAATGGGTGAATGGTCATCATGGAGATCCCTATAATCTCATGTGTCTCTAATAGTTTAGACCTTTTATGTTTCAAAATGAATGTTTTCCCATACTTAGAATATTTTACGCTAAGTTATTTTGTAGAGTTAAAATTATGCAACTTTTCCCAGGATGACATCACCCCATATTCCTACTTGGAATTTCATGGAGAGTTGTTGGTAGATAGGTAAGTTTCCATTTGATTATGTGGCCCTTTTATGATTTAGTCACTTTTCATAAATCTTGTAGGAGCCTAAAAAAATGAGAATCTCCCATGTGGAACCTATCAGACTATTTAGTCTACTCGAGGCATCAGAGTTATTAGATCTCCAAGAGAGCCTAATGAATGAGAAGCTACCACATAGAACTTGTTAGACTTGTCAGACTCCTAAAGTTGTCAAAGTTGTCAAAACCACAAAAGATCTTGATGAATGAGAAGATACCACATAGAACCTATTAGGCTTGTTAGTCTCCTAGAGGTGTCAAAGCTATCAGAGCCCTAGGAGATCCTAATGAATGAGAAACTATCACGTGGAACCTGTCTAACTTGTTAGACTCTTAGAGGTGTCAGAGTTGTCATAGCCTTAATAGATCCCACTACATGAGAAGCTACCATGTGGAATATATAAAACTTATCCTAAAGGTGTTAGATTCTTGAGAGAGCCTGCTGAATGAGAATTTTCCATTTGGAACTTATTAAACTTTTCAATCTTCCAGAGGCAACATATCTGTTAGAGCACTGGGAGAGCCTAATGAATGAGAAGATGCCACATGGAACCTGTCGGACTAGTTAGTCTCTTAGAGGCATCAGAGTTGTCAGATCCCCAAGAGAACCTAACTAACCACATGTCACTTCTATACAATATGATATAAAGGGCTTAAAGCATCCTAATTGAGCCAAAAATGAAGTACAATCAAAACTTAGAACCAATCTTAAAGTGTCATGTGTCACTTTTATATGCCAAATTGAAAAATGGTTTAGAATAGCTATGACAAGGACAAGGAAAACAATGGTATAGTTTGAGCCATAATCTAATAGTAGAGAGCCATGTGTACATGGGAGGTCCATATCACTGACTCTAGTACACAAAAAGGTAAAAGAGTAACACCCTAGTTGTGCCTAGTTGGCATATCCCATAGATAAGTTACCCAACTAGTAGAGGAGGCATGGCCCAACTAGAGAGTACTTGAGGTTATACAAGAGCTAAAGTAGGCACATGCCTACTATGCCCTTACATTAATCAATTTGGTATCTGGGCTCTAATTGAAAAACTTATAAGCTTCCCCTCACCACCACCAAATCTAAATTGGGATAATGTTTTCAAAATTATCTAAGTTAATGCAACATCAAGAAATGACCAAGTGGATTGTGCCACCAACTCAATTTTAAAATAACACAAGATGAGCCTCCAAACACCATTAATTCAAAAGATATTTGTGAATGCATACAAGTCCTCAAAGCAATTTGATTTACCATTATATCTCCCAACTCCAAAAATTCTTCCCTTTAGCTCCTTATCAATATTTTAGTGCTTCCACTAGGCCCATAATTTCATGCTAAGAAGATCCAAACTCACATAAATGGTTGCATCATGTTCTAACATTACTAAAATATCCCAGAGTATAACCTATTTTATGACTATAACATAATAGATGCATAGACTGATATGCATGAAATATATGGGATTCTCCAAGATTAGTTTGCCAATTTAGACTTATGGACCAAAAATGATGAAATCAATGCTTACCCCATCCACACCTTATGGGAAGGATTTCATGTTGGGATGTTTTTTCTAAGTAATTTATTCAAAGCTAATAATATCATGCATGTGAACATCCTCTGGGTACCCCTCTTGAGCATCATCCTTGAAGGAAATGAAGTCCCAAACCTTGGAAGCCTCATCAATTTGAGCTTGGTCAAAGGTGTCAATGAGGCCAGATGAGCTAGTAACTTATGATGATTTATTTTATGGATGTAGTCTATGCCACCATCGTGTTTAAGCCTTCTATGTTTCCACCATGGACCCCTTCTAGCTCTGTGGTTCACATGTTGTTTTATAAGTTGTACATACACCACTACATGAACCATGTTTGGGACATTTGTGAGTCCTTATACCTCGTAGTATACATGGTCATTAATGAGAGGCCCATGTCATGAATCTCATACAAGATAAGGGACATATGAGCCTACTAGTAGTATAAGGATCACACCATCATCTGGGTGGAGGACATTTGGTAATCACCTCTCCTCTTACACTATCAAGTCTAGCATAGCCTCGTAAAGCAAAATATTACATATTAATTAGTTGAGGGTGTCATGGGTTACTCACTTGATCATTGATAGAAGGTGTATCTAGACTTCCCAATTTTCATTTGCATCACAAATATAAGAATATACCTTTGCTATAAAATATGGCATAAAATAAGAATTCCTCCACCTTGGGAAGGGAAGAGCATAGAGAATGGGATCCCCATTGGGTTATATACGCCCATGTGATGAAGTACATGGCTCAACTCAATATCACATATCATCATGATCCTAATGAGGATGATGATATTCATATCAATCTAGCTGACGATGTCAAAGTACTAGCCAATCCAGACCAGTCCTTAAAGAAAGGCCAGTTCCACCTCTATAGGTTCCTTTAGTGCGATCAACTCCACTACATCTATCCCTGGGACCCATACTGATTTATCTAAGAGAGGATGTTTAAGAAATTAATCCCTATATTTCCAGGAGAATCATACAAAGGGTCTTAGTACCTTTACCTCTATGGGCTTCACCTCTCCCAATATTGGCTCTAGCTCTGCCACCTCCACTTCCATAGGTCACTCAATTACAAACAACATAAGTGTTGCATTTTAACATCGATAGCAACCCTAAAGTGAGACTAGAGTGGAACTAATAAAAGGAAACATTGGAGATTCTTTCTACCACTATCAGTATACCTCATCAACCCATGGGACCACCCCCAGGATTCCCTATTCCTACAGACCTATTCTAATTATGCCTCCTCTAGTTCTTATTGTGCATATTCCCCATTCCACTTAAGTAACCCTAGCTTCAATCATGTTCAATGTTCTCACTTTCCAATTCCCCTCCACTCAACCCACTCCACTTTTAGGAATCCCCACATCCTGCCTTTGGTCTTAAAGAGTCTTAGTTTCATAGCCATCCTCCCCCTAATATTTGGCTTAGTTCAATCAACTTTTACAACTTCAGGGAGGGATCAGATCCTAGTGGATCCCAACTTCACAACCCCAACATACATCATGGTTGTCATGTCAGTGGCTCTATTGGATACTCCTCTAACATGGACACCTCCCATTATCCCCACCTTAGTCATTATTATAGCCACCTATGTGACAAGTGTCCATGTGTACAGAGTTCAAGTGACTCCTAGATTTATAACACCTATAGTTACTCCTCCAGCTCCACAAGTTGATCTAACAATAATTGCCACAATGACTCCATCTATTAATGCAACACAAGTTAATTTAGGCATGATGCCAAAGAAGAATAAGAATGTAATTGTTATCGTGTCACCAGTTCAAGTTATCATTTCCACCATAACTCCATCAACCATAACCACAACTCTAATTAATCTGAGTAAGAGACCTATGAAAAAGGAAAAAATTAACTCTCACAGCCTTCTATTCAGCTTGCCCTTCCCATTTCTCTCAAGTCCTCCCTTTCTATCACCCTAGGCCCTCAAAGAGTCTGATTTAACCACCTAATTTCCTCATTCCTATTGAATACCCCACTTTCAAGTTTCATTGATCCATAGATTAACATGACCCATGACTAATGGTGTTCCCAATTATTCTTGTGGGGATCCCCATTTGTCTTTCCTCTTTTTGTTCCCATGTCCCCTCTTCCTCTTCTTATTTCTTCCTTCATTCCTTCCTCTTCATCCACTCTTCCTCCTCACATACCTCTGCCATTTACCTTTGCCTTTTCCACCACATCTTCATCATTTTCCACTACCTTGGGAGTTACTAGAGGCCTAAGCTAGGTTGGGCCTCTACCACCTACCAAAACAGGGATACCAAAAATAGTCTATCAAGGTGATTTGGAGGTCCAATGGGAATTTGATAGAGAAACTGGGAGCATGAAGAGAGTGCTCACATAGAGGTTTACTCAGGAAGGGAACATAGTGGTATGGCAAACCAAACATGACCTCTTCTCCCTCACCAAAGTGAGGACACCTAGTGGGGAGGAGAAAGTGGTTGAAGACCTTGTATTGGTACTTCAAACTAATAATGAGCTATCTAAAGAGCTCATGGATGACATGAAAGATCAAGTTAGACTACTCAAGTTATAGGTGATGAGCTCTTTCCCAATGGGGTTGATTGGTAGATTTGAAAAATCCCTTGGATAATTGTTTATATCTCTTGGAAAGATGACTAGAGCCCTTTCCATGAGCAAAAGAAAACCTCTAGTGCACTAAAACATATTTGGAGAGGGTTGCATGCATGGATAATAAATGCAATAAGCTTGACATAGTTTTTCATAAGGGAATGTTCCTGGAGCTTAAGCTCATGCCTCTTCTAGACCAAAACCTCTACTAGACTTATGTAAGGAGCATGAGGACTTTAATTGAGGAGTGGTTAGCTACAATGCAAATAATGATAGAGCCTTTGGAAAAGAGCAAGGAGTGGATGATGAACTATTTCAAATAGGTCAACATCATTGTATTATTTCACATATATGACACCTTGGTAGACAAAGAGGAATTCGAGATCCACCTAGCCCCATTTAGCCAGATCATGTAGACAAAAATGGCAAAAGCCAACAAGGCTAGGCCAAAGTGATTTTGGAATTGATAACCCAGTCAATAGCTAACATCAAATAGGTATCTAGTGTGAAGGTTTAGCTAGATACCCCACTCCAAGTCCACAAGAGGTTATTGGGCTAGGTTGAGGTGATATTTTAGCAGGCACCTATGAACCTTAACAAGTTATATTGGGAGTTCAACCTAGTGGCAGTTGTACTGGTAGTTGAGGAGGCACATCCAAAGCAATTGAGAAACAGTCTACCCCAGGCTCCTTAGTGATTTTTTTAATGCATCTAAGGGGATATTTTGTGGGGATAAGGGGAATATTCTACTAAAAATATTTTTATAAACTTTGAGGCCATCATGGCTAGGGATGGTAATCCTGTGCTACTATGAGATGAATCCCATCCTCTATATATTATAGTTTATATTTTTGTAGGGGGATTAACATTTTTGTATATAAATCTCCTTTATATTAATTTTATTTTTATATTTATATCAAACTTTATTTTGGAATCATGGATATTGTCCACTAATTCATGTTTTTTGAAGTGATGCTAGCACTAGAGGATCGATAATGTGTTTTTCTATTTATAATTAATGTAGTAATCAGAATGTGCTCATGCAAATTTGATTCATTTATAGGTTCTTATTATTTCTTATAGAACACTCGTTAAGTTTGTGTGTCTGGAGCTACAAATTTGCTTGGAGGACCTTGTGTGTTAGTTTACTACAGACCACCTTTCATGTGTATATCTTTAGTTAAGCACTTGAAAATTAAGCACTCTTTTGTTTCCCTAAGCACCCTCCATGTATGACTAAGAGTTTGAGCCTTTCATGAAACTTGACATACAATGGTATAACTATAGTTGGGCATGCCCTTGGTTATGAAAGCATTAACATCTTTTGTAAACCAAGAACCTCTTATCTACCTCACTTTACCCTCTCTTTTATGTTTGTTTTAGAGTTAAGCGACCCCCACCTCATTTATAAATTGGAAAAATGAAACACATTATCACTCCAAGCTTTAAATCTATTACACTGGGTTAAATAAGTGAACTAGAACCTCCTTTGTCAAATTAGATATTGAGCCTCTAGTGGTAGCATTGCATATCTTGGAGATTTATACCAAGCAAGCTACATCATGAAACCTAATACCTATAGCTTGTGCCCTAGATTACACAAATAACAATCCTAAAATGAGACAATGTGAGTCCTTCAATTCCACCTAAGTATTTTCCTAGCACCTAATCTCATAGATGTTTCCTAGTACCAAATTTTTGGCATGACAACAATTGGCACTAAAAGGAGGGTGATTGGGAATATTTTGACTATCACTTATTTTATTCTTGTGGCCTCCTTATGTTTTTCACAGCTTGTTACATGTTTAAATGCACAAAAATAGTCAGTGCTAAAATGAGGGTACCTAGGAACATTTTGAGTTATCACTTGTTTTAGTCTTATGGGCTCCTTCACACTTTTTTGATCATGTTGCATGATTAAACGCATGATAACAATTGGCACTAAAAGGAGGGGCCCCTGACAATATAAGTTTTAACTCACTATTTTATCCCTTAAAAACCTAGAGCCTATTACACGGATCACCAAATCCCAATCCAACCTCATACAAACTCACCCTTACAAACTCATAAAAGAGCTAGATCTAGTAGAGGTAGACCTAGGCCTATAGATACCCCCACTAGCTTATCCTCTTTATTTTCCCCAAATAGACCAATACCCATGGTCACTCTTTGGCTTAGTTAGTTGAGTCTATCATTAATTCTCCCAGAGATGTCCATGACCTCCCTATGAACCTAGAAATATACCTCCCATGATCCACACCCAATGTGGGATGAACTAGTGAGGAACATCTGACCTCATATAAAATGACCCTCAGGATTCTAAATGTAGATCATGAGGATGTTGCTTGCATATTTTTCCCATTCACTTTGATGGATACAAATTATGATTTTTTCTTAAAACTACAAAAGAACTTCATTATGGGTTGGTAACAATGCAGTAACACTTTCTTGGCCCAATTCAAATAAGTTGTTGACCCTAGTATGTTATACCAACAATTTTCTTGTATTAAGAGAGAACCAAATGAGCCCATTAGAAATTCCATTACTACGTTTCAAAAAATGTATAGCCAAGTGATCACACAATATAGAATAGATACCTATTAGCTTTCAAGATCTATAAAAATGTGTTAGATCCTTTGACTATTATGGTTTTGTACACAGACCCTTTAGTAAGATCTATAAAAATGTGTTAGATCCTTTGACTATTATGCTTTTGTATACAGACCATTTAGTGATGGATCTACCTCTAGCATATGTTGAAGATATAAAAGTGGATAGACAGTTAAATCCCCAAGGTCAAATTATAGCACCCATTTTAAATGCATTAACAAATTTGCTTGCCTTGAACCCTATCCCTAATACAAGGTATAATGTCTTGTTGCTACCACCCATGCCAATAACAAACCAGCTCTCATTGAGGCATGTTATGCCTAACTATCACCTAGGTTTCCTTAACCCAGTAAATAATAAAGTGGTGCTTCAAGCCCATAATCAAATTCTTATTACCATTGTGAATAATGTCCAAATCATAGCCTAGGAGTCCACCAAAAATTATTTGGAAACCATACAACATATGGTGTAAATGCTAAGTAATTGTTTATTTGGCCTTCAAAAATAGATGGGGAACTCTAGTGGTGAGAGCTCCAACGGGAAATTTATGATACAGGAGCATCATCAAGAACTAAGTACATTTTAGCTTACTAGGTCAATAAGAAGATTTTCTAAGATTGATTTTGTAATAAATTGGTTTTGTGTGAGTGTGGGAAGTCTTGAAAGAACCATCTTGAAGTGTTTAGGCCATTATGAGGTAAAATTTTGGATTTTATTATTGTTTTTAGTTTCCTACCAAAACTAGAAAATTCAAATTTTGAATTTATAATTAAGAGATTGGGAGATTTTATCATGTTTATAAGGTTTTTCTCCTTATGTGGGGGACCCTTAGGGTCTAAATTTACAAAACAAATGCCTTTAATAATCCATATAATGAATATCTATTCTAAAATCCAACTAAGGCATGTGTAATGTTGGAATATGAAAAAATCAAGCTTGTTTGGAACAAGTCTCAAGTGGTTGAGAGATTTTTTTGACTTTAATAACCACAAACTAAGTTTATAAACATATTTTTTCATGGATGAGGTTTGAATCATCTTATGAGGAGCTAAGAAAGCTATAAAGGAAGTGTGAAAAATTTAAGTTTGCAGATCTTGTAAAAGGTCTTGGTACAGGTTGTTTCCAGATTTGAGTTTGACTATTTGGGTAAAAGGGAATGTTAATAAGGTCTTATAATGGTCTATATAATCTTTCATAAGTCATACAAATTGAACAATGGTGATTAATAAGATCATTGGTCTAAAACCATAGTCAAAAGTGACACAATCAAGAAGAAATAGTGTTTTTTGTTTATTTTGGGGATTGTGCAAGTCTATAGCATGATTGATAGAGTAGGAAAATGTTGAGAATGATATAATACAAGTGTAATTAGCCTTTTAAAATCAATAATCTTTGATATATTCAATTAATTAGCTTTCAACCTATGCAGATCCTGAACTAGGGTTTCTAAGACAAAATATTGAATATATTTAAAACAAAGCATAAAAATTTCTTGAAACTTGATAATCTTATTTATGTGGATGTAATTGAATATTTAAAATTAGTTTCATGATATTTTTATGAGTGTAGCTCAACATTTCTTAAAAACACAGTCTTGTAGTCCTATAAACAACGTTAAAACCCTCTTGTAACAGTCCTAAAACTTCAATATCTTAAAAGTAACTCAACCAAAAGACTAGAAACATGGTATAAGGTTAAAATAGGATGTCTATAATGTGTTTCAAGTGGTTTAATGAGTTTTAAAATCATACAAAGGAAGATATGGGTGATTGAGTTTTTGGCAGATCTAGAAAGACCTTAAAACAAGACTAAAGACTCAGTTTTATATCTTTTCTTGAAGCCCCAATTTAAAATAAGGTATGGAACTTCTTGTTTGTTATTTTTAAAGTTTTAATAAATGTATATAGGTCTTTGAATCTATATAAAATATTTACTAAATCTCAATACCATGGAAGAGTCTTAAAGCCTAGTTATAGGCCTAGTATACTTTTGGGATAATATGCTTTAGGGAGTTATCAAGAAAGAGTAAGCCTTTGTAATAAGTTGTGATACATCTAATCAAACATAAGAAACTATATATACCCCCAATTTTCATGATTAAATCCAAATTACTCTTAGATGGAGTGTAGGCCATGTTAAGAAGACTTGAATTAAATTTATTTGGCATGTGGATGAAGTTGCAATCATGAGAAAGGGATGTACTATTGTATTGAAAGTGTAGTGTCATCAAGACAAGACTAAGGAAACCTTTAGAGGTCAGTATTAATTAGGAAGAGTCTATTACCATCTTAATGAAACATAAGAATCTTGAAGGATAGCAAAGAAGCCTTGTTTGAAGAAACATATAGGAATCCAATTCTAAAACATCATTTTGTCAAGGCTTATTTACATTAGATTAGCCATATTAATTAAGAGTAAGGGGTTTATTTGCATTAGAATGGTATCAAAGTTTAATTGAAGCTCTTGGGAATAATTTTTCATGAGTACAGGCTATGGTGAAAAGAAGTTTGATAAAGTAGAAAGTTAAGAAAGGTTCAAGCAGTCCTATAGCCCATTGAGGTTTAAGAAGGATAAAGAGCACATTGAGGTTCAAGAATTAGTTCCAAGGTGTAAAAGACTTGGAAAGAGTGTCAATAGACCAAGAGAGGATATAACCTATGGAGAGACACAAGCAAGGTGAAATATACTTGCTATAACAAGGTAAAAAAAACTTGTTAGAGGGAAAAGAAGTAGAAGACAAATGAAAGGATTGCAAAGAAAGAAGAACCAAATGAAGATAAATAATGAGAAGAAAAAATAAGAGGATTTACATAAATATATATTTGAGATGAATAAAACCTTGACAAGGTTAATTCAAGGTTTGGAAGGATCAATTCAAAATCAGGCAAAGCAAGGATTCATATTTAGAAAAATGATCAAATGGCAAATCAAGCAAAATGGCAAAGTGAAGAAATAAATAACAAGAAGTCAAAAATTGGAGAAGACTAATAAGGGTACTAGAAAATCAACACAAAAGAAACTTAGAGAGGTAATAAGGCCTAAATATTTTTATTGTAATAATTTCTTTGAATGTGTGAATGCAACTAAGCAAACTTATGAAGATGATGTCTCAAACATTAAAAATGTCAAGGAGGACAAACTAATGATGAACATGTTATTAGAGCATGAGAAGATATAAATTTGTTATCAACAATAAGGTGTAATGTTAGGAAAATAATAAGAATATTCTCAATAATAAAAATGTCTCATTGAAGAAATGATAGAAAGAAGAATGCAAGAAGAAGCAGTGTTGAAGCAAGAAGCATTTGAAGAGGCTACATGGCCTCAACTTTTTATTTCTAATGTTGATTTTGATTATGCGCATGTAGATTTACAAGTTGATGATATGAAGGCATTTAAAATTTTATTAAATAAGGAATCCTTTGGGTCATTGTGTAGACTCATTGAAGGCAAAATAACTAATGAAGTGCAAGGTGTAGAGACAGTATGAGAAATACTCACAATGGTGTTTGGAGTAAGAAATTAGATAAAGATGCAACATGAAGATGTGTCTAATTTGAAACATGATGAAGATAAAGTCTAAGAATAGATTATGGTACAAGTTATAGTACCTTATAAAGAAGAAATAAAAACTAAAAATGAAGAAATGAAAGAATACAGTGAAAAAGAAGATCTAATATGGAGGTAAATCATGTAGGAATTAAATTTGTTGGACCTCGTAAGAGATGAGGAAGACATCAAGAAGGTAGAAGATGAGCTAATAGAGCTCTTAAACTAGAGAAATTATGAATGAAGTGAAGATAAAAGTAGTAGAGCATAAGGTACATAAGAGTTAGAATCTTATTTAAGGCTCTTATACAACAAGAAAGATCTGATCAAGTTTCTACAAAGTAGTTATGAAGAAGATAATGAAGAAGCATGAAAGAATGAAATTAGTGAAGGCAAACAAGAGATGGAAGAAGGAAGTGAAACTGGGAAAAGAGGAAAAGAAACTTCATCTGAGATGGAGCTCAAATTTTCCCACTTAGGGAGTATGATGCAAGAGATCATCAAAAACTCTGTACATTTTAGTTTGTTTAGCTTACTAGATCAATAAGAAGCTTGTTTAAGCTTAATTTTGTAATAAATTGGATATTTGTGAGTGTGGGAAGTCTTTAAATAACCATCATGAAGTGTCTAGGTCATTAGGAGGTCAAATTTTGGTTTTTATTGCATGTTTCTAGTTTTTTTGCCAAAATCAAATAGATTCAAAATTTGAATTTGTAATAAAGAGATTGGGAGGTTTTCCCATGTTTAGAAGGTTTTGATCCTTAGGTGAGAAACCCTTATGGCCTAAATTCATGACATAAATCCTTTAATCATCCATACAATGAATATCTATTCTAAAATCCAACTAAGGCATGTGCAATGTTGGAATATCACTAAATCAAGCTCGTTTGGGACAAGTCTGAAGTGGTTGGGAGATTTTTTTGACTTGAACAACCACAAACTAAGTTTAGAAACTTACTTGCACATGGATGAGATTTGAATCATATTATGAGGAGCTAAGAAAGCTATAAAATAAGGGTGAAAAAATTAAGTTTACAAATCTTGTAGAAAGTCAAGGTGGATGTTGTTTCTATTAGAGTATATTATTACTCATGCTTTCTAGGTTCTAACTAGGTGATTAGTTTTTACCTATGTTTATCCTATGTGGTGATTTATCCCACATTGCCTAATTTAGCTTGCATATTGTTTTCCCTTGTTTATTTAAGAAAGGAATCTACATTTTAATATATGATCTTTTGCATATTCTTCGTAATGCTTTTATGAATAACAATTGTTTTGTTTTCAATTGGTTCATTATTTTGTGTATGTTGAAGCATCTATGCCTGTAGTAATGAGCTCTTAGAGAGATCTTGGTTGAAGAGTTTTTATAACTCTTTCATGGTATTAAAGCCACCCTCCAACAGTCATTTCTCAAGTTTGGCTTATAGATTTGTATTGCTTTGAGATCCTTGGACAATGGCTTGTTTATTGAGATCTATAAATTTTTAGTCTTCAAATCTATGTTTGTATTTTGAAGATTTACATTTTAGATTTGTTTTTTTTGTAATCCATAAAGTCCCCTATGTTATTTGTGTCTTTCATAGCACTAATCTACTTGGCATTCTCCTTGGATTTATGCCTCGGATATAAAGGATCTAGTTATGGAAAAATCTTCATTTTGGAGAGCATGTTGTGTTTTGGAGTAGATCAGAGGCCGTAGACATGTTTATTGAAGCTGTGAAAGGTGTTTCAACCTTTTGGTTTACTCAAATCGATCACCTAGCACTCCAAATCTATTTAAGAAGCTTATTGATTGTTGAACAATTTTTAGGAAATCTGCACATTTTGATGCATATCTAACCATACATATGCATTCATAGTGGTTGATTTAGTAGGGGTAGATTTTCATTTGGTGGAAAATGGAGTTGCGATGCTCCTAGTGTGGTGAATTTTCCCAATCAATTCTGACCATCCACTGGCTAAAAGGGTTTCAATTTTTTTGTTTTGGGGTTTTTTTATTCTTTTTTGATTTTATTTTATATGTTTTAAAATAAATTTTATTTCATTATATAGTTTTTTTTAACATATCAAAAATTAATAAGATAAAAAAAATAAACAAAAAATAAAAATAAATGCAATTCATATGGCCTACACCCAAGGCCGAGCCTTGCTCAGACCTCCCCCACCCTCCCCTGAATGCCACACCTCTTGGCCACCACCACTCTACCAGTTATCACCTCCTTAATCAGCGTATCCCTATGTCTCATAGCCTCTCCCACCTGAATGTAATCCTTTTTGCCTCTACCTATAGTTATGACCCCTACTACTTGGCCCAAGCCTACTCTTTTGTAGCCTTCTAATGCTTCCCCTAACCTCGATCTGTAATTGCTCTAGCATCATTGACCAATCAAGCCTGCAACCAAACAAACAAAAAACATTGATCATGTTTTATTTTTACTTGAGCCATTAAAATTGGTAGTGTAATTCCCATTGAAGCATTGAAATTGGCATTAGAATTGGCTTTTTAACTTAGAATTGGCATTAGAATTGGATTTTTAATTTAGAATTGGCATTATATGACTATAATTTCAAGTGTTGGAAATATGCATTGTTATTCAAACATTGAGAATTTCCACTTTGAATGCCTTGGTGGGTTTGTTGGCTCATTAAGTTTCATGATGCCATTATGTTTGTGAGAGGTCTATGGTACAAGCCTGGAGTACTATTGTTTCCAATCAAAAAAAATTCAAAGGCATTTTTATGGCCACTTGAAGACCAATGGGTGGAGTCTAGTTTGATAGGTGGTCAAACCCCCCCACAAAAAAACTTTTTTTAAAAACATTGTTCCTTACCCCATTAGGACTGCCCACTGGTGAATTCTGTCATTATTTGTGCTTGATTGTAATTTTATAGGCCCCCTCCATTATGCATTTATGCAGACACACACATTTTTACTCATATCTTGAGCATTATTTAACATTTGGAGGCAATACTTATTGAATTAGAAAGTTGGTTTGGGCTATTCCATGTAGTATATTTAGTTTTTTCTAATACAATATAAAGTGTAACTATTTCTCAGATTTTTAGAGGGCTTCTCAGCATATGAACATAACCAAACTTTTCAAGCACTTTTCTGCACACTCAAGGCACCTTTTTATTGAATATTTATCAATGATGTCATGGTGATGTCATAGATTTTTCCAACTAAGTGGATGAAGTGCCTTGATAGTCTAAGTGATAATGACAAAGTGTGTAATTTGCTTGTCCTAGTATGCTTGAAGGAGGCTTGGTTGATCATTAGTTTTGACATGGATAGAGATGTTCAGGGATGAGTATGGAGTATTGAACATGTGTAATGGGTCCTATAAAATGTTTTCTATGCTTTGTGTGCTTGTGTTCATGAGTGTTTTTCATCTAGTTAATCATTGTTTTCATCTAGACACTTTGGGTCTAGTGGAAGAAAATCTAAGTAAGCAATTTGTTGACATCATCATTACCACATGCAGATGAGTCAAGGGGAGTTAGTCATATGGTTTTGATCTCATTTGTTCTTAGTCTTTATGTGCTCAATTTAAGGTCATGCAAAGAAGTGAAACAAAATATATGCAAGTACAAAGTTTGGCTCCCAAGTAATTTGACAATGTTTTCCCATACTTAGCCAAATTTTCATGAGGCAAGAAAGCGCTGAGTAAGCATTTTGATGATGGCATATCTCATACATGTGGATGTCTCAAGAGAATGTGATCATACGTGTTTGTTTATTTTTATGCGTAGTTGATATATGCTAAATTTTAGGTCATGCACTAAAGCACATCAAAAGATATGCATGTTCAAAGTTGACCTTTCAGGTAGTTTTTGACACAAGTTGGTTCTGTGATAGATAAATCTGAGGAGGCATTTTAATGTCATTATATCTCACACATGTGACGGTTAAAAAAGTATATAGACAAATTTTTGGATTCTCTTATGTGAGAAGATCATATGGTCCAAATTTTAGAACATCTGCTTGAGTGAAGCAAAAGATATGGAGGTGCAAAGATGGCCTTCTAGATAGATAAGCAATGGTCCCCATACTTAGTTTATTTTACACACTGTTAAAGATCAGGACCAGATGGAGATCTAATGGTTCATAGGTGATTGTAAAGTGAAGATATATGATGTACATCAATTCAAAGAGGTCAAAGTTTTTGTTGGTTAATGAAGGTAAAGATCGAGCTCCTTATAAAAAGATCAACAGAGCGTGTTTGTTCCAAGATCTAAGGAAACAACGAGATGAGGAAAAGTGTTCGATGGTTAACAATATAAGTGATTAGGAGGCATGTGAGAGTTCCAAGTGTCATTATCATGGGGTTTTTAAATCAATATCAAATGGTGAGCTCTATAATGTAAAGAACTGACTGATCCATAGAGATCGATGGTGTACAATGAGTCAATATTGTAAGAGTGCATGAGATGAGGTCAACATGTTCAAGGTTCAATATTTGGCATTAGTGCACTGTGTGTTAAATGTCAATATTTATATAATAATATTGATGGTGCATGTTTAATCTCAAGCTATGAGGACATGATATGTGAGCATAGTGATTGAGGTTTAATTGTGACCGTTTGCATTTGAATATTTGAATTTAACAAAGGAAACAATAGTGTCTAGTTTTTAACCCATAACTTTTGATCCATGCAAAATTTGATCATGTTATAAAAATAAAAGATGAATAAGAATCCATGGTATATATAAAATACCTAATTTAAATATCTGAAAGTATATACAATCAAATCTATGAAGGTCTAAAGTAGATTGTATGTTTGATTGTGTTCTGCAAGTAACCTGAGAAGGGTAATTGAGCTCATTATAATGTTGTTTTGATGTTTAATGATGAATTAGATATTGAATCATGTTCTATATTCCATGAGGACCACCTATGTGCATTATGAAGGTTTGACTAATTGTGTCCAATATGAACAATGGTTTAGAAAGTGATTGTGTGTTCATTCATAGTGACTGTGTGCACAAAATGTTATTTGAGCAAATTGTGCTTAATAAAAAGGGTACTATGATGGTTGTTAAAAATTAAAGAGGACCTATAGATCATGTGGAATGGGACCATGATTTTTTAAATTGTTCTTGTGTTTCTTATTTTTCTCGAAAAAGTGTCAAAGAGTTGAATGGGTCTCCATAGGACCTAAAAGTGACTTAGACCTATTTGAAAGTGGATTATGCTTAAGTGTGACCCATGTTAGATGAATTAAGGGTGAAGGCATGTATTTTGGATGATAAGGAAAGATTATTATCTTAATAATCATGATATCTCTATAAATGGTGAAACCAAATGTGTTGGTTTCTAGTCATGTTTTGAGATACTTATGAGTACATGCTTGAAGTGAAGGCTTGTGTAAATATGGAGCCAAGTAAAGGAGAGAACCTTTGAAAGAGAAGGTAGGTTCATTGAGGACCAGTAGAGGGTGAAGAGTATTATACATGCTTATTTAAGGAAGATGATGAATTTTATCACATAGGTCATTAGACCTAATAAGCCTAGAAAAGGCAGAATGAGTATAGTGAATGAAGGCAAAGCGAAGGTTGTGTGTGCCCAATGGATGGGTTAAAAGGTAGAGAAGGTTGATGACTATGCATATGACCTATAAATCATAATTTTTAAGTCATACAAGTGCTCTTGTAGATTGAGGATGAGCAAAGTTTAGAGTGATCCAAAAGGTGGCTTTGGATGTATTGAGAGAGTGTGTGAAGAAGTGCAGGGGTTGTGTTATCAAAGGTCCATCATCAGGTGTTGAATACATCAATTCAAAGGTGGATGAGTTCATTTCAAAGGAGGGTCTAAAGGACTTGATCTTCCTTAGGGGTAGCTTCTCCTTGTGAAATAGGTGTTTCACTAAAGGCCTTTGGTTAGGAGGGCTTGACCAAGGTTTTAGGTGGTTGGGAGGACTTGATCATCTTAGGGGATGGTTCTCCTTGTAGAAATTTTATTTCAATAAATACTATTCAAAAGGATTTGATCAATCTCTATTTTTTAAAACCTTATAAGACATGTAGTCTAAGTGTTTGCAGGCTTAAGAGTGGGTTTTATTCTGTAAGAGGGTTTCTCACGTAGATGATGTGTCAATGTGTTGTATGTTCTTATTCATGCTCTGGATGAATGTGCTTTCATGTTTATATTGCTAGATCAAGTTGATGTATGATGGAATGGTTTTGAAATTGAATGTGCATTGTTATATACTGATTCACTACCCCCCCTTCTCAATAGCTACTACCAACAATTACTATCATAGTGGGTCCTTTGGAGGAAGCTTATCAGCTTGAAGGAGATCTTGATTTCGTACAAAGATGGATAAACAGTTGAAGAAAGAAAATCAATAGTGGAAGGATGTGATTAAGGAACTTGTTGAGTAGATATGTACTTTGAAAAAAGATGCCAAAGAGGATGAGAATGTTATCAATGATCTCAAGGTTCAGCTAGTAGATGCCAAAACAAGTTTATGTTCAAAAGAAAAGGACATCATGTTTGATAAATAAGCTTGCCATAATAGTAGAGAAGATGATAGCAAGGAAGAAGAAGTTGATCTAGAAGCTGAGATCATGAGTGCACTTGGTGAACTAAAGGAGAAAAAGAAGAAGAATCATAAAATGAGGAATATGATCAAAGGTCTTGAAGCATAAGTCAATTATCTTGAGGGAAGTTTATATGGCATGTCCAAGAAAGAAGAAAAAAAGTATCAAGAATAGATCAAGTCTATTGAAGTGCAAGCATATAGATTGAAAGACATGGCCAACAAGGCCAAAGAGGATGAAGAGAAGATCAGTATTCTTGAGGATCAGTTAAGGACTACAAATGCAAATCTGAAAGCAAATGAAGATGAGTGCAATCAGCTAAAGGTTAAAATTAATTCATTAAAAAGTGAGCATGAGCTTGCTATATTCAAGTTGGATAAGTTGGAAGAGAAGCATGAGTATCTCAAGGAGAATGCAAGCTTTGAAATTAATACAAGAAGGTTTGTTAGACAACCAAATTTTTCAAGGTATGCTAGTTTATTTCATGGTCATTATTATACATGTGTAAAGTATGGTCATAGAGCTAAGGACTGTAGAAGGAAGTCTGTCAAGAATGAGTCCTCATGGATCCTTGGAAGAAGAAGCAATTGGTCTTGAAGAAATCATAACTTAGATTAGTCAAGAAGTGTGTTGAATGATATTGTTTGTTACAATTGCAATAAAGTAGGACATATTGCCAAATTCTACAAGAATAGTTTGAATATGCACTCAAGTTTTGATAAGAAAAAATATGCTCCTAAATGTCACTCAATGGTATTAAGACCAAAAACTATGAAGGATATTCATGATCAAGGTGGACTGCCTGCTACATCAAAGAAGGAATCAAATATGAAGAAGATACAGAATTTGTCTTCTGTCTAGATAGAAAAGGGGGATCACAATTATCATTAAGCAAAAGGTATGAGTGATCTTGTTTGTTTCAAATGTTATAAAATTGGTTGCATTACTAAGTATCGTAATAAAAGGTTGAATGAGTTCCCAAATCAAAATAAGGTATATGGAGCTCCTAGTGTTCAAGGAAGAGGCCAAAAATGGGTATGGAAATCTAAGCCTATTAGAAGAGATCAGATTGAGACCAAAGATGGTTTGTTTGTCATGATAGACATGAACGAAAGTCAAGAGTTTCTGTTGATAGCATTTATTGAAAAATCTAAAGAAAATAATAAAGTCAAGAATTCATTCAAAGTCAAACAAGACTGCAAGTTAGATGAGATTATGGAGATATGGGACTCTCAAGAATTTTTAGACTTTTAGTCTCTCTTTGTCAAAGGGGTGTCTCTTTTTAAGCTTCAAGGAGATACTTTACAGAAAGAGGAAGCGTGGTAGATGTTGGTTGGGTCTTGATTGATGTTGAGAGAACAAGAAGGTCATGAGAAGATGTGTTGGATTCATATGAAAGATTTTTGTTGATTGGCAAACCTATGTGTCAAGATGTTCTTTGGTTGATCAGTTTGCTCTCAGTTTTTGAAGGACTAACCCAAATGATGAAAGGCAATGACCTGAGGGTTTGATGTCTACAAACCTAATGTGTGTGTTCATGATGATAATGACTCAATTTTGATATATGAATCTAAGTGATCATCTGATGGAGAATATGTAATGTTTTCGTCAATTGGTGGCATGCTTGTAATGCATGGTTGAGCCCAGTTTAATGTTATTTGTCATGAAAGAATGTTAGCAGTATGTATAAGGTCTACAAGCAGGGTCAGAATGAATGTTTTTAGGTGGCCTAATGAGATTGATGCAATTTCAATAATATTTTGATGCTCAAAAAGGTCTGTTCACCTTATTCTAGTTTTCTTCAAGTATTTTTGTAGTCTGAAGGTATGTTGAAGTCAAATTGAAGATTTTTTAGCGCTCTCAATTTTCTCAATTTTGGCTTAAGCGTAAGCAAGCCTAAAATGGTTTATAAAATGTATGCGTTCCAAAATATTTGGAAGCTCAAATCTTGGTCCAAAAGTGTGTAATGGTTTTTTCTAGGTGTACAAGAAGTTTTAGAAGTGGATGTTGACCAAAAGGAGGTTTATTGACTTTGTTTGTTTTGAGATTCTAGGGTTTTGGACTCTACTAGAAAAATGGTTTTCCTTGTGATTTGAGGTCTAAGGATTATTAATAGGTTTAATGGGCCAAATTTGTTATCAAATAAATATTCATAGAGATTTTAAGGTTTGTGGTTTTCAATTTATTTAAGTTTTTGTCAAGATGGAAGCCTAATTAGCTAGTAGGTTTGTGAAGGAATTATATTACATAAGATGATATAGTTATTAAAAATTGGTGTGATTGAAGAAACATATGATAATGATATAGATATGAATTTTTAGGTCATGATGTGCATTTACTAAAAATCATGGCCTCTGCAAGTTCTAGGTAGGGCTATAAGGAGACTAGACAAGCCTAATAAGAAGAAAAGTGATTTTTGATCGGTTTCTCCAAAATAAAATGGCATGAGTAATTAAAGGAGATTTTTTAGGTTGGTTGAGATCATGTGTCTTATTTGGTGAGCAGCATAAAGTTCTATTGGTGGTCTCTGAGGTGGCTTGAGAGAAGAGGCTAGTAAGCTTGTGTGGTGATTCTTCATGGTGTATGGAGATCTGAAGATGCACAAGATGTGAAATGGCTTTAAAATATCATGGGGAGTCCCTTTTAGATTTTTTTGGTGAGTTTCATAATATTTTAGTGCTTTTTTGTGTTCTTTCTTCATTGGTTGCAGTGTTTGGTTGAAGAGAGTATTGGCTTGGAGCAAGAAGGATGTTGTCAAGGAAAGAAGAGGTATGCTCAAGGTAAGGGGGAGTTTTTAATATCTTTATAATATGGTATTCTCCTTATGGTAAAATTTTTAGGTCCTCAAGATCAGTTGGTGCCCACTTTATCATTGTGTCAAAGGGGGAGAAAGTTTGTATTGTGAGGGTGCTTGAAGAAAGAGAAGGAAGGTGAGTTGTTTTGATGGGTGTTGACATCAATGACAAAAGGGGAGATTTTTGGAGAGTTTTCAATAATGTCATGGTTATTTCTTAGAGGTTTCCAAGTGAGTGGATGAATTTCCTTGATATTCTAAGTGATAATGACAAAGTGTGTAATGTGTTTGTCCTAGTATGCTTGAAGGAGGCTTGGTTAATCTTCAATTTTGACATGGATAGAGATGTTCAAGGATGAGTATAGAGTATTGTGTATGTGAAATGGGTCATATAAGATGTTATATATGATTTTTTTGCTTGTGCGTAAGATTTTTTTTCATCTGGTTGATCATTATTTTCATCTAGACACTTTGGGTCTAGTGGAAGAAAATCTGAGTAGGCAGTTTGTTGACGTCACCATTACCATGTGTGGATGATTCAGGGGGAGTTGGTCATATGGTTATGATCACACTTGTGCCTATTTACTATCCACTCAATTTAACTTCATGTAATTAATTACAACAAAATATATTCAAGTGCAAAGTTGGGCTCCCAGGCAGTTTGACAATGTTTTCCCATAGCTAAATTTGCAAGAAGAAATAGCTGAATAAGCATTTTGATGATGGCATATCTCACACATGTGTAAATTTAAAGATAAGGTTATCATATGGGTTTGCTTATTTTTATGTACATTTTATATTATCTAAATTTTATTTCATGATCTAAAGTGCGTCAAAATATATGCATGTTTAAAGTTGGCCTTTTAAGCAATTTTTGACACAAGTTGGCTCTGTGACAGATAAATCAGAGGAGGCATTTTAATGTCATTATATCTCACATATGTGAGGGTTATATGGGAATATTGACACATGGTTGTATTATCCTAAGTGATTATATCATATGGTCCAAACTTTAGAACATGCACTTGAGCGAAGCAAAAGATATGGAGGTACAAAGATGGCTTTCCAGGCAGATGAGCAATGGTCCCCATACTCGGTATATTTTGCACAATGTTAAAGATCAGGACCAAATGGAGATATAAAAATTCATATGTGAAATTAAAATTAATATATATGGTACACATAAAGTTACATATGTCAAATTTTTTTTTGGTTAATGAAGGTAAAGATCGAGCTCCTTATAAAAGGATCAACGGAGTGTGTTTGTTCCAAGGTCTTAGGAAGTAGTGAGATGAGGATAAGTGCTCAATGGTTAATGATATAAGTTATTAGGAGGAACATAAGGGTTTTAAGTGTCATGATCATAGGTTTTTTAATCAAGATCAAATGGTGAGCACTATAAGTTAAAGACCTAACTGATCTGCAAAGATCAACGGTGTATGATGAGTCAATATTACAAGAGTGCACAACATGAGGTCAACATGTTCAAGGTTTAATGTTTGGATTTGGTGCACTATGTGTTAAAGTTAAAGATTCATACAATAATATTGATGTTTCATGTTTAATATGAAGCTAAAAGGGCATGAGATGTGAGTATAGTGACTGAGGTTTAACTATGACCGTTTTCATTTGAATATTTGAATTTAACAAAAGAAATAGTAGTGTCTAGTATTTGAGCCATAACTTTTGATCTATGTATAATTTGATCATGATATAAAAATAAAATATGAAGAGGAATCCATGGAAAATATAATTAACCTAATTTGAAAAATTTTAATTATGTACAGTCAAAGTTATGAAGGTATAAATTAGACTATGTGTTTGACTATGTTCTGCAAGTAACTCGAGAAGGGTAATTGAGATCATTATGATGTTGTTTCAATGTTTAATGATGAATATATATTGTATAATGTTGTATAATCCATAAAGACCATTTATTTTCATTATAAATGTTTGAATAATTGTATGTAGTATGAATAATGGTTTATAAGGTGATTGTGTGTTCGTTCATAGTGACTATGTGTACATAATGTTGTTTGAGTGAATTATGCTCAAGCAGAAGGGTACTATGATGGTTGTTGGCACTAAAATAGGACCTATATATCATGTGGAATGGTTCCATGCTTTTGGAAAGTGTTATTTTTTTTCTTAGTTTACTTGGAGAAGTGTCAAAGCGCTGAATGGGTCTCCATATGACCTAAAAGTGACTTAGGCCTATTTGAAAGTGGATTGTGCTTAAGTGTGACCCATGTTAGATGCCTTAAGGGTGAAGGCATGTATTGTGGCCAAAAAATAAATATTTTGATCTTGATAATCATTATATCTCTATAAATAGTGAAACCAAATGTGTTATTTTCTAGTGATGTTTTGAGAGACTTGTGAGTAGGTGCTCAAAGTGAAGGCTTGTGCGAATATGGAGCCAAGTAAAGGAGAGAACCTTTGAAAGAAAAGGTACAGGTCAATGAGGACCAATAAAGAGTGAAGAGGATGAGACATTATTGTATGAGGAATGTGATTAAGGTGATCACATAGGTCATTGGACCTAATAAACCTAGAAGAGGCGCAAAATGAGTGAGTGTGCTCAAAAGGCTATTTTAGAGAGTGTGTATGGTGAGAAAAGGAAAAGTGAAGGCTGTGTGTGCCCAGTCAATGGGTAGAAGGGTAGAGTAGGTTGATGACTATTTGTATTAATTGTAGGTCATGTTTTTGATGCCATAATATTACTCTTGCATATTGAAGATGAGCAAAGTGTAGAGTGATCCAAAAGGTGGCTTTAGATGTATTGAGAGTGTGTGTGAAGAAGTGTAGGGGCTATGTTAGCAGAGGTCCATAATCAGGTGTTGAAGACATAATTTAAAGTTGGAGGAGTTTATTTAAAATTATGGTATAAAAGACTTGATCTTTCTTAGGGGCAATTACTCCTTGTGAAATAGGTGTTTCATTAAAGGCCTTTGGTCAAGAGGACTTGATCAAGGTTTTGGGTGGTCAGGAAGACTTGATCATCTTACGGGCTGGTGCTCCTTGTGGAAATTTTACTTCACTAAATCGTGGTCAAAATGAGTTGATCATTCTCTAATTTTTAATATCTTATAGGACATGTAGTCTAAGTGTTTGCAGGCTTGAGAGTGGGTTTTATTTCCCAAGAGGATTTCCCACATAGATGATGTGTTGATGTGTTCTATGCTCTCATTCATGCTTTGGATGAATGTGATTTCATGTTTATGTTGTTAGATCAAGTTGATGTATGATGGAATGGTTTTGAAACTGAATGTGCATTATTGTATATTGATTCACCCCCGTCTCAGTAGCTACTACCAACACTTTCGAGGTGCCATTTTTTTTGAATGTGTGTTATTTTTCACCTAGAGTACAAAATTGTAATTTATTTTGAATTATATTATGCAAAAAATGATATTTGTTCTATTTTCTATTTTAACTCAAAATTACAATCTGGTGAAGATTTTTTGTAAAACTGCATAATTATAAGAAGTTAAGGAGTTTTATGTGTTATAGGCCTTACATTGTACTTCATGAATGCACTATGTCATATGTATTTTTGGTTGAGTCTGACATCCTTTACATGTGCTTTATAGGTTATCATGTTTGGTAAATGATCATTTTAGGTGTGCTTTTGCAAACATAATGGATTTTTTCACCATTTACCATACTCTTTCATCATCCCATGACAGGCTCTATTTTAATTTTCACATTAGCACTTTGACACACTTGTAGTTTATGTCATGTCTCCTCGAGGCCCCTTTCTTAGCACCTCACCTTTTTATATGGGACACCTCTTTGCTCACTTATTTTTGGAGCATCATTCTTGATGGCTTATTTGATAGGTCGATAGTTTCCTCATTTGAAATTATTCTAGTGAAGACTAGTGTCTTCCTTGTTTCCATCTGGTGTTTTTTATGTATGGGTTATATTGTACTCATACTAATTTATAAAGCTCCATGGGGGGTTTGTTGATTCAGCTTTGTCTACCTTCATGCATTTATGTGCTCTATTATGGGAACCTTTTCACATCTTCAATTGTTTGTCTCTTCCATCACCACCATGAGCCATCCTATTTGAGAGACATTATCTGTGTTTTTGACACCACCTTTTTGACAATTGACAGTCTCCCACAGTTTGAAATATAACTATTCTGGTGTCTCCCAGTGTCATCTTGTCTTCTTCGATAGTTTGATAGTCTCTTTTAGCATGAAATGGAGTTATTCTAGTGTATATAGTGTCATCTTATTTGGTGTTTGAGTAGTGGATTCAAACCACTCGTACAGTGCTTTTTATTTCACTCCACCCAGTCAGCAGTATGGGGGGGTGATGCACATTTTTTTTCTTTGGTATTGAGTGTTCTTTGCACATGTATTACTCTTGTGTACTTTCATCACCACTAATAGTCATCTTGATTGAAGCTATTCTGGTGAAGACTAGTGTCATTTGTTTTATGCTTGAGTAGTGGATTTAGACCACTCATGTAGATTGAGTTCTTTCATGACTTGCAAGTACTTGGAGTGTAGACTACTTCAACATCATATTTATGGGGCTTCCCAACTCTCTCTTCTTCTTTTAACTCTTTTGGGGGGGAGTTTTTCCTACAGGTTTTATCTCTTTTATCTAATTTATAAGAATTATATGTATATTTTGTAATTTTTTTAGTGTGGATTCCTCCTTTGTATATGGGTATCTTATTCAGGCAATTTGTTTATTGAAACCCATATGAGGATTATTACTTGACTCCATGGCCTTCTTGGTGATTCTTATAGTGACACCAGTGTGGTGTCCCCACCAATGACACCAATATGACAGCCCCACTAGTATTTATGCTCATTTCTCACCATCTTATTGGAGGGTGTTCAAGCAATGCTTCCTCAGGTTCATCACTCTACTTAGTACTTTGGAGCACAGTGCTTGTGTTCAGTGATCCTCGTATTCAGCACCATTCCTAATTTATCTTGGCAGTTACAATGACTTGACATCCATGTACTCCAACAAGATGGATTGGCATCCATAGGAACACGTAACTTCACATTGAATCCTCTATTTTTATCCCATAGATTCACTTAAGAGGGGGTGTTAGAGTTTATAATTACTCATGCTTGCTAGGTTCTAACTAGGTTATTAGTCTTTACCTAGTTTTGTCTTATGTGGGGATTTATCCAACATTGTCTAGTTTAGATTGCATATTTTTTTACCTTATCTATTTAATCAAGTGATCTACATTATAGTATATGATATTTTTCATATTCTTTGTAATTATTTTTTGAATAACAATTATTTTATTTTCAATTAGTTTATTCTCTTATGTTGAAACATCTATGGTTGTAGTAATGAACTCTTGGAGAGATCCTGGTTGAGGAGTTTTGATAACTATTTCAGTTTCTATATTTTATTTTTATTTTATGGGTAAAATGAAATTTTGATAAGGTCCTATAATGGTCTAAATATTCTATCACAAGTCATACAAATTGAACAAAGGTGATTAAGAGTTTCACTAATCTAAAAGCACAATCAAGAAGAAATAATGTTTTCTATTTATTTTGGGGATTGTGAAAGTCTATATCACAATTGAAAAAGTAGGAAAATGTTTATAATGATATAATACAAGTGGAATCATCCTTTAAAAGTCAATAATCTCATAGATATGCAATTAATTAGCTCTCGGCCTGTGTAGATCCTGAACTAAGGTTTCTAAGACAAAATATTTAATATCTTTAAAAATAAAAATGGAAAATTGTTGAAAATAGGTAAGAATGTTTATTTTGATGTAATTGAAGGTTTAAAAGTGGTTTCATGGTGTTTTTATGAGATTAGATCAATATATTGAAAACATAATCCCGTAGTCCTGCAAATAAGGGTAGAACCTTCTTGTAATAGTCCTAAAACTTCAATATCTAAAAAATGACTTAACCAAAAGATTTGAAACTTGGTATAAGGTTAGAACAGCATGTTTATGATGTGTTACAATTTGTTTCACGAGTTTTAAATCATTAAAAATTAATATATGAGTGATTAAGTTTTTCTACAGATCTAGAAAAAACTTAAAATAAGACTAAAGAGTCAATTTTCCATCTTTTCTTGAAAATATTATTGTTTGCCATTTTTAAGGTGTTATTGAATGTCTATAGGCCTTTGAATATATATAAAATATTTACTAAATCCCAATACCATGGAAAAGTCTTAAAGCCTAGTTGTAGACCTAGTAAACTTTTAGAGTAACATGTTTTTGAGAGTTATCAAGGAAGAATAAGCCTTTGTAATAAGTTGTGATACATCTAATTAGTCATAATAAATCCTATTCACCCCTAATGGTCATGATTGAATCCAAATTACTCTTAGGATGGAGGGTAGGCCATGTTAAGAAGACTTGCATGAATTTTTTTTGGTATGTGGATGAAGTTACAATCATGAGAAAGGGATGTAATGTTGTGTTGAAAGCATAGTGTCATCAAGACAAGACTAAGGAAACCTTTAGATGTCATTATTAATTAGGAAGAGTCTATTGCCATATTAATAAAATATAATAATCTTAAAGGATAGTAAAGATTCCTTATTTGAATAATCTTGTGGGAATCCAATTCTAAAACACCATTTTATCAAGGCCTACTTATATTAGATTAGCCATTGTAATAAATAAAAAGAGGTATACTTGCATCACTTTACCTACCATATACATAAAATATCCTACAACCACCCCAATAACCAACCAGAATCCTTTCCCAAAAAAAACTCAAGATCAACATTTGTGAGATAGCCCTCTCAAACTAGTGTCGTGTGCACAACATGGCTCAACACGCAGAACTTGATTGCATAAAGTTATGTATTGCCTTTGATATCTTCAAGAGGGATATGAAAGAATATGAGGAGGTCCAAAATCATCCCACTGTCATAAACCACCTTGAGAAATCTAATGTTACTAGACCGTCAAGCATAGATATGGTGTTAGAGACTATGGAGTTCCCTATCCAATTGGATAATGAGTTGGATGAGGCCACCAATGAGGTTCAGGGCTTCTATCAGGTCCAAAAAATTAACTATCACCTTAGGAATCAAATGCAACAACAACCCCTCATCACCTCTACTCCTCCAAATAATCGTACAATCCCTCTTGATCCTAAAGCTAGGAATGATCCACCACACCAAAAACCTAGTAAGCCTAAGGTCCCTATAGATACTCAACTAGCTTGAAGAAAAACATGTTATAAAATAGTGGAATATATGAAGGCTAATATCATGCTTCACAAGCTTGATTATATCACTAAACAACAAAATCTTCTACTAAAATCACTCATAGACAATCCAACCTAGCCAAAATAGAAGGATACCCACACTAATATGATCATCCATAAAAATGAAACTGAAGTTCCCCCTTTCCTCCTCATAGTTTGACTATTCAGGAATAACCTACATAACTACTTAATCAACTCAGTAGCCTCAGCTAATGTGATTCCTATACGACTTTGTGAGAAATTAGGTTGGTCCCTGTTAAGTTAGATAAGGTGGTAGTCCATATAGATAAATATGAGGCTAAGGTAGCTGGTGAACTTCTAAATTCACTTATGCAACTAGAAGCCAAACTTAAGGTCCAACAGTTCATAGATATCCAAGTGGTAGAGATTCTTAAAGCTTACAAAATGTTCTTTAGTAGAGATTGGTCCAAAATCCTAAATGGATACATGGTTACTTGCTTTTCACATACATGGTTACCTTGGAGAGGCATAGACAATCAAATTTGAGTGGACAAAGAACCTAGAATGAAACATATGACCACTTAGTACAACATAATTAAAAGATAAACCTAGTCTCCTCTGACATAGGCATATATACCTTGTCCAAAGGACCCGTTAAGGACAAAGCTGATAGCAATCTTGAGTTTCTAGGTTTATGGTCCCTACACTTCGATGGGCCCCATTTGAAGCAAGGTTCTAGGGTAGGAATTATCTTGATTAAACCACAAGGGAAGTGACACTTAACTTCATATATACTATAGTTACCTTGTACCAATAATATTGTAGAATATGAATCCTTGATCTTTAGGCTTCAATTTACCTTAAAACACAAAGTTAAATAAGTAATTATATTTGGGGACTCTAAAGTTGTCATAAACCAAGTTAGGAGCAAATTCTAGTGTAATTTATCCTACCTTGGGAAAAATAAACACATGTCATTGGATTAATAGAGATTTTTACTACATTTAATGTTATTCCCATACCTAGAGAGGAAAAATAGGTGGCTAATTCATTGGCAACTTTTGTTGTAAATTCTAGACACTACTTATGAATAATATAGCACCTCAATTTTATATACTTAGCAAACTCATACCTTGGAAGTTCCTCTCAGTTCTAAACCTTGATCACTTTTACAAAGTTTCCATCTACTCCCTCTTGTGCCCCTTGGCCTATTTATTAAACTAACTAGTCTTATATTGATGGTCCAAGCCTTCTATCTTGCCCAGAATGCTTAAAAACTACTTATTTTCCACTTTTTCAAGTTCAAAGCTTATACCTATTTTCCCTCTAGATAGACACTTGCATCCTAGATATATACATACATCAATGCAGGTGTCCTACTCTGATGTAAGTGTGCAGTGCCCTAAAGTCATTAAATTTGTAGATGAAATGTATCTTAAGGGTTGACATAAGTGTTATTATGCAAGATCTTCTCCAAAGGGATTGGTATAAATATAAGATCAAGCCTCATTCATTTTTCACCTAGCACAGACCAAGGAAATTTATTAAAAGCATTTTATCAAGAATTTAATTGAGCAAAGCTTCCCTATTTTATCCTATTTCAATATTAGTCATAGATAAAACAAATATACAAGTTTAAAGTATTGAAAGAGCAGCCCAAGAGCTATATTTTCCAAGTTACAAGTTAGGTCATTGTTGTACTTTCTTATCACACATTGCATCATTCACATACAATCCAACACACAAGGAATAACTACATAATTCTAAGGCCCTCTTCATAGTATTGGCTATGTAGGCAACATTTATTGATAGAGGGGTCTTTGGGGCAACTTGACATTGTGTGGCCACTAACCTGATGAAGAAGTAGCATTTTACTATTTGACAAGGAACGACAATCCATGACCTAGATTTGAATGCACCAAAGTGAAGGTGATGAAAAAACCAAAAGCATTCAGGTGGTTACATTCCATTCTAGCAGATATTTTGTATAGGACACCTACATCCAACCCAGACACTTGCATTGATGTAACTATCCCAGGTTGATGCAAGTGTTTGAGGCTATAGCAGTTCTTAATCCAAATTTTGGTGATTGTTATAAAACATTCTTCTATTCGACTTCCTACATGTTCTATATCCAAATATGTATTAGAATCAAAATTAGTTAAATATTTTATTTATTTCTCATTACCATATCTAGCATAGTTGTACTTTCCATTTTTAGCATATCTCAGTACAATAAATTTAGTATATGTTATATCTAAGTTTTAAAATTAATTAGCCACCTATAGATATGTTTATCACCCTTATGCTTATTCATTTTTATACTCTTAATCTTATCTATCATAATAGGATCTACATCCAAATTTATGGTTAAGCATTTGGTGAATATGATCTTTGAGCTCAAAACCCTAGGTGGTTTAGGGTTTTATATTTCTTATTTTTTTATTTGTTGTAATTTTTTGTAAAATTTGAATTTTTTATTTGTAAAAGCCATGGAAAATGTTAATCCCAAAAACCAATTTCAAATGGAAGATAAATAATCATTGATCACTCATATCAATAATAGCAAGAGCTTAAATGATGCATTTTTTTATGTTACAATAGATGAAATAAGTAAGCATGATAAAGTTAAGGCTTCTTCACCTAGTGATGGTGAGTCCCATAAATCTACCTACATCTAGTGGAGGCATAGATTATGTATTCTAACCTTTGTTTCCTAAAAACACTACTACTACATCTACCACATAATTACCAATTTCTTCAACTCAAATACCAGTTTCGATGCCTATTGCTACTCAAACCATGTTCACTTCTCCATTAGTGACTATTCAACTTGCTAATTTAAACCCCAAGGGGTCTATAGTTCAAACACTCCTTTAAGTTATAAAGACCTTAGAGGACAAGGTTACAAACATTGAACAAAATGTTTTAAATTCTCCTCATGGTATTGATTTTCAAGATGTGTTGCATAACCCTCTCGCACTTGATGTATCTTTGCACCCATTTACAACTAATTTTGTTGTACCTAAGTTCTCATTTTATGATGGCAAGGGTGATCCTGAGCAACATATTTAGTCTTTCTATGTGGTATGCCTTGATTATGCCTCCACTGATAAAGTTTTGACCAAATTATTTATGAGGAGCCTCAAAGACTATGGTTTGAGGTAGTTCTATGATTTACTTCTCCAATCTGTGAAAACATTAAAACCTCTTGCAAATTAGTTTTGGCACATTTCTATATTAACATTACCAAAAAAAATTCCTATGCCCAAATTTTAAAAATCAAACAAGGAACCAATGAACCTATCAATGAATATGTTTTGAGGTACAAGATAATGTTGGCTAAAATGATGAATCCTATGGAAGATAAAGAAATTCAAGACATATTCTAAATTTTTTTACTTGCTCCTTTACATGAGTCCTCCATTTTCAAAAAGTTCAAATCCTTTGATGACTTGTGCCATGTTGTTCGAGACCATGAAATGAAACTTATCTCATTGAACAAACTTAAGCATGTTGCAAACACACCGATTACATCTACATCCAATCCCAAGTTTAAAATCAAACTAAGTTATAAGGTAAAACCTCATGAGCCTAAAAAGGAAACAATCACCATGGTTAATATAGTTTCACAGTAGTTAATTGGCTTGTTTTATCTAATGCACCAAGGAGACAATTTATACGCTTACCCGAGTTTCCCAATTCATTACTCCCACAGCTAGTAGAGTGTCATATTATATCTCTCCCTCATCCTTAAAGGTTGATATGAGTTAGCCTCTACTCAAAGGATATGATTCAAATGCTTATTGTAATTATCACCAAGAATTTTATGAACATGTGTTTTACCTTTAAGCATAAGATATAAGACCTTATCGATGATCAAAAGATTAAATTTGATGATATTCTAAAGGAATCATGTTCACAACCTAGTGATCACCAAAAAAGTAAAATATTTAACAATCCTTTACAAAACCATTCTAAAAAATTACCATAACTACAAATAACATACAATGCACATCCTCTTCCATCACATTATGTGCACCTACTAGATGGGATTATTTGCACATATACATAGCATACACATCATATGGTTCAAAGACCTTCTATTACCTTTCATGATAGTGAGATTAAGGAAGATGTTTTAGATCTTCATTCTTTATTCATTTTAGCATACCTTGATAAAAAAACTTATACATAGTGTTATGATTGATAATGGTGCAAGCGAGAACATTTTTACCATGACATTACTTACACACTTGGGTTATACTCATCATAATTTACACCCTTATACTAGATCAGTTAGAGCATTCGATGGGACCTTGCAATAGGTTCTTGGTGAGATTGACTTTCCTTTATAGGTGGGTCCCACATATGTGATTACTACCTTTTCAGTTATACCTTTCATGGATGTCCTTGATATGTTATTGGGACAACATTGGATACATACTCTTCGAGTGATACCTTCTATAGTGCATGGGTGTGTTAAATACATTCATGCTAACTAGGTAATTGCAATTATCAAAGTTCCATATGATCATCCTCTTGAATAATAAAAAAGCATACCCAACAATTAATTGTTAAGCCTAATAAGGATAATCCACCACAAAAGGGTAAGTAATAAGTAATCCCCTTTACTAGGCTACCAATTATTGAGAGACCTTTACATCAGAGATCCATAATGTGTTTCATAGAATCCTCATTTACTACATACCATATTTGAATATCTAGATCACCTACACATATTCCTATTATTGTTATTCCAAATAAATCACAAAACACTCGATAATGGGTTCTACAAACCTTTACTCCTATTACTCTTATTATTTATTCACAACCACATAGTCCCATTATACATATGCAAAGCATCCCAAATACTATAGTGACATATATTACACCTATACATGCTCCTCAACAACATCACTAGTTTATTACATCAGGTTCACAATGGGGAGATATTAATGAGCATCCTTTAGATGTAATCATAGGATAGCTTCTTTACATATACAAAAATACTAAAAAAATAAAAAACATTCAAAAATCCAAAAATATTTTCAACATCTACATATTCTATTGGCTCCTTGGCATCTATGTGTTAGTTACATGTTGATGGATATCATGTCAGTTACTTCTACGTACACATGTTTCATACTTTTATTTGAGTGTGATACATGCATACACATATACATTATCTATGCACTCTTAGATGTTTGGCTTTCTCTCTACTCACGTCACCAAGACATTGGGGGCATCCACCTCTATTATCACATTACATCTATGTTATATCATTATATGGTCACTTTACATTATCATGTTTGAGCTCATATACATACTTACACATGCCTTTATCCATGCTTATATCTTTCACAGTGTACTTAATATGCTATATAATTAACATTTTTTTGCTAACACATTTGACCCATGGGCTACTATGATATGTTTATGGTAGTTGCTTATGTTTTCATCTATGTACTTCCTTGAGTGTCTTGCCTTGTTATTGTCTTATTTACTGAGAATCTGAATATGTTCCATTGTTTCCAGCCCATGTGCCTTTATTTGCTTCATTGACATTTGAATATGTCTCTATTTGTTGTATGGACATTTTAATATATCATTCTTAATTTTGTGGAGATTTTACTAAGTCATGTCCATTTAATTATGTGGCATTTAAATATGCCCCTTATTTGTGGTCTCCTTGGACCATTACCTGTTGACATTCTTTTGAGTGTTCTTATGTATGTGTTTGGTTGATTATTGAGCTTGTATTATTACTATCTAGATGTTGACATGATATTTATCATGCATATTAAGCCTTAATGTGATCACATTCTATGTGCTTTAATGATCTATTTACCTAGACATATACTTGTATATGTTAAACATGGTTCATTCACAATTATATGGTGATCTTATCCTTTTGAGGTGAGATAACTACCATTTTTTATCTTTCCTCACCTTAAAGGGGGACATGCCAGTGGGGGCGTGTCATATATTCATGGCTTCCACACATTCACAATTTTAGATGTACAGTGGGGGCATGTTTTGAAAACATGTTCTCTACACTTATTCAATATTCAGCATACCCAGATTACAGTGGGGGCATGTTTTGGAAGCATGTCCTCTACATTGAAACTTATATTATATTTCAAAAAAAATCATATATAATAGGGGCATGTTATTGTAACATGTCACCCAAACTTATTCAAATTTCCAAATTGGCCAAAGCACACAATCATTTGATTTAGATACACATTTGTGACATAATTATATACATTGGTAGCATTGTTACACATAGTGTTAACATGAGACATATCTAATGTGCATATGTTATATAATGTATGCCTAATATTGTAAAAACAAAATTAGTTTAAGATTTATAACACTTGTAAGGACTATCACCACCGACTAGGTTGGACTTTTATGAACTATATTGAGCCAATATACTGTAATAATTGGTTCACTTTTTGGCATGGTTGAGATGATTAAATCACTCAATCTTTCTAATTTTTAGGTTGGACATGATTGTATCATATATCCTCAGTAGTTTGATAGTGTGAGTTGACTTGGTTCACTCACATTCACCATGTTATAAGTATGATTAGGTTGACGGTTGAGCTAATCTCAATTGTCAGGTGGTCATTCATCTTTTCTCCAAGGTTAGGGACATGTGCCCTCCTATCTCTCTCTGTCTCCATCTCCTTAGATATATGCACTTTCTAGATTTATATATTTGTCCTAATCTTGATTTCAGTGATTCATAATGATACATCTTTCAAATGAAAATGTCAAAAGGCTTGATCATTGCATTGATACACGTGTACTCTTAAACCTCACTCTTTTTATTTAAATCATTTCAATAGTTTCAATTTAAGAAAATATGCAATGACTAATTTTGTAACATGCTTTTGGTTGTAGGTCAGTCACTAGTAAAACACTCAATCCAGACTCAAGTAAAGGCAAGATGTGTCATACACATCTGGGTACGCATTAATTTCCTTTAAACTATCAATTTCATTACTAAATTAAAGGGGGCAAATGTAGACACTATTTATGAATTATATACCACTTCAGTCTTGTGCACTTGGCAAAATCATACCTTGGTTGTTCTTCTTAGTTCTAGACCTTTCCCACTTTTGCAAGTCTCACATTTACTCTCTCTCTTTCCCTTCATCCTATCTCTTAGTTTGACTAGTCTTATATTGATGACCCAAGCCTTCTTTATTGCCCATAATGCTTTAAAATTGATTATCTTCCATTTCTACAAGTTTGGAGCTCGTACCTATTTTCTTGCTCCTTAAACACTTGTGTCCCAAATAGACACCTACATCGATGTAGGTGTCCTATTCTCACACAAGTGTCTAGTGCCCTAAAGTCATCAAATTTTCAAATGAAATGTATCTTAATGGTTTACCTAAGTGCTATCATGTGAGATATTCTCTAAAGGTATTGGTATAAAAATAAGATCAACCCTCATTCATTCCTCACCTAACATAGACCAAGTTAACTTATCAAAAGCAATCTATCAAGCATTCAATTAAGCAAAGCTTCCTTATTTTCTTGTATTTCAATATCAGTCATAGGAAAAGCACATCTATAAGTCTAAAGTATTGAAATATCAATCCAAGAGCTATATTTTCCAAGTTACAAGCTAGGTCATTTTGTACTTGATTATCACATATTGCATGATTCACACACAAGCTAAATGTAGGAAAGAACTATATAAATCTAAAGACCTCTTTAAATTATTGGATATGTAGGCAAGACTCATTGATAGATGGGTCTTTGAGGTAGCTCAACATTGTATTCCCACTAACATGTTTTCCCACAACCCATATAGAGATGAAGAACTAGGGTTTAACTATTTGATAAAGAGTGACAATCCATGACCCATATCTGAATGCATCAGAGTAAAGGTGACAAAAAATTTAAAAGCATCTAGGTGGTTGCATTTTATTATAGTATATATTTTAGACAAGACCCTTGCATCTAACCTAAACACTAATGTTGACACAACTATCTTAGGTGGATGTAAGTGTCTAAGGATACAGAGGCACTTAATACAAATTTTGGTGATTGTTCCAAAACATTCTTCCAATCTACTTCCTACCTATTCTACATTCATATATGTATTATCATTAGAACCAACTAAGTATCTTATTTATTTGTCATTTCCATATTTAATATAGATGTACTCTCCATTTTTAGCATATCTCAATATAATAAATTCAGTATATGTTCTATCTAAGTTTTGTAATTAATTAGCCTATTATAGATTTGTTTATCACCCTTGTGCTTATTCATTTATATATTCTTAACCTTATCTATTCCAATAGGATCCACATCAAAATTTAGGGTTGAACATAAATCTAACACCCCTAGATGACATAAGATTGTAGGAATTTTCTATTGAGCTAATCCCATGTCCCTCAGTCCTAGATAATGTCAGAAACTTCCAAGTCTTTGAGGATGACCAACACATTTTGGAATTCCTCAATAATACTGGAGTATTTGAAACCTGAGTCATATATGAGATTGAAAGGGATGATCTGGGAGATGGGGATAATGACCAAGATGGTGTTTTGAACCTTAAAAAGAAATGAGTCCCGAAGGGAATGATCTCCCTTGAGTTGGTGCTCGACTTTGATAAGACTGTGCACCCACCTAAGAACCAAAGATATACAGAGCAAAAGTCTAAGACCATTAATCTTGGATATTTTGATCAACTCCATACCATCAATGTCAACCCTGACTGTACACCAACTGAGATTTGACAACTCATAAGGTTGGTTTTAAAATATGGAGATGTTATTGTCTGGGCTTATGGAGACCTTAAGGTCTTTGACCTAAGTATAATAAACCATACCCCTCAAGGTGAGCCAAAAAAAAATTATACAAAGTTAGAGACACATGAATTTGATCCTAGAACTACTCACATATAATGAAGTACATAGCTCCTTTTAGTTGGGATCATGTTCCCAGTTTATCACTCCACCCTGGTAGCTAACTTAGTGCTCATTTTAAAGAAGAGGGGGGATATTCGATTGTGTGTAGATTTTTAAAATCTAAACAAGGCCTCTAATAAGAATAATTATCCATTTCCCTCTCTAGATGAGGTGATCCAAATTATGAACGGATCCCAAATGATGTCTTATTTAGATGGAATCTTGAGATATAATCAAATTTTGGTAAACCCAGAAGACATAACTAAGATTGTGTTTATAATGAAGTGGGGCACTTTTGCCTATAAAAATATGTCATTCAACTTAATAAATGTAAGAGCAACTCTACAGAGAGCTATAGACTTCAAATTTGATGTTTTGATAGGAAAATTTATTGTTATTTATATGGATGACTTAACTATTTTCTTGAAATGCATGTTTGATCACATTCACCACTTGTAGAGGATAATCAAAAGGTGCAAGAGGTATGGTATCTCCCTAAACCCAATGAAAACTGTGTTTGGTGTTACCAAAGGCAAGGTTCTCAATCACATCATCACAAAAGAAGGTATATATAATGACCTTGAATGTGTTGATGTTATCTTTAGGTTACTTCTCCCTCATAGTAAAAAGGAACTAAACATCTTTCTTTTGTAAAGTTAACTTGTGCACATGTTTATTTCTAGCTTTATTGAAATTATTAAACCTTTGAACATAATGTTAAAATAGGAAGCAAAAGTATAATAAAATCCAGAAGTAAAGAAATCCTTTCAGGTCATCAAAGATGCCATCACGAAAACACCTATGTTGATAAGCCTAGACTACACCAAATATTTCTACCCTAACTCTTTTGCTTCCAAACATACCATAGTCATGGTTCTTACCTAGAAGCTGGATAGAGAAGAACATCTAATCACTTTCATGAGTACAAACCTAAAAGATGTCAAGCTCAAGTGCTCCACTCTAGACAAACATGCCTACACCTTGGTCAAGGAAATAAAAAGGTTCATGCATTATATCCTTAGGAATAAAGTGCACGTCCTGGCCCCAATCCCAATAGTAAAGCTCATGCTAGTGCAAAATTAAATTTGAGAATGTAAGGATTGGTGGATGCCCAAGTTACAATAATATGATCTTGGGATTAAACTTACTAAGCTGGTGTGAGGCCAAGGTCTCACTCAGTCAATCACCAAGTTTGAACCTAGGATTATTGTCCACCAAGTTGACCAATCAAAATTACTCTACTCGGATAGGTATTCTTCAGTTTTCCATTACCTTCTCTATAAGACTCCACCCCCTGGGCTGACCTAGATGTAAAAAAGGGCACTTAGGCTAAAATTAGTCCATTACATGCTGAAGAAAGGGGTTCTCTATAGTAATAACTATGAAGTCATTTACCTTAAGTTCCTATCAAAAGAAGAGTCCAAGGAATTCATGACCAATTTCTATGAAATTTTGGGTAGTGTCCATCCTTGTAGTAATGCAATTGAACATAAAATCCTATGAGTGGGCTAATATTGGCTCACTATCTTTAGGGATGTCCATACTCATGTGTAATCATGTCACCAATGCCAAGGCTTTGCTAAATTAGAGGTCCACGTTAGAACTCCTTTACAACCTATTATTGAAGGAAGACCATTTTCCCAATGGGGATTGAATTTCATAAGAGTTATTAATCTAAACTCCATAATAGGCCACAAGTTCATATGCCAACCATTGATTATTGTAGAGGTGGACTGAGGTAGTGGTAAAAAATAATAACACAACCAAAGAGGTGATTAAATACTTGGAAGAGAGTTTAACCACTAAGTTTAGCACACCAGTCTCCCTAGTCTATGATAATAGGCCTCTATTTCAATCTACAAAGTTTATTGATTATGATTATGAACACAAAATCACTTTGAGATTCTCATTCAACTACTACCTACAATGAACAAATTGATAGATTAAATAAATAAGAACTTGATTGATGCAATCAATAAGTTTACAGAAAAGAGACCCTAGGATTAGAACTCACTATTGAAATATACCATTTTGACTAATCACACATGATATAAAAAAGTTCTCAAAAGCTTTCCATTCCTATTGATGTACAGACTAAATCCTATCTTCCTAATTAACCTCAGATTGCCTACTTACAAGTTTATGAAATAATACATGGAGAATAAGAAAAAGATAGACTCAAGGTTATTAGGTATAATCCAACTAGAAGATGCCCTATAAAACTTCAATAAACACCAGGGTACTATTAAATGATGGTTTGACAAGAGATCTAAGGTCAAATCCTTTAGAATATCTAACTTGGTCCTATTGTGGGAAAAATCCAATGAGAAGAACGGATAACATTCCAAATTCGATCCACTTTAGATAGACCCATACAAGATCTCTAAACTATTGGGGCAAAATACATTTCATCTCAAAGAATTATAAGGAAATGATCTCCTGTTGCTTGTAAATGGATAGTTCTTGAAGAAATGCTTCTCAGTTGTCCATTCTGATGCAATCTCATATTAACACTCCAAAATAGTGACAGGTAATGTATATATTAGATTAAATTTTAGTTAGTTTACTTATATTAGGTGTTTGCTTTCAATTTGTTTCTTTCTATTGTGTTACTTTTTGTAATCACCTAAAAGTGGTAATTGGATGTAAAGAGTGTCACTTGAGTTAATCTATATCTAGGCTAGCCATAGACTTACCCTTGAGCATTAGACTTACTTATTTAGTCATTCAACAAACGATGATCACCTACAGCTAGTCAAAACATAATCCCAGAACTGTCATCTCAGATCCTAATCCAAATATCTTAGTAGTCTACAAAGAAGACATTAGTTCCACCTTTGGGACACTACAACCACATGGCGCTAGTGTCCCCAACTAAGTACTATTGTCCTTAGCCCTAGCTCTTCCTAAAAAATAGTTTTTCAAATGTGTGACCCACCTAAGGTCAGCCTAAGCTCATTTTCTTATCTACACAAGCAACATAACCCTAGAAATATAATTCTAATCCATCTCTATTCACTAGATGGAATTTAGATGTAAAATCTATTCAAACCAAATATAAGGTTGATAAAAATTAAGGTATTTTATCCTTATTTTGCCCTACTCTCTGTAAACTACCATCTACAGCATCTCTAAGCCCAGTTTTCAAACATTTCAAAGCTCAAGCACATTCAAGGCATCCAATGAACACTCTCATTCTAGCATTCACTTACACTTGCATCAAGCACTAGGTGGGAGAACTACATCAGGGTTGATCCCTCTTCAAAGTATTGGTATGTAGGCAACTCTCTACACAACAAAGTGTTGAGGACGTCTAGTCCATCTTAATAACACACACAAAATTATTTCTCATTCCATACTTGTAAGGAGGACTAGGGTTTTCACATTAAATTAAGTATTCCAGACACAACACAAAGATCTAAGTTCTTTGCATGTAGGAATAGAACATACAGACACATGCGCAAGTGATCCCAAAAAATAGGAATAGTCCTACAAAATGGACATTAGTGCCACATTAAGGATACTACACATAAATGGTACTATTGTCTATATTGGTCGTTACAATATAGTGAGCATATGAATAATAAAATCATATTAACGACACAAAGTACTACCCAAATCTCAACTTTTAAAACCTAGATCATCTGTGACAGTTATTTTTTTACATAAGTCTATATTTATCCCTATTTATTGTTATTATTATAAATTTAGACAAGGTCAATGGTCATAATAAAATAGTACTTAATTATTGCATATTTATTTGATTGATTTAGGCATCTCAGCCCTTTAATCTAAACATGGGATTTTCATTATAAAACCCTAAAAGGTTAAATCATTTGGTGAACCCGTCTTACTTTGAATATTGCTTCAAAGCCTAGTTTGTATTCATCTTAATTTTGTGCAATAAATTTAGGTTTGAATACTTCCAATTTTTTTAATTTTTTAGACAACCTACCAAATTAAAATCAATTTTATATTAGGGTTTCAATTTATTTTACTTCTAATTTAAATTGTTGCAAAAGAAACCCTAAATTCTAAAACCCTAACCCTAGATGCTCTTAGGCTTTGTATCCTTTTTTATCTTATTTTCATTAGCTACTATTATTATTCAGAATTCATATATTCTATTATAGTAGCTCCATTTTAATTTATTTGTTATATGTCATCTAAAAAACTATCTCTCTTCCCATAATAATAAGTGATAGACTAGGTGGTAGTCCAATAGAGCATATTCAAATTCCAACTGTCTAAACTTATAACAAGGATAAGTAACCTATTACAAGTATAGATATGAATCCTTTGCACCCTAATTATGTGGAATTTAATGACAATTCATCCAAGGATAAACAATATAACCAAGAACAAGATCAGGTCCACACTGAGGATCAAGACACACTACATCCACTTAATGATAATGATATAATTATGAATAAGGATGAGGTATTACAAGGCTTCAAAGATAGAATTTGAGAATAGCCCTAGAGCATGCACATATTTTATAGCCCATATTAGAAATCAAGAATAAGATAAATAATGGTCAATCTTCAACCCCTTCAGTTAACGATGTTGTTACACCTTTAGTGGGGCCCACTCAACCAACTCAGATAACACAACCTAATATTTTTATTCAACCATCAATGAAAACTACACCACATGTGGCTAGTTCTTCTAATCCAGATGTATAATCCCTTATACAAGAGTTTCTTACTCTATAATCTAAAGTGTTACATCTAGAGAAAGGAGCAGTTAAGCCATCACATGCCTTGGATTCCAACATTCTCCTACATACACCTTTGGCACATCACATAGTGGCAACTCCTTTTCTATATTATTTTGTAGCACCCAATCTTACATTATATGATGGCAAGGGTGACCTAGAACATCACCTCAGAGCCTTTCACGCAACATGCTTAGACTATGTGTCCAGCGATTGACTTCTTATGAAGCTAATTCCACACAGTCTCAAGGATTATACCCTAAATTGGGTCTATGATTTTCCAAACAAATTTATCATGGCATTCAATCCTTTACCCAACTTGTTCCTAGCACACTTCTCTATCAACATCAGTGATAAGATATCATATGCATAAGTGGCATAGCTAAAATAAAAGTCAAATGAGCCCATAGTCGATTATGTCTTATGATACAAGATAATACTATCAAAATTGACTAGCCCCATGGCAGACAAAGAACTTAGAGATATATTTAAACATGGTCTATTACTAACACTGCATGAATCAATCTTATTCAAGAAGTTTTCCACATTTACCGATATGTACCACATAGTCAAGGAAAGAAATATTAAGCTCTTGGTGATGGGAAAATTCAAGTACATAAATGGATAATATTCAACTATTAAGAGTACAAACAAACCTCCATATTAGTTCAGGGCCATAAAAAATAAAAGTGATTAAAAGGCCATAGTCAACACAACTTCAGAGCCTTCTCCCAAATTAGTTTTATTTGCTCCTTGATGTAGAGTCTTCACTAAACTACTAGAGTCACCGACGTGAGTTATACAACAACTATTGGAATGTAATGTCACATCTCTCCCTCCCATTAAAGAGGATGATATGACACCGCCTCTTCCAAAGAGTTATGATTCAAATGCATTTTGTGAGTATCATAGGGCACCAGGCCACATGACAAATAGATGCATTAGCCTAAAGCACGAGATATAATATCTCATTGAGGCCAACATTATTGATGTGGGCACACCCACAGAGGCACAAAAATGAAAAGATAGAGGCAAAGACACTTAAGATATTTTCATATTCTTTCTCAAAGCATATAACTAATGAGGCAAGGGGTACATCAGGTGTTCACTATACATACCAGGTTCATCCACCACTAGCTTCTTATCACATAGTTACAGAGGAGACACATCTATTAAATAACATTATTTACATGTATCACATTATAGTGCCACCTAGACGACTTATCAGAGTTTCAAAGTAGGAGATTATGAATGATGACATAGATTTACATGCACTCCTCATACATGCATATATAGACCACCATCCTATTCACAGTGTTATGGTTGAAAATTGATCAAGCATAAACATGTGCACCATGACACTTTATATCACTTGGGATACACATATCATGATATATTCCCCATAAATATAGTCATTAGTGGTTTTTATGGCCATGTTTAGAGCTCTATCAAGGATATTTTACTTCCATTATAGATTGGAGTAGCACACATAGCCACTCAATTCCTTGTCATACCTAGTGTAGGTGTATTCAACATATTATTGGGCAGGCCATGTTTATAGTAGTTCCAATCCATCCCATATATAATACACTGATACTTGAAGTATATACATGCTAACCATATGGCTAAGATTGAGGGTGTCCTATATGAATATCCTCTTCCTATCCCACAGGCAGTTTCATCATAGTTTTCAACTAAAATTCCAGCATCGACACTAGTTATAGTTCTAGTTCCACTACCAAATATTGCATGATTATCAGTTAAAATAAAGAGTATATCTCCTATACATATATCACAATTTTCAAAAAAATCCTCAAAGTAAGCCAAATCTACTTTTATGGTATCTACACACACGCATAACCCCCCTCAAAGACCATTATTAGAAAGACCATTGCATCAGATATACATCATAGATTCTAGAGGACCTTCCTCTACTTAGTTTACACTGAGATTGGTTATATTAAGGTGTATGAGTTTTAAGCATAGGTCACCTCCATCACCTACAGATTATACTTCTACTAGATGTGTCCCTAAGACCCCTATAGTTCATATGGCATCATAGTTAGTGCCACAACATCATAGCATCACTACTTAGGTAGATTAAGATTTATATTATACAACACAATAGATCATGGGCTCACAATTTCCCTTTCACACTACATGCACGATCATGGTTCCCTTATTTGATACAATTCATGTTGATGGTGAGTCTCCCACAAGACTTGTAGGTCAGTATGGTTCTTACCCTTGTACATACTTACTTCTAGTCTCTCGTTGCTTATACATAATTTATTTTCATTTGTTTGCACATAGCTTATATTCAAAAAACACAAAAACAATATGACATGTCAAAATATTCAAACATTCAAATATTTCAAAAACACAAAATATTTATGTTGACGTAGTGGATTGCACCCATGGGCAGGAAGCCGAGCTCCTGCCTTCCACACGCAACTATGGAAACTCCCCTCTCGCCTGTGGGATCGGTGAAGCTGGAGGGAGAGTCTCTAGATAAGGGCTAGCTCCTTTTGATGTATCATGTTCGTTCCAATAAGTGATAACACACACACACACACACACACACACACACATATATATATAATGGGTGGGATGAAAAGGGAGAAAGATTGTAGGAAAACAAACTACTCTAAGGAGGTGATGCACCAAAATAAAGTCAACCTTCTCACATCCACACTATAAAACCAGACAAACACACACATACACTTGCAACTTGGCAGAAGGACCAGGCTGCAAGAAACTGGTAGGGAGGCTCTAATGGAGAATATAGAAAATATAGATCACCCAAGGTGCTGTGAGACACACACTTATGTAGTAATTTATTCTGCTTCTGCACTTCCAAATATAGCTCACCTTGTCAGTGGCAGAATTGGTACTTGTAGACAACAGGTATGTTGGTGTTGGACCTATGAAAGCGTCGAGAAATAATGAAAAAACACAAACTAACACTCGAGACATACTCAGAAATATCTATCCAAGATAGAGGTAAAACTGTGTTTTATTGATTCAGGTGAAATTTTGCTAGGGCTATGCCTTACAAATGTGGAAGATGATTACAAAATGACAAGTCCTCAATATATAGGAGAAGAAAGGAGGCCTTTTGGTACCCCTTTTACAAGTGACCCATGTGCCCTGCGAGCATTGGGAAGAGCAGGCTGCTCAAAAGATCAATGAGCATGCACCCTTTGTTTGCTTGTAAGGCCGCTTCTTCAAGGTGATTACACAGTTTGTCTACTCATAAATGCGAAATGAAGAAAACCGGTTGCACTACTAGCTATTCGCGCCTTCTAATGGTCAATTCACAGCCACTGTTTCACCTACTAGAATAATTTCTGGAATCGATGCCTCCCTTCCCCACTTGGACTATCTACCTGCTCCATGCTTAGCACTTTGTCCTTTTCCTATCTTGTCTCTTTCTGGCTCTTTTGGCCCTCGGGCTATCTTCTAGCAGGTCGCTGCATTGTTGGGCCTTTTCCATGGTTAGCGCTCCTTTGGTTTGAAAGCAAATGGCTCTTTCATTGTATGAAATTTGGGATTCACGCGACCGTCATCGCTTTGAAAACCAATGGCTAATTCGCTTCCTCATATTTGATAGCTTTCGAGACGTCGTCATCCTCAGCAAATACCTTCAGGATTTTCCTTTTTTATCTTACACGTTGAACTGGAGGCATTGAACTAACCCGTTGAACCAAAAATGGTTCAACGGTTCAATCGATTCAACCATTGTGTGCCGAGCCCATTGAACCAAACCTTTGAACTGATTCATTGAACCAAAAATGGTTTAACACTGCGTGCTGATGAGCCAAATGGTTAAACTAACATTGAACCTTGGCCTTGAACAAGCGATGAAGCAAGCGGTGAACCAACTGGCTTAAACAAAAATGGTTGAACTACTGATTTAACTCTGCATTCAACTTAGCTAATTGAACTAAAGCTTTAAAGGACCTGAAGATTGAACCAAGCACCTGCAGAGTCTGTAGAAACTTCTGGACTTATGCAAAAATCAAAAATGAATTGGCTTAAACAGCAAGGGGAGAAGTTGACCGATTTTTTGCCCTATTGGGCAAAATGGTCAATAGATTAGCACCTCCCAGGGGAAGCATGCCTGCCATGCTTAAAGACCAGTTGCCTTGCAGTCCATTGGGCATAGAGTCAGAGGTAGCTTAAACAAAGTTAACAACAACCCAAAAAGATCCGAGAATCAAAACATGAAGCTTCTTACCCCACATGCAAAGGGAAACACACAAGGCTAAAAACACTACCTGTGCAACTACACTTAGGGAAAGCAGGAAAGAAACTAAAAACAAACTACTATATACAACTAACTAGGAATATTTGCTTCCCTCCTGGATCAAAGGGAAAATTTCTTAAGTCCCCTTCTTGGAAAGAAGACTTATGGTGGCAAGCAAGTCACTGAATGAAAAGGAGAATTGGTGACTTGCTCTTCTTGCCTGTCACCTGCATTGGCTGGTATTCAAGTGAAACAGATTCGAACATGCTCCCAACATATGTGTACTCTATTTGTTCTTGGAAGCTTGTTGAATGTTGGTTCATCATATTGGTGCTCTTCACCAAGAAATTAATGGATGCTGGCTCATCACCATAAGCCCTTTGACATGCACATTCCCTCTGCAATGCATCATGGTCTGACTTGTTTCCTTCTGCCTCGTTGAAGATCTTGTCAGACTCATCCTCTGCTTCCTCTTGGCCTTTGTGAAGAAGGGTGATAGTTGTGATGTCTGAAATGGAATCACAAACTGATTTCTCATTCCATAAAACATCACCTCTCTGTTCAAAACTTTCTTCTTCAAGGCCTCCCTCAAGGAAGACAGACCTCTCCTTTTCCCCCTCCAACTCAGGCTCATCAGCGTAGTCATCCTCCTCATCGAAGCAACAAGGAAGTTCATCGAACAAGGGGGAAGAGAGCTCACCATGATTTTGTTCTTCCTCATATTGCTGGAACATCTGCATGTATGCATGCCCTGAGTCTTCTCCATTGCTGATGGTATCTTCACAAGAAGCATCAATGATGATTTCTTCTTCATTGTTGCTCATGATAGCCTCTTGGGGAACTGCAGATTGGATCTTCTACTCTTCACTCACCTCTTGCAGAATAGGTTCTTCCTTGAGAAGGGGTGAAGTGGGACAAGCATGTGGAAGAGGAGGAAGTCCTTGAGCTAGAATCGAATGATTCTCCTCCTTCCACTTGGCTAGCACTTCATCTATATCAGGTGCAGCCTGATATCTCTCATGGAAATGTGTAGGTGGGGTGTGTTTAGACGTGGAATGTGTTGGTTAGTTTGAACCGTCCATCACACATTGGTTGAGGAATCTCTCTCTGGATTCCAACTCTATAATTCTCCTGGCTAGATCTTCTTGGAAGAGCCTTTCTTGGAGGTCACCAGCATCATCCTCTTCAAGGCTCTGGGCTGGTTCCTAGCATTCCTTCCTCCAACTTGGAATCTGCACATCACGTTGAAAGACTTGGGGAGGTTGAGGAATGTAAGGAAGAGACTATTGATGCACTGGAAGAGTCTCTAGAAGAGGGAAGTGCTAGCTGGTGGTGTTCCCCCTAATGGAAGATTCAAATATAAAGAATTGGGAAGATTGATCTCCATGGGGGTTGCTCTGATGCCCTTTGATGTTGGAAAGCCAGGCACACGGGATTGAGAGCAGATGCGTCAGATGAGCTAGAATGGGTGAGTGCTATCTGATAAAAAGGATTTGGTGCAAAAGAGGGGGCTTTCTTCATAACATGAGGGGGCACACAAGGCTGACTACCTTGAATAAATGGATTTCTCCATTTTGTTACCTCCTCCTCCGTGGATTGTAGGGCCTAAGCTTGCCTAAACAAACACTCCTCTTTATACATCAGTGCCTGCTGATAACCGTACTGCTCCTCCAGTATGTTAATCTTGTCAAGATTAAGAGCACAATTGCTTACCTTGTATAAGCAACTAAACACAAAATTTAACCAGAAGTAAAATATAACTAGAAATCAAAAACAACACAGAATATGAGAGACAATATAATCTTGTATTAATACTCATCAAAAAGGAAATACAATGAAGAAGTGCCACACTCTTCTTCCCACACCTCTAGGGCGTACAAATATTCTCCCTCAAGAGTTCACTCTCTCTCAATTACAGTCACAATAAACAACTCAAACACAGAGTTATTGTTCACTCAACCAGTCAGTAACAATACTGCCAGTACCAAGTACTCAACGTACTCCAAGTAGATCTTCCCTGATCTTGTTCCTTGTTGTGTTGCAAATTTCCTTTGATCTTGATGCCACGTAGATCTCCTTTGACCTTGCACACACACACACACCTGCAGATCAACTGACCTTACTTACACATGTAGATCTTACCTGATCTTGCACACCTATAGATCAACTGATCTTACACACCATGTAGATCTTCCCTGATCTTGCACACCTGCAGATCAACCTAGACTTGCACACTTGCAAACCTAGATCTTATAATCAAGAGGATCCCTTCTTTGATCCCTCAAGTTACAATATAGCCCATGGGTCTCTTAAATAGATCCCATACAAACAATAATTAGACTTCCTAATTACAATAATTAGAAACACAGACTCAAGACTTAAATTAGTCTTTTACATGCAAACTAACTGTCCGTCCAAAAATAGAACAATTTCGGAGACGCATGCAAATGCATGCACACATAGGCTACCGACGTCAGTGCCTATCTGACTGATGTCAGCCGACCCATAACCGACATCGGTTACTATGAACACTAAAGATGACTGACATCGGTTGATCAGACCAACGTCGATTACTCTATAACTCAGCGACCTCCTCCATTTGCATCAGTGAAGCTTTTAGCTCCACAACCTAACAATCTCCCACTTAGAGATAAATAGTTGCACCTGTACCTGTACCTGTACATCATCTAATTTTGTTTCTTGGCTTGTATCCCTCTTCAAGCTCAATCTTGAAGACCAACCACCACACATCCTGTGGTGCTCCGCCTGTCATCTAAGTAACCTGCCATATCCGAATCTACATACCCATGTAGAGAAGTTCCTGACCCTGCATAGCATGAATCCCTACTGCTGGTCCCTCTCAGATACCTGAGAATCCATTGAACTGCTTTCCAGTGCTTCTTCCTTGGATTGGCCATAAATTTACTGATAACTCCCACTGCTTGGGCAATATCAGGTCTAGTACATACCATTGCATACATCAAGCTCCCAACTGTGGAAGCATATGGAACTCTACTCATGTACTCTACCTCATCATGTGAATTAGGACACTGTTCTTTGCTCAACTTGAAGTGTCCAGCCATAGGTGTGCCTACCAGTTTTGCATCCTACATATTGAATCTCTTCAACACCTTGTTCACATAATCCTCTTGAGACAAAATCAAACTGTGATTTTTCCTGTCTCTCTTAATACTCATGCCAAGGATTTTCTTTGCTGCTCCCAAATCCTTCATGGCAAATGTGTGAGCTAATTTTACCTTAAGCTCAACAATATCCTGCATGTGTGAACCTACAACAAGCATATCATCTACATACAGTAATAGGATAATATTGCAATCATTATCCAACCTGGTAAAGTAAACACAGTGATTACATTGACATTGACTAAAGCCATGCTTTGTCATACACCTGTCAAACCTGTACCACTGTCATGGAACTTGCTCAAGACCATATACCCTAGCCTTCCGTCTCATGTGTCCATTCTCTCCTTTCTTTAACCAAGGAATCCATTCGTCTTTTAGTGCTTTCATATTGGCTGGCAACTCTACCAAATCTCCTGTTTGGTTCTCTTCCAAAGAATTCATGCCATGCTCCCATTGTTTCCTGGATTTTACCTACATTGCCTCTTCAAAACTTCTTGGTTTTTTACCATCAGTGAGCAACAAGTTTAAGTAGTATAAAGAAGGCAAATAATGAATTTGAGGCAAATAATGAATTTGAGGCTTACTTACCCTTTCAATCCTCCATATGGGCATTTGAGACTCATCCATAGCTTGATGTCCACCCAAATTCTCTATCAGTGATCGATCTCGGTCATCTCTAGGTCTGTACCTGACCGACGTCGATTCCTATCTGACTGACGTCGGTTACTATCTGACAGACATCGATGCCTGTATGATCGATGTTGGTTCCTGCCTGACCGACATTGGTGTCTGTGTTTTCCTGTCTGTGATTATTTTTCCCCGTGAGCTCATTTTGGATCATCACCTCATCCAAATCAACACTACCCTGCTTAGTATTATTCAGCTTCTTGAGCTGATCACTATACATCAACTCAATAAATCTCCATTATTTGCCTCTCAAACTCCAATGCCACCTCCCTTATCGTTGCAGGGAAACTAGGAGATCTGCTTGAGGGGATTGCATAAATATCTGGAGCCTGATCATAGTCATATGAAGGAATACAAGGTCCATGATTCTGTGCAAAATAATTATACATATAAAATTAAGATTTCTGATGGCACCAAGCTGCTTAACCAGTAGATTCAACTCAGATTCGCCATTGGTGTTTGATGCAAAGCCTTTAAAGGCTGGTCAGTTGAAGAACACACCAAAAATTCTTCAACTCTTTGGACACAACTTGTCTTAGTTGGTCCCACCGGGCGTGCCAAAAACTATTGATGCAGTGGATTGCACCCGTGGGCAGGAGGCCAAGCTCCTGCCTTCCACACGCAACAATGGAAACTCCCCTCTCACCTATGGGACTGGCGAAGCTGGAGGGGAGAGTCTCTAGATAAGGGCTAGCTCCCTTTGATGCATCATGTTCGTTCCAATAAGTAATAACATACACACACACACACACACACACACACACACACACACACATATATAATGGGGGGGATGAAAAGGGAGAAAGATTACAGGAAAACAAACTACTCAAAGGAGGTGATACACCAAAATAAATTTGACCTTCTCACATCCACACTATAAAACCAGACAAACACACACATACACTTCCAACTTGGCATAAGGACCAGGCTGCAAGAAACTGGTAGGGAGGCTCAATATAGAAAATAGAGATCACCCAAGGTTTTGTGAGACGCACACTTATGTAGTAATTTGTTTTGCTTTTGCACTTCCAAATATAGCTCACCTCAGCGGCAGAACTAGTACTTGTAGATAACAGGTATGTTGGTGTTGGACCTGTGAAAGCATCGAGAAATAATGACTAAACACAAACTAACACTTGAGACATACTCAAAAATATCTATCCAAGATAGAGGTAAAATTGCATTTTATTCATTTAGGTGAAATTTTACCAGGGCTACACCTTACAAATGTGGAAGATGATTACAAAATGACAAGTCCTCAATATATAGAAGAAAGGAGGCCTTTTGGTGCCCCTTTTACAAGTGACCCATGTGCCCTGCGAGCATTGGGAAGAGCAGGCCACTCAAAACATCAATGAGCATGCACCCTTTGTCTACTTGTAAGGCCACTTCTTCAAGGTGATTACATGGTTTGTCTACTCATAAATGCGAAATGAAGAAAACTGGTTGCATTGCTAGTTGTTCGCACCTTTTAATGGTCAATTCGCAGCCACTATTTCACCTGCTAGAATAATTTTTGGAATCGACACCTCCCTTCGCCAATTGGACTATCTACTTACTCCATGCTTGGCACTTTATCCTTTTCCTATCTTGTCTCTTTCTGGCTCTTTCAGCCTTCGAGCTATCTTCTAGCGGGTCGCTGCATTGCTGGGCCTTTTCCATGGTTATCGCTCCTTTGGTTTGAAAGCAAACGGCTCTTTCATTGTATGAAATTTGGCATTCACGCGGTCGTCATCGCTTTGAAAACCAACAACTAATTTACTTCCTTATATTTGATGGCTTTCAGGATGTCATCATCCTCGACAAATACCTTCAGGCTTTTCCTTTTTTATCCTGCACATTAAACTGGAGGCGTTGAACTAACCCATTGAACCAAAAATGGTTTAACAGTTCAATCGATTCAATGGTTCAACCATTGCGTGCCGAGCCCGTTGAACCAAACCTTTGAACTGATTTGTTAAACCAAAAATGGTTCAACGTTGCACGCCGATGAGCCAAATGGTTAAACCAATGTTGAACCTTGGCCTTGAACAAGCGATGAAGCAAGAGATGAACCAATTGGCTTGAACCAAAAATGGTTAAACTGCCGATTTAACTCCGCATTGAACTTAGCTGATTGAACCAAAGCTTTGAAGGACCTAAAGATTGAACCAAGCACCTGTAGAGTCCGTAGAAACTTTTGGACTTGTACAAAAATAAAAAATGAATTGGCTTAAATAGCAAGGGGAAAAGTTGATCGATTTTTTGCCCTGTTGGGCATAATGGTCAACAATTTACATATTGTATGTATTATTATGTTTACATTTATACTACTTATCATATATTGCATATTGCTAGCTATCCTAGTATAGTTGGTTTTATCATACACATATGTTTCACTTGTTCTTATCGAGTGCTTGCAAATTATATATAGGACTTCGATCAACTACACTGATCCATACCAACTATCATCTACCGATTGGGGGCATTTAAACTGATCTAGGTCTATACGTTGATACACCCGCTCACTCGAGGGTGTCTCATACATAGTTTTTATAACCAAATTTTATCTTTACATACTATACATTCCAATTTATGCATTGATTAATCTTGATATTGATCATTACTCCTCATTGCTTATATTTCTTTGTTGACTATCACTAGTTAGTGTTAGTATATATGCATACTAGAATTTACATAGATTTGTATTACATAGTTATACATGCTTTTAATTCTAGTTCATAGATTAGAATTGATTGTGTTCCTATGATTCTTCCATATTCAAGGGTATTTGAATATGCCCTTGTTCTTTGGCTTCTATACCACTTCTCTATTTCTATGTCTTGGACATAAGCCCATGTCCCTTATGTGTGTTTTTTACTACTTTTATATATAGACATTTAAACATGTCCTTCTTTGTGTCTCTACTCTAAATTATTTGTTGCTTACATATGCAGATATTTGAACATGTCCTTATATGTCTTCATTCTTAGATTTAGTGATATGTGCCCATTTTCCTTGTATTATGGCCCCTTGACCTAACTTTGATGCACCTCATATGCTTGTATGTTTACTTCCTTGTATGCTTCTACACAATGACACTTGTATTTGCTTGTTACACACACACCAATTTTTAATGCCATGAGGGATCTCAAGCATCTACCCTTCCTACTTGGGAGCTGTGATGGGCATCATGCCCTATCCCCTTAGGTAGTTACTCAGATTTTACTACCATATACATTACTTATATCTATCTTGACAACCTTACATAGTGCTAGATTACCACATACATCTTACATTACTTACTTATGCTCATATACATTTACATTATATTAAAAAATAATGCACATGCTATAGCTAAAACATTTTGTAGAGCTATTTATTTAAAGGGCAATTCTTACATATATTTTACAAATGCCCTCAAAAGAGGGGGCATTCACAGGGGTTTGTCATAGAGATCAGGTTCATAATTTGTAAGTCATAGATATATTAAAGCACATAGGCTCAATCACAAAAATTAGACTCAAGGCAAACACAGAACATAAGAGAGATTTATAATTCAATCTAGATGACTCAAAAATTAAACTAGGTGTTCTTTAGTACCTAGATTGGGACACTAGTGCCATAGGGTGCTATTGTCTAGTAGCCCTAGCTTTAGGATAATCTAGATCATTCAGACTAGTACATTAGGTACATTATACATTTGCACAGATACAGTCACATGGTTGATAGTTATGTTCAAATTTAGCTCAGATACATTCATTTCAGCTCAAATTCATACCATTTGCTCATATTTGTGGGCATCATGTGCAGCATGATCACTCATACATTCACATTAGTTACATATATTCAACTATTACATACTTGATTTAAATTTAGTATACTGAGTTACCAGATTAGGGGTATGTGTGTGACACATAGTTTCCATATACTCATCTTCAAATAGGTTGATCAAATATAATGGCAAACTCCATGTCATTTTCAATATTGTATACACTTACTATCACATTCTTCGTTGTCACTAGATTCATGCCTTACTCCATCTATAGTATTTGGCATTCTTGAGTAGCCTAGAGCTTCCTAATATACCCGAGTGGCCATAGAGTCAAATACACAGTTAAATTTACTCAGTTAGATACATTCAACACTTTGTGTAGTTTAATTATAGATGCATCTACTTTGTATAGGTGGGAAATTATGGAGTCATGGCCCACTTGAATTCTTAAGACACCTACATGAGAGGGTTAGACACACTTGCAATATTATCAAAGTTATTCATAGAGATCAAGATCCACTGAGCAGGGGTGGGCAATGATGGATTCACAACTGAATTGAGTTCTTGAGCCACCCATATGAGGATTAAGCAAGCTATCAGCTCAGTTCAAGTTATTCAATGATATGATCACTACGCATACTCACACACAAAATTTATCACTAGGTTCATGCATTAGTTTGTGTACTTAATGAGGTGTATTCATTCATTTCCTCTCTCTTTACTCAACTTTACTTAGTTACTTCAATTCAACATAGTCTTTTCCTTCTGATCATCTCTTAATTAAGGACTGCTTTTTGCATCTTTCATTATACGACATTGGTTTGGATCATGTTTCACATATGCAAATCCAAATTCACATAATCAAACTCAGTTATACGAGATTCACTCCTTAGGTAAGTCTACCTACGCTTCTTTTTCCTTTATACTATCATTTCATTTTGTTGCATTGCTAGCATAAAGGGGGGAAATGTAATCACCTAAAAGTGGTAATTAGATGCTAAGAGTGTCAATTGAGTTAACCTATCCTTCGGCTAGACATAGACCTATACTTGAGCATTAGACTTACTTTTTCAGTGATTTAGCATACCATAGTCACCTACAACTAGTCAAAACACAGTCCCAGAATTTTCATCTCAGATCCCAATCCAAATTGCCTAACAATCTATAAAGAGGACATTGGTGTTACATTTGGGACACTACAACCACATGGCTCTAGTGTCTCCAACTTGGTGCTATTGTCTTTAGCCCTAACTCTTCTCAATAGATATTTTTTCAAATATGTTCCCCTCCTAAGGTTGGCCTAAGATAATTTTCTTATCTGCATAAGTATTAAAACCCTATAAATACAAGTCTAATCAACCTCTATTCACTAAATGGAAAATAGATGTAAAAGCTATTCAAACTAAAGACAAAGTTGAGAAAAATTAAGGTATTTGATCCCTATTCTGCCCTACTTTCTACATACTACCATATAAAATAGCCCTGAGCCTAGTTTTCAAACATTTCAAAGCTCAAGCACATTCAAGGCATCTAAGGCCAATCTCATTATAGCATTCACATGCACTTGCATCAAGCACTAGGTGGGAGAACTACATCAGGATTGATCCATCTTTAGAGTATTGGTATGTAGGTAAATATCTACATAGCAAGGTGTTGATGATGTCTAGTCCATCCTACTAACACACACAAAATTATTGCTCATGCTATACTTGAAAGAAGGACTAAGGTTTTTAAATTAAATCAAGTTTTATAGGGACAACACAGAGCTCTAGGGTTCATGCACGTAGGAACATGACAAATAAACATAGGTGCAGGTGCTCCTAAAAAATAGGATAGTCTTGCAAAGGGGACATTAGTGCCATGTTGAAGACACTACACACATATGGCACTGCTATCTATATTAGGTGCTACTATCCAATGAGAAGATGAATAATAGAATCCTATTGATGACATAGACTATTGCCCAAATCTCAACTTTTAGAACCCAAATCATCTGCAATAATTACTTTTTAGATAAGTCTCTATTTATCCCTATTTATTGCTATTATTAGAAATTCAAACAAGATCAAAGGTCATAACAAATTAGTACTTAATTATTGCATATTTACTTGACTAATTTAGGCATCTGAAACCTTAAATCTAAACATAAGAATTTCATTGTAAAACCTTAAAAGGTTAAGTCACTCTTATTTCATGTTATTTTGGTATGTGTGTTCATGTGCCATGTGTCTAACCCTATCCACCCACATTAATCTATCCCAGTTTTCTCCCTAAAAGACGACCGTCATATTTTCACAATTTTTAGTAAAAATAATGAGCTAAAAGGAATAAAGTATGTGTCCATGTATCACCAAGTCTTGACTGCTTTAAAGGATGACGATCCAGTGAAAGCCCAATCCTAAACTTGGAAAATAGAGGGTGGAGCCCCAATATCAAACATAGTAATAAGGTAACTCCTTTTAAGATACAAAAGAAATTAAGAACCACTAATTCAGAATTGAGTGAGTGAATTAATATAAGCTCTACTTCGATAAAGGTCTTCACAACACTCTAATGAAAAAATATAAGAATATTGTGAACCACTGGGAAAACAATGATTATCTAGATTTTAAATGCTCAACGAATTAATCCATCACCTTTTCTATATTGGTATTCAACCCTCATGGATCAAACATTAGAATATCATAACAAAGGATGTCTAAATTTCACGTAAAGTGTTAAGTTTCATCTTTTAAAAGGGTGATTTAGGCAACCTCAATTAGAGGATTTTTAGACTAGTTGGCAATAGAGCAAGGCCTAGAGCGGGATAAAATATATATCTATTGAGGCTATAGATGTTTGGCTAGCAGTATAGTAATGCTTGAGCCATCCCTACTTAACCAAGAATCTACAACATGTATGCACATTCAAAATACTTCAAACATCCTAGATGTATTTGAGCTCACTCAATGAATTCATGAAGAAATGAAAGGAATATAACACTATTGGACAAAGTATCCCTTTAAATGATATTGAGACCAATATGTCATTTGCTTAAGCAGATTTGATCACTTCTAATTTATTATAATTCATAAGAAAGAGTTTTATTTGTTATTTCTAGATTTGATTATAGAGGGTCGTAATCTAGGTTCTAAATGTTGGGTTAATATTTTCCCAACAAAGTAACCATTAATTGTGGCCAACATGACCCCATTTTTGTATAAGAAAACGGGACTCCTCTAAAAACCCACAACATAGAAGTTTTTTAGAGCTCAAATCTTCTCGCACTTGGTCCTAGACGATGTAAAACCTCTCCTATTTTAACTTGATCAATTGAGTATTTTACAACATTCGTAACGGGTGAATGGTCATCATGGACATCCATACACTCTCTTGTGTCTATAATAGTATAGCCCTTATGTGTTTCAATATGAAGGTTTTCCCATACTTAGAATATTTTTCGCTAATAGTGTTATCTTGTAGAGTTAAAATTATGCAAGTTTTCCAAGTATGACATCATATGAGAGTCCTACTTAGCATTTTATAGAGATTTTCTATCAAACTAATAAGATTTCACTTGATTGTGTGCCCCTTTTATAGCTTAGTCACTTTTTATAAATCTTGTGGGATCCTAACGAATGAGAAGTTGCCACATGAAACCTGTCAGATTGACCAGTCTCCCAGAGGTGTCAAAAACCTGAGAGAGCCCTATAAATGAGAAGCTACCATGTGGAACCTATCAAAATTGTTAGTCTTCTGAAGGCATCATATATGTCAAATCCCTAGGAAACCCTGATGAATGAGAAGTTACCACATGGAACTTATCAGGTTTGTCAGTCTCTTAGATGCCTTAGAGTTGTCAAAGCTCTGAGAGAGCTTAATAAATGAGAAGATGCTAGGTGGAACCATCATACTTATGAGTCTCTTGAAGGTGTCAAAGTTGTCATAACCTGATGAATGAGAAGTTACCATGTGGAAGCTATCAAACTTGTTAGTCTCTCTAAGGCATCAGAGTTGTCAAAGCCCTAAAAGAGCTTGATGAATGAGAAGTTACCATGTGTAAATTATTAGTCTCCTAAAGGAGTCAAATCCCTAAGAGATCTAGATGAATGAGAAGACTCCACATGGAAACTATTATCCTGGTTAGTCTCTCGAAGGCATCATAGTTGTTAGAGCCCCAAGAGATCCTGACTAACCATAGGATGTCATGTGTCACTTTTTTTTAAAAAATGAGTGAAAGGGCCTAAAGTCTGCCAATTGAGCTATAAACAAAGTATAGTTAGATCTTATAAGTAATCATAAAGTGTCATGTGTCACTTATGTATGCCAAATGGAAAAATGGTTTGAAATATCCAAGATAAGGAAAATAAAGGTACAAGTTGAGCTATAAGCCAATAGTAGTGTCATGTGTACTTAGTAGGTCCAAGTGCTTGACTCTAGTATGAAAAAAGGTAAGAGAGTAACACCCTACTTGTGCCTAGTTGGCATATCCCAAATAGAAGGTGCCCAACCAATAGAGGACATGTGGCCAAACTGAAGGATACTTAAGGTGCCACAGGGGTTGAAATAGGTGTGTGCCCACCATGCCATCACATTAATCAATTTGGGTAACTGGGATTTAATTCAACAACTTATAAGCATCCCCTCACCATCATCAAATATAAACTAGGAGTGCATTTTCAAAATTCTTTTGAGTGAATTCTAGATCAAGAAATGATTGAGTGGAATGTACCATGAACTCAAATTTGAACTCACACAAAATGAGCCTCCAAAGACCATTAATGTAGGGGATCTTTGTGGAGCCTTATATGTCTTGAATTCAATCTGATTTACCATTACCACTCCCAACTCCCAAGAATCCTTCCCTTTTAACTCCTTCTTGAGCTTTCATTGCTTCCCTTAGGCCTATAATTATGTGTTAAGTAGATCCCAACTCTCATCTATGATCATATCATCTTCCAACTCTAGACCTAAACATGAATTCAGAGATATCACCTTCTCATTGGCCCTGGCTCATTTATTGAATTACAACAAAGTGTTTAAGGCAATTCAAGATGTACAAAATCCCACCTCATATGATGATGAGGATGAGACCAAGCTCTTTGACGAGCTTGCACCCATAGGGAATCAGGGTTGCACAAATATGTATCCAAGCCATAAGTATTCCCATGTGTCGATCTTTTCGGTAACATGAAACTTCATGCATGTGTACAATGTTGCCCAGGACCTAGTATACTCTGTGGGATCTTAGAATAAAATTATGGACATTTCTAGAGCTAACTTCAAGTAGTACTACAATCTCCTAGAGTACATTTTGGTTTATGACCAGAACATAGTAGATGCATGGACTGATACACATGAAATATATGGGGTTCTCCAAGATTGGGTTGTTGATCCAAATCGATGGACCAAAAAGGATGACATAAATGCTTATTCCATCCACACCTTCAAGGAAGGAGTTAGTATTTTGATGCACTTGTTGAATCACTTATTTGGAGCTAACAATATCATATATGTGAACATCCTGTAGGTGCCCCTGCTAAGCATCATCCTCAAAGGAAAGAAAATCCTAGACCTTGGAAGCCTCATTAATTTCAACCTAGTCAAGGGTTTCATGAGGCCAGAGGAGGTGTATAATTTTATATGATGAGTCATCTTATGGATGTAGTCTACACCAACCTCACGTTTAAGCCTTTTGTGTTTCCACCATGGACCCATTCTAACTCTATGGTTCACATGGTCTTTTATAAGTTGTACGTGCACCACTATAGGAACCACATCTAGGACATTTATGAGTCCTCCTACCCTATGATCTACATGACCATTAATGAGAGGCCATGCCATGATTCTTAGACAAGATAAGGAGGACACTATTTCTCATAGGAGCTTACTAGTAATATAGGGATCACACCATCATCTGGGTAGAGGGCATCTAATAATCCTCTCTCCTTTTACCCTAGTAAGTCCCAAATCACCTCGTAGAGTAAGAGATTATTGTTGAAAATTTTGCCCCATAGGAAGGTTTACGTTGTTTGGAGTAGTTCAAAAGAAGACAAGAATAAAACTTTGCATTTTCACAAGAATTTTGAGGATAGAATTCCTTCGAACATTTTCTTCGAAGGAATTGTTCAAGCCAAAATGGTCCTTTACAATAACCTGAAGGTCTCTTACCTTTTGGAAAGGGCATTGTAAAAAGTTTGAGGGGTAATTTACAAAAGCTCAAAGGGCTATTTCAAATGTTGAACAGTTCTTTTCATGAAGCTTGAAGGGCATTTATCAAAGGAAAAGGATGTTTTCAATAATTTTGAGGGGTATTTGCCCTTCAAAAGGGATGCACACACCATTTCTAGAAAGCTCGAAGGGCACTTTCCAATGCAAAGGGCTATTTCAAATGCCAAGGTCCATTATATAGATCCCAAAGGGTATCTACCATTTAGGAAGGTTCCAAACAGAAAATCCAAGGGACCATTTTGAAAAGCCCAAAGGGCACTTTCCCTTTGGGAAAGTCAATTTCAAAAGATCCGAGGGGCATTCAAAGATTTTTTAAGGCTCATTTGGAGCAACAAGGACACTTTATAAATCTTGAAGGGTACCAACCCTTTGATAAATTTCATCACAAGAATGTCGAAGGACCATATTATAAGCTTGAAGGGCAAGGACAAAAAGTTCAAAGGAATTCCTTCAAACACTTTGTCTGAAAGAATTCTTTTAGAAGACTTTCCAAGGGAGAAAGATAATTCAAAGGGAAAAAACCTTTAAAAAAAACCCAAAGGGTATGTGCCCTTCGAAAAAGGACATTGATAAGAATCCTAAAGGGTATGTGCCCTTTGAGAAGGTTCATTACATGAATCCCAAATGGTATGTGCCCTTCGAGAAAGTCACTACAAGGAAAGGAAGGACACAACCATTCCTTTGAACTTTTTATCTAAAGGAAGATAAAGGTCATGGCAAGAAGATCGAAGGAATTCCTTTATACAAATTATCTGAAAGAATTCCTTTAGAAGACTTTCCAAGAGAGATAACCCATAGGTAATGATAAAGACAAGGACTCGAATTCCTATGGATAATTTGTCTGTAGGAAAGTGAAAAAAATTCAAGTGGAAGAGAATTTTGAAGGAATTTCTTTAGACAAATTATCCAAAGGAATTCCTTCAGAAGGTTTGCCAAGTGAAATTTTGAGCAAGAGACAAAGATCCAGGGGAAAGTTTCCTTCAAACTTTTTGTCTAAATGAAATAAAGAGAACGAGACGAAGAGAGAAGTCTGAGAAAATTATCGTGGATAATTTGTCCATGGGAAAATGACTGATAGAATTTAGAAGGCCAATGAAAAAAGACAAAGAAAGGAGATGAAAAGGTCCACAAGAACAAACCCAAGACAAATACATGCAAGGGGGAAAAGATATAGATAAATAGCCAATGAACATGCATAGTAACGAAGAGCTAGATAAAGTGAAAGATGCCAATAATGAATATAGATAGATTAAAGGGTTTTTCATGCAAAGTGGTCCAAGTAGGATTAGACACATCCTGGTGTAATCGTTTTAGCATGACACCTTCAGTTCTAAAGATAGAGACTCATTTGCATGAAGGACTCGAGTTATTTAATGTTGGAGAGCTTAATGTGATTTACATGCATGAAATCTTATTGGTTCCAAGGTTTTCAAATGTTCCAATAGTTCAAATAGAATTCTAAGTTTGGCATTAGCATTGTTTTTATGTAAAGAGAAGACTTTCAAACTTTCCAATAGCTCAAGAAGAGTTCTATTTTTAGAGGTGGTCATGAATATCATGTATGAGGTAGATTAGTCCAAGTTTGAGCCCATCATCTATTTTTCAATGCCAAAGGATTTTCATGTATGATAAAAGACAAGAAAGGACAAATTTAAAAGGCTTTGTTATCTTGGCATAATAGAAATTGGACTTGGGCTAATGAAAGAGTTGTCTTCTTCTTCTATTTTCAACGCCAACCTATTGGCTGTTATGTATTTTTCTACATAAGTTAATTTTTTAGCCTTGAATTGGATCCCTCTTTTGGCAAGACAAAAAATTTCCAAAGATTGAGTTCTAACCTTTTTTCAGACTAATAAAAGGACTGTTATTTTTAGATTTCAGCTATTGGTATAGTATATTTATGTCATTGATTTGCATAAGTGATAGAGTTTTCTTCCTTGCCAAGTCTTGATTCTTACATAGTTACTAGCTAGTCAAATTATGCAGGTCATTATACGTGTTTAAGTGTCTTTTGGCTAGAATTTTAGTGGATGCAAGTGGCTAATTAGTGCCTTCAATCAGGCCTATTCTTTCATTTCCCTCAAGTTTTAGTTACTAGATCAAACCATTTCATGAAATACTTATGCATATTGGTCAATTGGAGTTGAAAGTTTAGCCTTCTTATCTAAATCAGTGTTTTAAGAGCTCTAATTGAGTGGATTAATCAAAAAATATAGGTGTATCACCATCATTAGATAGGATTTCGATTTGAGTTTCTCTCTCTTTTCCTATTAGTTTGTAGAATAGAGAAAAGGTCCTTTTTGATACACCAAAGGGAGCTAGCCCTTATAATCTAGAGATTAAATCAACTGATTAGGTCACCCACAGCCTAGGATTGTTTCCATGTTTCAACAGACCATGAAGGCCTAAAATTACCTTCACAAGGGTGCTAGTCTGATTGACAATAATTACTTATCAATTGGTTAGGGTGTCATGGGTTACTCACTTGATTATTTTTAGAAGGCATGTCCAGACTTCCCAATTTTCATTTGCCATCATGAATACAAGAATATGCCTTCATTGTGGAAGATGGTGTATAATAGGAATTTCTACGTTGGGAAGGGAAGCATAGAGAATGGGTTCTCCATGGGGTTATTAGTGCCCATGTGGTGAAGTACATGGCCTAACTCAATATCACATATCAATATTCATCCCAATTTATCAAATGATGTTAAAGTACTAGCACGGGTGAAAGTAGTAAAAAAGAAAGTAAAGTGGGCCCAATCTAAACTAGTCCCTAAATAAAGGTCAATGCCACCTCCATAATATCTTCCAGTGTAATTGCGTCCACCACAACCATCCTTGGGGCTTGTGTTAATTTAACTGAGAGATAATGTCCAAGCAACCACTCCCTATATTTCTAAGATAATCATATAAGGGGCCCTAGTACCTTCAACTCCATAGGTTTTGCCTCCCCCAATCTTGGCTCTGGCTCTACCACCTCCACTTCCACAGGATAATCAAATATAGGTAGTGAAAGTGTTACATTTTGACATTGATAGTAGCCCTAAAATGATCTTAGGACATGACCAATAAGAGTTGCCAATAGAAATTCCTTCCCCCACTGCCACCATCCCTTGACAACCCATGGGACCACCCCTAGGATTCCCTATTCCTACCATGCCTATTATAATGAGGCCTCCCCTGATTCTTATTGTACCCACTCCCTGATTCAATTAAGTACCCTTATCTAAGCCATGTTCAATGTTCTTACTTCTCAATTCTTCTCCACTCAACCTATTCCACCTGCATGAATCCCCATGGATAGTGTTTGGTCTCTAAGAGTCTTAGTTACATGGCCCTTATCCCCCTAGTATCCATCTCAATTCAAGTAACTTTTGAAATTTTGAGAAGATCTCAAATCCTAGTGGCTCCCAACTTCATAGTAAAATCATATATTGTGGTTGCCACATCAACAACTCCATTAGCTATGCCTCTAACATGAACACCTCCCAGTATCCCCACCTCAACCATCCTAATGGCCAACTCAGTGACAAGTGCACTCATATGCATAGTTTAAGTGACTCTTAACTTCACAACACCTATTACTCCTCCAACTCCACATGGTGCTTCAATAACAGTTGCCACCATGGCTCCAATTATTGTGGCATAGAGTGATCTAGGCATGACACCTAAGAAGAACAAAAACATAACTTTTGTTGTGTCCCTAGTTTAGGTTCTAGTTTCCACCAAAGTTCCTTCAACCATAACCATAGCTCTAGCTGATCCAAGAAAAATACTCAACAAAAGGTAAAAGGTAGCTCCCTCTCAACCTTTTATTCAACTTGCCCCTCCCATTGCTCCCCACTCCTCCTTTTCTATCACCATGAGCCTTCAAATAGTCAACTTTAACTAGTTCATTTCATCATTCTTATTAAACACCACATTCATAGGTGTCTTGGTCCACATATTAACATGACCCATGACCAATGACATGCCTAATTGTTCTCGTGGGGATCCCCATTCATCCCTCCTCTATTCACTCCCATACCCCCTCATCCTCAACTCCTTTATTCCTTCCTCTTCATCCATTCTTCCTCCTCCTAGGCCTCCACCATTTACCTCTACCTTTGCCACCCTGCCTTCATCCTCTTTCACTAACTTGGGAGTTACTATAGGCCCAAGCTAAGTCAGGAACCTAGCACCTACCAAAACAAAGAGATCAAAAATGGTCTATCAAGGTGACTCAAAGATCTAATGGGAATTTGATAAAGAAATTGGGAGTATGAAGAGATATTTTACATAAAATTTCACTTAGGAATGGGACCCAGTGGTATGGAAAACTAAGCACAACCTCTTCTCCTTCACCAAAATGAGGACACCCAATAAGGAGAAGAAAGTGGCCAAATACCATTTATCAGTGATTTGAGCTATCAATGATCTGTCTAAGAAGATTGTGGAAGACATGAAAGAGCAAGTTAGAGTACTTGGGTCACATATAAGGATAACTTTCTTGATGGGGATGATTGGTCGAGTTATGAAAACCCTTGCATAACTATTTACAATCTTGGAAAGGTGACTAGAACCTTGTCCATGAGCAAAGACCACCTCCAGTGCACTCAAACATATTTGGTAGGGTTACACACATGGATAGTAAATGCAAGAATCTCATTGTGTTTCTTCATAAGGGCATGTTCCTGGAGCTTAATCTCATGCCTCTAGTGGACCTAAACCTCCACCAAGCTTATGTTGGGAGTATGAGGACTTCAATTAAGGATTGGTTGGTTATGATGCAAATAGTGATCGAGTCTTTGGAAAAGAGAAAGGAGTAGATGTTGACCTATTTCAAAGAGTCAACATCACTATTTTATTCCACCCAGACAACACCATACTAGACAAAGAGAAATTTGAGATCCACCTATCCCAATTCGACCAAGTCATGTGGATGAAAGTGGTAAAATCCAATAGGGATAGGGCTAAAGTGATTCTGAAATTATCAACAAAGTCAATGGCTATCATCAATTAGTTATCCAAGGTGATGGTTTCCTTAAAGGGCCCAATCTAAGTCCATGAGTGATTGTTGGTCCAAGCTTAGGTGAACTTTCGAGAGCCACCTATGAACCTTGACAAGCTAGATCAGGAGTTCAACCTAGTGGTGGCCATATTGGCAATTGAGGAGGCACACCCTAGGAAATTGGAAAGTGGTCTGCCTTAGGATCTTTAGTATTTTTTCTTAGTGGGCTTGAGGGAAGTTTTTGTGGGGATAAAAGGAATAGTCTGATGAAGGCAATTGTAATAAACTTTAATGCCATAATGGCTAGGGATGAGAATCTTGTGCTACTAGGATATGAATCCCATCCTCCTATATATTGTAGTTTACATTATTGTCTCAGCATTTTCATACATAACACTCCTTTGAATTAATGGTATTTTAAGCTTTCAATTAAACTTTGTTTTGCATTCATGGATATTGTCCACTAATTCCTATTTTGTGAAGTGATACTAGCGCTAGATAATTGATAATGTGTTCTTTTATGGATAATAAATGTAGTAATTAGATTGTGCTCATGCAATTTTCATTCATTTGTAGCTTCTTCTCAATTTTTATAGAACACTCATTAAGTTTGTGTGCTTGGAGTTGTAAAGTTGTTTGGAGGGTCATGTGTGTTAGTTTACTATAGACTCCCTTTCATGTGTTTATCTTTGGTGAAGTACTTGAAAATTAAGCATTCTTTCATTTTCCCAAACTCACTCCATGTGTGACTAAGAGTCTAAGCCTTTCATGAAACTTAGTAAATAGTGGTATAATTGTAGTTGGGCACGCCCTCAGTTTAAAAGCATCGACGTCTTTTGTGGACTGGGAACCTCTTATTTGCCTTACCTTACCCTCTCTTTTATGTTTGTTTTGGAGTCAATCAACCCTTCACCAGTCATTTAAAAATTGGTGAAATGAAACCCATTAGCACTCCAAGATAAAAATCTATTAAACTAGATTAGATAAGTGAACTAGAACCTCTTTTTTCAAATCAGATAGTGAGCCTCTAGTGGTAGAATTGCATCTATTGGAGATATATTCCAAGTAAGTTGCATCATGGAGCCCAATACCTACATTTCATACCCTAGATTTCCATAATAACAATCCTAAAATGAGAGGATGTCAGTCCCTTATTGTCAACTAAGTCTCTTCCAAGCACCTATTCTCATAGGTGCTACTTGATACCAAATTTTGGGCATGATAATAATTTCAATGTTAAACAAGAAATATGACTTATTACCATGTTGAGATTTATGCCAAGATTGATAGATTAACATTAAAAAAAATAAACTAATGAATGTAAACAAAATAATATTACACTAATAAAAAGTGAATCACAAATATGAGAGACAATATTTCTTAAGTGGGAGAACTGTCAAATGGAGAAAAACCCCACATCTATTAGAAGTCTTACAAATTATAAATCTCCAAGTATAATTTTTAATGTAATTCAAGAGAAGGAGAAATAATAATGATAATAAAAAAACATCTCAAGATGATCATAAGCAAGTGAGAAAAATGAGAGAGGATAGCTAAAAAAAAAAGAGCTAGATGAAGGAAGACAAAGTTACAAGGAATCTCACTATGACTTACACAACCTTCTTAGTGTGTGCCAAATGTCCCTAATCTCCATGAGGTGAGGGGGTGTGTGTGACAAGTGTGGAGTAAGTTACACATGAATGTAACTCCAATATTCCCTACAAAGGACAAAAGAGGTGTGACACCTCATAAATTCAGGATAAAGTGACTTAGATTAGCCTTGATAAATGCACAACTAAAATAGACTTAGGATTATCCTAAAATTGACCTAAACAACTTAGGATAAGTGAACCTAGATAATATTAATCTCTTATAATTTTTATATGGTAAGGAAAATGATCAAATAAGGATTAATAATGGCTCAAGCTTAAACATGTGTACCGAGGAATTTATCTATAATATTAGACTTAACATAAATCATTTAGCATGCACTTTGATAGTTATTGTAAGATATGATGGTATTAGTATAAAGCTTCTGAGTTATATTACCTTAACTATTATAGTGGGTCCAAATATAATTCATATCTTATTCCATGTGGTACCCAATATTAGATCTTACAATGTGTTACTTGGTAGACCTTGGATACATCAAATGAAAGCAATTCCTTAAACTTTGCATCTATGTTTGAATTTTATGCATGAAGACAAGTTATTAAAATGAAAAGGGATATCAACAAAATTTACAAAAGAATAAGTTCAATAAGAGGTATTTCATAAGGAAATTTTAAAGGAAAAAATAATACCTAAAACAAGAGAGCATAAGGTGCAAGTACACGAGTATATTCCAAATAAAGTGCAAATAGGGCACTAGTTCAACCTGTAACTACTAGAAAACCAAAGGGATGTGAAAACAATACAAAAATAAATATTACCAATTGTAGACACCTAAAAATGGACTTTGGACATTTATTAGTCATTAAATTGCATGTTTTTATGATTTGTATGCACTTAAAGATTATTGGTTTAAATTAGACACTGTTGGTGCATTTAATGATCTTTAGTGGTTGTTACATCATGTTCCACTCCTTATAATTAAGCGATAACTTTTAAACAAACATTGGATTGATCGATTTAGCTATTTGATGAGTAAAATAAAAAATGTTTTGCGTATTTGTTTTAATTCCATTGTTGATTCGGTACATGAGTATTATATGATGATATTGGCATGCATAAATGTACATATATCTAATTTTTATAGTAATATTATGGTATTGAGAACTATATACTCAGATGCTTTCATGATTAGGTAATAGTTGATTTAATATGTTTACTTTGTATTTATTTTAGTTTTCTCTTTTTACATGACTCATGTTAGGGTGTGGAGCTAAAAGCTTCACCAAGGAGCATACAAAACAAGTTCGGGTCTACACAGACGCCAGCGTCGGTCAGGAGCGACCGACGTCGGTCAGTTGCAGTTACAAAGGCGCCGACGTCGGCAATAGGGTCGGCCGGCGACGGTCACAGGCGAACAGGCAGGAACCGACGTCGATTACCTGCGTGTCCAGAAAGCGATTTTTGAGGACAAAAGCGAGTGTTTGCATGATAAGTTTGAGTCGTGGACTCAAGCTTGCGTCTCTATTATTAGCATTACTATTTTTAGAGCCCTTGTTGAAGAGGCTTAACTGTTTGTTGTAAGAGCATGCTCAAGTTTCCTATTTCTATATGTAGGAAAGATCTTCTTAGCTTAGTATGTTGAAATGTAGAATGTATCAGTAATAGTAGAACATTGTGAATGTTTGAAGGACAGTACTGAGTTGCATCAATCCAGGTTGTTGGATTTGATTGTACTTGAGAGAGAGCTCTTGAGGAATAGAGATCTAGTGAGAGATCTTGTGTGCATCTGAGAGAGGTGTGGAAGAACGAAGTTTCTTCATTGTATTCCTATTGTAAAGAGTTTCAATACAAGTTTCAGGGTGTTTTCTTGTATATCTTGTTCTGTGCTATTTATCATTTCAGTTACTTATCTATCTGATTTATTTCCATGTTTATTGCTGTCACAATTATAATCTATTGTTGGTTTGATCCCCCAACAAGTGGTATCAGAGCCTTGGTTACAGGTTCAGAGCTTGATATTTGGTATCAAAGTTTAGGTTCACTAACAGGTGGTTCAGATCTGTGTAGTGTGTTTTGATTACAGGTTGCTCATAGGGGTTTCTGCAGGGATTTCTGTTTGAGTGGGAGAAGCAATGGTAGAAGAAAGTAAGTTGAGAATGGAAAAGTTTAATGGCAAGAACTACCAACATTGGAGAATGCAGATAGAGGACTATCTGTATCAGAAGGATCTCTACTTACCGTTAGGTGGGATAGCAAAGAAGCCCAAGGACATGGAGGATGAAGAATGGGAAGTTCTTGACAGAAAGGCTCTTGGGTCTATAAGACTGAGTCTGGCCTCCACTGTGATATCTAACTTGTCACAGGCAAAAACAACAGTAGAGTTGATGACTACGTTAGCAAATATGTATGAAAAACCCTCAGCTTCAAATAAGGTATATCTTATGAAGCAGTTATTTAATTTGCATATGAAAGAAGGTGGATCTGTTTCTACTCATCTAAATGATTTCAATGGTATTGTGAATCAATTAAGCTCAGTAAATATAGTGTTTGATGATGAGATAAAAGCTCTTTTAATATTATGTTCTTTGCCTGAAAGTTGGCATGGCTTAGTAATGGTAGTAAGTAATACTGCATCTGCATCAAATATTTTGAAAGTAAAGGATGTTGTTAGTGTTATCTTGAATGAGAAAATACGCAGGAAAAACACAGAAGAGGCATCTGGGAACGCTTTAAGTTTTGAGAGCAGGGGAAGGCAAAAAGAGAAGAGCAAGAAAGGCAGAGCAAGATCCAAGTCTAAGGGGAAAGGCATATCTAAATCCAGAAATGGCAGGAAGCCACAATGCTGGAATTGTGGAAAGATGGGGCACATAAGCAGAGATTGTTGGTCAAAGCCCAAGGAGGACAATCAACACGAAGGAAAGGAAGAAGCCAAGATTGCAGGTATTGCACAGGATGCTTTAATTTTCTCTTTGCATAATAACATAGAATCTTGGGTATTAGATTCTGGTGCATCTTTCCATGCTACCCCTAACAGAGAATATTTCAGTGACTATATCCATGGAGATTTTGGAATAGTGTACTTAGGGGATGATGAGCCTTGTAAGATTACTAGCAAAGGTAAAGTGCAGCTGAAGATGCAGAATGGCAACACATGGGTGTTGAGAGATGTGATGCATGTTCCTAGTTTGAAGAGAAATTTGATTTCTGCAGGTAAGCTAGGTGATGAGGGTTGTACAGTAACTCTCACAGCAGACTCTTGGAAGGTGACCAAGGGTGCACTCGTTATGGCCAGAGGTAAGAGAGAAGGTACTCTCTATTTGTGTAATTGTGTTATTAACAAATCTCCTTCAGTTTTATCTACTTCAGATGTGGATGCTAAATTGTGGCACTCAAGGCTTGGCCACATGAGTGAGAAGGGGATGTCAATTCTTAAGTCTAAAGGTATGCTTTCAGATTTGAAAAGTATGGATCTAGAATTTTGTGAGCATTGTGTATTTAGAAAATAGGAAAGGGTTAGTTTTCTCAAGACTGGGTCTACTAAGAAAAGGCAGAAGTTGCAGCTTGTTCACACAGACGTGTGGGGACCGGCTCAGGTAGCCTCTATTGGCGGATCACGGTACTATGTTACATTCATAGATGACGCCACAAAAAAGGTATGGATCTACTGTATTAAAAAGAAATTTGATGTTTTTGAGACTTTTAAGATTTGGAAAGCTATGGTTGAGAATGAAACAGGCAGAAGATTAAAGTGCTTAAGATCTGATAATGGCGGTGAGTTCTGCAATCTTAAGTTTAACTGGTATTGTTACACTCATGAAATCTGTAGGCAAAGGATGGTTCCAAGGACACCTCAGTAGAATGGTATTGCTGAAAGGATGAATAGAACTATCATGGAGCGTGCAAGATGTATGAGATTGCATGCAGGGTTGCCCTTAGAGTTTTGGGCAGAAGCAGTTGACACCGCAGTGTACCTGATTAACAGAGGACCCTCTACAGCTCTGGATGGTGGAATTCCAGAAGAGGCATGGATAGGTAAAAAGGTAGATCTCTCATATCTCAAAGTTTTTGGTAGTGAAGCCTTTGTGCACATAGATAAGGAAAATAGAAAGAAGCTTGATGCTAAGTCTATGAGGTGCACGTTTATTGGCTATGGCTCAGATGATTTTGGTTTCAGATTTTGGAATCTAGGAACTAATAAGGTAATTAGAAGCCGTGATGTTGTTTTCAACGAAAGAGTGATGTACAGTGATTAGATAAGGAAGCTAGATCAATCTGGGCAGAGCAATAGTGAATTGGACGAAGTTATGGTCCAAAATGAGCTCGCGGAAAAAAGAAATAATCACTTGCAGGAAAACACAGAGACCGACATCGGCAGGTTAGGAACCGGCGTCGGCAGTACAGAAACCGATGTCGGTCATACAGAGACCGACGTCGGCAGACCAGGAACCGAGGTCGGTCAGGCAGAATCGACGTCGGCCAGTGACAAGTCTACAGGTGGCCGAGGTCGGTCACTGTCAGAAAATTTGGGTGGACAGATTGTTGAGAACGAGTCCAAGACACCCACCAGGAGGTCTGAAAGGGTAAGTAAGCCTCCAATTAGATATTCTCCTTCCTTATATTATTTATTGCTAACTGATGGTGGAGAACCAGAGAATTTTGAAGAAGCATTACAGGTGGAGTCCAGGAGTAAGTGGGAGCGTGGCATGGTTGAGGAGATGGAGTCCTTAAGAGAGAACCAAACATGGGATTTGGTTGAATTGCCAGCTGGTAAGAGAACACTGAAGAACAGATGGACCTACAGGTTGAAGAAAGGTGAGGATGGACAGATGAGATACAAGGCTAGATTAGTGGTGAAAGGATTTGCACAGAAACCAGGTATTGACTTTGGTGAGATTTTTTCTCCAGTTGTTAAGATGACTTCTATAAGGGTTGTATTGTCTTTGGTTGCTTTTGAGGATTTGCATCTCGAGCAGCTAGATGTTAAGACAACGTTTCTTCATGGAGATCTGGATGAGGAAATATACATGGAACAGCTAGAAGGATTTGAGGTCAAGGGTAAGGAGAAGTTAGTGTGCAGGTTGAAGAAAAGCTTGTATGGCCTCAAGCAAGCTCGAAGGCAATGGTACTTAAAATTTGATAGGTTTATGACTGAGCATGGCTACAGTAGGTGTCAATCGGACCATTGTGTATATTTCAAGAGATTTGATAACGGTAGATATATTATTCTATTGTTGTATGTAGATGACATGCTGGTTGCAGGGTCTCACATGCAGGATATCTCAGAGCTTAAGGTAAAATTAGCTCAAACGTTTGCTATGAAGGATTTGGGAGCAGTGAAGAAAATCCTTGGCATGAGCATTAAGAGAGACAGGAAAAATCACAGGTTGATATTGTCTCAAGAAGATTATGTGAACAAGGTGTTGAAACGGTTCAATATGCAGGATGTTAAATCGGTAAGCACACCTTTGGCTGGACATTTTAAGTTGAGTAAAGAACAATGTCCTAATTCACATGATGAGGTAGAGTACATGAGTAAGGTTCCATATTCTTCCGCAGTAGGAAGTTTGATGTATGCAATGGTGTGTACTAGACCAGATATTGCCCAAGCAGTGGGAGTTGTAAGTAAGTATATGGCTAATCCAGGTAAGGAACATTGGAAGGCGGTTCAATGGATCCTTAGATATCTGAGAGGAACCAGCAGCAAGCATTTGTGCTATGGAGGTTCAGATACTTCTCTACATGGTTATGTAGATTCAGATATGGCAGGGGATTTGGATGGCAGGAGGAGCACCACAGGTTATGTTTTTACTGTAGGTGGAATGGCAGTTAGTTGGATATCTAAGTTGCAGAAGGTTGTTGCCTTGTCAACTACAGAAGCAGAGTATATTGCAGCCACAGAAGCTAGCAAGGAGATGATATGGATGACACGGTTCATGGAAGAGCTTGGAAGGGAGCATGGGAGTTGCAGATTGTATAGTGACAGTCAGAGTGCAATCCATTTAGCTAAGAACTCAGCTTTTCACTCAAGAACCAAGCACATACAGCTAAGGTACCACTTCATACGGCAGGTATTGGAAGATGGTGAGTTGAAGCTGGAGAAGATCCATACAAACAAGAATCCTGCTGATATGCCAACAAAGCCGGTTACTAAGGAGAAGTTGAATCTTCATTCAACTTCTATTGGTCTTCATGATTGAGTTGAAGATGGAGGAGCTAGAAGATGTTGTTGTACAGGTACTGGTGCAGCTGGTTTATCTCCAAGTGGGAGATTGTTAGGGTGTGGAGCTAAAAGCTTCACCAAGGAGCATACAAAATAGGTTCGGGTCTACACAGACGCCAGCGTCGGTCAGGAGCGACCGACGTCGGTCAGTTGCAGTTACAAAGTTGTCGACGTCGACAATAGGGTCGGCCGGCGACGGTCACAGGCGAACAGGCAGGAACTGACGTCGGTTACCTGCGTGTCCAGAAAGTGATTTCCGAGGACAGAAGCGAGTGTTTGCATGATAAGTTTGAGTCGTGGACTCAAGCTTGCGTCTCTATTATTAACATTACTATTTTTAGAGCCCTTGTTGAAGAGGCTTAACTGTTTGTTGTAAGAGCATGCTCAAGTTTCCTATTTCTATATGTAGGAAAGATCTTCTTAGCTTAGTATGTTGAAATGTAGAATGTATCAGTAATAGTAGAACATTGTGAATGTTTGAAGGACAGTACTGAGTTGCATCAATCCACGTTGTTGGATTTGATTGTACTTGAGAGAGAGCTCTTGAGGAATAGAGATCTAGTGAGAGATCTTGTGTGCATCTGAGAGAGGTGTGGAAGAATGAAGTTTCTTCATTGTATTCCTATTGTAAAGAGTTTCAATACAAGTTTTCAGGGTGTTTTCTTGTATATCTTGTTCTGTGCTATTTATCATTTCAGTTACTTATATATCTGATTTATTTCCGCGTTTATTGCTGTCACAATTGTAATCTATTGTTGGTTTGATCCCCCAATAACTCAGACTAACTACCTCTTTTCTAATGAGGTGGATGCAGGATAGTGTGTCTCACAACAAATTCAGGGGGGAAGAACATCATAGGGGAGATGGTGGTAGATGACAACAACTATGAGCAAAAGAAAGGAAATCCAAAATAGTCACACACACGTGATTTTTGTCAATGTCTTGTTTGCCTAGTGTGTCGTTGTTTGAATACTCCTATGCATACATAATTCTTTCAATGACAATTTTTAATTTTGTTGGTGATTATTTGACTATGGTAAGTCAATTATGGATTGTACTTAGTCATGTTAATAACAACTCATATTACTTTGGTGTGTTGCATGGTTGCTCTCAGTGGCGATTTATTGATTCTTTTATTATGTTGAGTCATTTGGTGAGTGCATTGAGTTATAAGAGTAACAACCTTTATTGCATTAAGTAAATGAGTTCATTTAATCATGCATAGTAGCATTTATTTCATCTTTGGGTTTCAGTGGCTATAACATGTATTTTCATGAATATTAATAGCAAAAGCCCCTTTAGAGATCTTTAGAGCTCAAGGGGACTTTCGACCCTTAAGGCACACTTAGATGCATTCAAAAGTTAGTATGTTTTATAAAAAGATTTGCATGGGTATATGAAGGCATTTTACAATGTAGATCTTATAATGATAAAATATTATTATCATTACTTTTGGAAAAAACATGATTAGGGTTTTTAATTCATAATATGTTGCTTGAGTAGTATTATTTTGGCAAAAGGAATGTAGAGTAGTTGGGGGTTATTCGATGGAGAAGCCCTACACATTTTTCCTTGAGCAAAATAAGAAAAATGTTTACCTTAGAGTCATGGTATGTTTGGGAGAATGCAAACTGCCATTTAGGAAAGAGTTTGTAGAGCAATAATGGTGGTTGGTGAGGAACCGATAGATAAAAATAATGGAAGGTTTACCAAAGGGCATTAGCAAAAGAAAGAAGAGAACATGGTTTTGAAGGGGATTCTTGGCCTCTATTTTTTGTAGTGAACAAGTAATAAATTTATTGATTTGGATTTTTTTTAAAACAAAATAAAATGTTTTTGTGGAGTGCCATTTGCATTTTAAATCTTGTTGTATAAATAAATAAGCAAACCTTTTTTTGTCAAGTGTGCTACAACAAATATTAGCAGTTGGGAAATTATGTCTGAGGTTTCGATTTAATGAATCTTATTAAATATTTATTGGGTTTCATTTTTATGGAAAGTGGCAATTGAAAATGTTTGGGATTTCATTTTAGTGCATTGTTGTACATGTTTGTTTGCTGTAAAATCATTTTTTTCTTTTTGTTTTACATATTTTTATTTTGAAATTGTTGTTATGGACTTAGGCGTAAGGATTTGACCTTACCCACAAGGCCATAATGGAGATCATACTGACCCTATTATACTCTATGAAAATAGCTCTATATAAGGAGGTTACATAAGTGTCAGATGTTAATTGGGTAGTTAGAATCTTATTTTGTTAATTTAGGAGTATGATGGCATTACCAGGCATCACATAGAAATATTTATAGGTCTATTTTTTTTAGACATATAGATGGTGGAAATAACCACCCATAGGCCTAAAAATGGGTGTCATTTACTTTGATATGTTAATAACAACATATAGATTGATTTTTATAAACCTATAAGGTTAAAAGCACTTGTTAATACCAACCTATTGTGTGTAAAATAAAGCACTAACTGTATTTACCGAGTCATTGACACTAAGTTATGTTTTTGGAAAACTCCATGACATGAATAGTGGTGCTCAAGGTTTATATACAACTATAGCATCATGTTTTATTTCCTCTTGTTTGGTTGTACATTATTTTTGTGGGTTTACCTTAGCTGCTCAAAACCAATCATTCACCCATTACACCAACCTAACTTGGATAATTAACTGTTAAGAAATGGTGTCTAGTTGAGTTTCAACTATAGGTGTGTTCGATTTATTTTTCCCAGTCATTAACTACATGATCAAGAGATGAACCATATGAATAGTTCTCCCTTTATTTATTCTACCATCAAATATAAAGGTATATAGATTCTCAACTATTTTCTTAATGTAGTGGTTTAACACTTGTAGTAGGAACTTGTAAATAAAACTGATCTTGAATAAGTACTAGTTGCAAATGAATGCTATTAATGATTGATGATTGTGTAATTATAAGATTAATCATTTAATTTGAATGTATAGATGGATAATACTTGCTTGCTTTAATAAGGGGAAGGTCCTAAAATTATAGTTGCACGTGTAACTGTTAGGCTCATTATTATGATTTGGATTGTGTTATGCTATAAGTGAAAAGATAATAAAATAATTGACATTAAGTTAAATGTATTTTGCATTACCATTTGATTAGTTGAAGGAATTTAAACATTCATAGCACTCAATATAGAGTTGTAGTGTTCTTTGAGAGTTATTGATATTAGTTCAAGATGGCCTTGGAAGTCTTATATAGTTAGAAGGTCCCAAATTATTTCTAGTTTAAAGATATTTGGGGTGAGTGTGACTTAGGAATGGTTTAGTATCAACATCGATATTAATAGAATAATATTACTAGTATTTAACTATGAGTATTTATACATGTTAATATTCAGATAACAGTGAAATACTTAGCATGCATGTTCCTTTTTATGGGTTTATAGGACCTTGAAGATATAATTATTTATCACAGTGGTCAATTGGGATCCCAATAAGAGTAACAAAGGGAATTTGTTTTGATCCATATGTTTGATGTCATAGTTTTAATATTTTAAAAAATGATACCTGATTATGTGTGCATATGCATACATGTTGGAAATATACTAATTGGTGTACAATTATGAATATCAATATAGTTATGGCTTAAGTATATTGGAAAGATTTTTTGGTGACGTGATGTATAATTTCTGGTGAATTTATAATGAATGCATATGGCATAATATTATAAAATTGTTTTGTGATAATTTGTACCTTTCATGATTGAAATTTATAATGTTGAAATTCGGTATATACCTGCATAAAATATACTGTAGTTTTTTAGATTGCACAGAATGTGTTTTTATGTATAGTTAATTTTGTAATCTTTGTTTACAAGTCATTATATACAATAAATGATAATGCATAACAAAGTGCAACCTTTGCATAACAATACTCATTATCAATTACCATATAAGATGACTATGCAATAGGCGTTTGTGTGTCTGTGCACATGGATTTGACTCAACAAAATTTTGATAACCATAATGAAAACTCTAGACAAAGTAATGTTATAGATGTATATGTTATATGTCCATATGTACCTTATATATTGCATGTATGTGTGATGTCATATATATAGAGGATGTATCCCTCATTTGTATGACTAGTGTATGTGAATGAGAAAGTATTTAACCCTAAAATGAAATATGTGTTGTGTTTTCACTTTATAGCTTAGGGTTAAGAATATAAAAATGAAATGGTACAAGGGTGATAATCAGAACTATAGCAGGCTAATTTAATGCTAAATTCATATGTAAGCATACACTAAATTTATTATGTTGAGATAGTCTAAATATAGAAAGTACAACTAGGCTAGATATAGAAATGACAAAGAAGATAAGTACTTATCTTGTTATGATGCCAATGCAGTTCTAGATATAAAACAGGTTGAAAGCAAGTGGGAAGATAACTCTAGAATAGTTGTCAAATTATGAATCTAGTGCCTTTAGCTATTTAAATAGTTGCATCAGCCCTAGACAGTTACATTGACATTGTTATCTAAGTATGATAATAGTGACCTGTACCAAATATCTAGTGAAAAAATATGTGACCACCTGGATGCTTCTAGGTATGGCTTTGCCTTCACTCTAGTGCATTTAGATATGGGTCACAAACAGTCGCTCCTTGTGAAATGATAAAACCCTAGCTTTCCATTTTTAATGTGACCTTGGGGAAATATGGGTTAGTGGGCACCTAGTATCAAGCTAACCCCAATGACCTCATTATCATAGGGTGATGTCTACATAGCCAATACTCCATAAGAAGGCCTCAAACTCATGTACTTATCCCCTGTGTGTGAATCATGCAATGTGTGTAAAAGAAAGTACAATAATAACCTAGCTTATAACTTGGAAAATCAGGTTCTTGGGCTACTCCTTTAGTCTTTCAAACCTGTAGATGTGTTTTACCTATGACTGGTATAGAAATAAGGGAGCTTTTGATGAGCTCAAAATATGGCTCATCATTGACATGTTATTTCCTTCAAATCATCTCTCGAAGGATATTATCTTATACAAATCTTAGATTCTTAGATAGTTATTACATGGAAAATAGATATTTGTCTTGTTTACATTAAACCAAAGACTGAATCTTTGTTTTGTCATTAATGTCTAATATATAACATGTTTTAGTGATCTTTTGTGTGAAGAATGTTTAGGAAGAAGACACAGGCGATGTACAGTGAACATTCCATTTTTTATCTTCATCCAGCAGAACTACGGACTCAACAGGCTTGTTTTTATGGACTCTGCAGGTTTGTTTCTATGGACTTTGTAAGCTCATTTCTACGAACTCTGTAGGCTTGTTTCTACGAACTCCACAGGCTTATTTCTACAGACTCTGCAGGCTCGTTTCTATGGACTCTACAGGATCAATACCGAGAATTTTGTAAGGATAATGGGAAGTTGGAGACCAGATAGGATAAGAAAGAACTATTCTAGCTGGAATCACATAAGGAAAATAACCGCCTACTATTTTGAAGGGCCTACTTTTGATAGATTTGAATATAATCAGATTTTAGGACTATTATAGGATAGGATATTTATTTCATTAAAATAATTGGATCTCTTAGAAATCCAATCTCTGGATGAAGGGATCGACCAGGAGTCCTAATCTTTTGCATCTTATTTTGAGTTGATTATATTAGCATAAAGTGTAAGACTTTTGACTATATAAAAGAGAAGAAAAATAGAAGATATATAGAAAATAGAGGATCGATAATTAGATAAGCATGTAGGTTTCAATCAGCTTATAATTATTTTATTTATATGAATTAATACTTCAAGTTTCCAACACTGATTAAGCTTTGTTCCTGAGTCCGAGAGGAGTAAGGGCCCACTCTCCTTGGAACTAGGAACTGTGTAAGGTATTTATGTTATGTTTTATTAGTTATAATCTTGTTACTATTTGTATTTATTTACAAAAATATCAAAACAAATTCATAGTTTAAAAAGAGCATTTTCTTATTTCATTTCTTTTCTACGCAAAGTATCTTTTCTTTTATAGCAGAAGTGTGAAGCAAATTTCCTTTCGTAAGTAGGAGTGTGACTTTATTTTCCCTACAAACGTAAATTAGGAGTGTGATCTTTTACTTATAGCAAAAGAATGGATTGATTTAATTTCTTTCTTTTTCAGTAAAAGCGTGAATCAAGTAGTTGAGTCAAAGTTAGAATAGGATCAACAAGCACCCCCATAAGCAGACTTCTAGATCTACCATCCCATACCTTACTGCAGATAGCTTTAGAAACTGGCCCTAGTTGACAAGACACCAATTGAATATTGGTTAAATGAGGAGTTAGATGACACTCATCATTTTTGGCACTATTGTCGAGGAACATAAGATGTTAGTAAGGTAATAATTATTGATATAAAGTAAAAAAATAAAATTAATAAATTGATGTACCATCCTAGAGATTCTAAAGGATGATTTATTTCAAAGTTTCCACCAAGAACACAAGTGGACACCCCTTTAACATCTCTGAGTAGTGAACTAGAAGATACAAGTGAAACATATTTGCAAGAATCTTCTGAAACTGGGATAGGAACCAGGCTATTGCCACACACAAGCCCCATATGACAAATTCCTCAAGACCAATCTCTTGTAGGAAGACATTATTTAGAGATTACCAAAGACTTAGAAGAAGCATTTCAGAGACCAATAGCTGAAGAAAATTTTGAGAACTTGGAACAACCTATAATTGAGACCACAAACATTAAGTGGGAAGATCATCCCAGTTTTGAAATATCATTAGAAGAAGAAATGGATCTCCAACAAAATCAACAATTCGCACAACCAGGAAGGACTTTCTCCTTTCCTATTGTTGCAAATCCTAATGATCAAACCCCCATGAAAAATATTTCACTAGCTACTCTACCAAATTTTTGGGGATGATCTACAAAAGATCCTAATCAATTCCTGTTTGAGTTTAGAGTTCTATGTCAAACCTATGATTACACAACTGATAACCAGAAATTAAAACTATTTCACTCTACACTTATAGATGCAGCTATGAGATGGTTCCTGCGTTTACCTGGCAATTCTATTAGAACATGAGATAACATGGAAAAAGAATTCTTGAACAAATACCAAGATTACTACTGAGTGCGAGAAAGAAAAGAGGGTTTCTTCAAAATCAAACAAAATAAGGATGAATCTTTAGAGGATTATTTGGATAGATTCATGTTCACTCATAAAAGAAGTAATTATCCACTCACTGAAGATGTTCAAAAATTGGTTTTCTTGAAAGGATTGGTCAAAGACACTGTTAGGTTGTGGAGCTAAAAGCTTCACGGATGCAGACACGGAGGAGGTTGCAGGAGAGTTGCTGAGTGTCAGAGACACCGGCATCCGTCAGGCCAACCGACGTCGGTAGGATAGGGCAGGAAGGCAACCGACGTCGGTCAGAGATCGGCCGGCGTCGGCGACCCCCAGGCGGACAGGGACCGGCATCGGTCACCTGTGTGGTTCGACTGCGAGCTAATTACGGGCAGTTAGCTAACGAACCAAGTGTTTGCATGATGAGTGCTAATTTTAGACTCATAGCTGGGGATCTAATTATTGTAATTAGATGTCTAATCATTGTTTGGATGAGATCTATATAATAGACTCATGGTTGTATTGGAAAAGTGGGCTAGTTTGAGTTGAGCAAAGTTTGCTCCTTCTGTGTGTGAGGTGAGCAAGGGTGTTCCTCCTAGTTCCACAGTAGTACCAGGCGTGTTGGTGCTAGTTTGGAGAGTCAGCTGGATTCTTCAGGAGTGTAGGATCTTGGTCACAGTTGCATGGCCTATATAGGAGATCTACATGGTAAGTAAGATCGTTGATCTGCAGGTGTATGTGTGTGCAAGGTCAAGGTTCACAGGTGAGCAGAATCGTTGTTTGATTTGCAGGTGTGCAAGATCATATAGACAGCAACACAACAGGGAGCAGTATCAGGGAGGATCTACTTGGAGTACAGGTGTGTACTCGGATAGAGCAAGACAGGAAGGCAAGGGAGTTCCTTCCATAAGTATTGTCTGTTGAATTGCAGGTTGTTGCAGGTTCATGGGAGATCTACTTGAAGTACCTTGAGTACTTGTGGAGCACGTGGAGTGCTTGTGGAGTGCGTGGAGCACGGGAGGTGAACACCAACTCTGTATTTGAGTTGGGTGTTGGGACCTAAGAGGGAGAGCTTTGGGGAGAAGAATTACTGTTCACTTGAGGTGTAGCGAGCCTCTGAAGAGGTGGTGGAGAAGAAGTGGCATCTTCTTTATTGTATTCTTTTCTGTATAAAGTATTAATACAAGTTGTGTATTGTCTCCCATATGCTGTGTTATTCTGAATTCTAGTTACTTGGTGAATCTGGTTATTTTCGCATATCATAGTTGCTTGGTATTTGGTAATCAATTGTGTGCTTCCGGTGTTTCGCATCCTGACAGACACTATAAATGTCTTAAATCTAATGGGCGGAGGAGACATAAATAAGTTAGCTTTCAATCAGATTTATGAACTTTGTACCAATTACTCTCAAACAAAACCTAGAATTAAGAAAAGAAAGTTGGGGAAATCTAATGAAGTGGGTAAATTAATGGAAGAATTTGCTAATCTCAAAATAGATATTTTGGTTACACTAAACAGTACTTTATATAGGCCTTCAAGCTAAGGCAAATGCAATAGAGCCTTTAGCAATCTATTGTCCTAAGTGTAGACAAAAAAATGCCCTTAGAGACTGCCCTCTAGATAGAACCAATATTTCATCATGTGAGATCTGTGATGCAACAGATCATGATACCAAATATTGCACCTTTCTGCATGTTTTAAAGAATCAAATGAAAATACAAGTCCAGTCCACTGAAGAAGTAAATTGTATTCAAAGACAAAATTTTACTCCACAAAACCAGGCTCAAGGACAGTTTAATGAAAGAAATCTAGTTAATCCATGGATGGCACCATGGAATGTTTCAGTTCCTTCACCATTTTGAAAACCCCAAATTCCATCAATTCAAAATCTATGGGCAAGACAAGATTGGATGTCAACACCTCCATGGATGGTGCCACAGCCACAACAACAATGGGCACCATAGTAGCATTGGATGCCACAGCCATATCAACAATGGAATCAGGAGTGGAACCCACAGTCACAATTCACCTAACCAAGAAGACCACTTCAATAGCAAACCATTATGCCACCCCCAATTATTTAGTAACAAGGACAAATTAATTAGCCCTCAATGTTTGCACAACCAATAACGAATCCAAAAAATAAACAACCAGCACCTATTTATGTTAATGAACATGAAGAAATAATCAATGTGGTAGCTATTGAGTGCTCAGACATACATTTGAGATCAGAAAAAACAATACAAAAACCTCCAGTACTCATTTTTAAGATATCTGATGAAAATGAACAGACAGAATCATCTCAATTAAGCACTAGAGAAGCTAAAATCAAAATGAGCCCTAAAGAAAACAAAGGAAACACTACTATACAAGTAGTTCCTTTTCTAGAAAGATTAAGAGGAATTGATATCAAACCAGACTCAAACTTGGTCCATGAGTTGCAAAAGATCAATATTGAGGTACCCCTTCTACAAGCTATTAGGGATATACCTAAATTAAATAAGATCATAATAAACCTTTGTATTAAGACACCTGGTAGGAAGGTAAAATATCTTGGAACCATTCATGTTGATGGAAAAGTTGTTGATTTATTACCAAGAAAACTATTAGTTCCAAAACATGCAGATTCGGGAAGCCCAGTGATCGCAGTCACAATCAGAGGAAAAGAAATTCCTAACGTCTTGGTAGATTTGGGAGCAGCAATCAATGTCATGACAATTGATACTCTCCATGCATTATCTCTTATGAAAATGCAACCTACAACTACCATTCTTCAAATGGCAGACCAGTCAGTAACAAAACTAGAGGGAACTATAAAAAATATTGAAGTATTAAAAGAATCTTGGGAATATCCAATAGATTTCATGGTCTTACAACCCAAAACAAAGAATTTAGGATATCCTATAATCTTAGGTAGACCATGGTTGGCTACTGTAGCAGCCTTGATTGATTGTAGGTTAGGAGACATGACCATTTCCAATGGATTAAAATCCAAATGCATCTCTTTGTATCCTCCTGCAAAACTACTAATAAATTGCATACAAGAACTTTGGGTGGATGAATCAGATAACACATTAAACAACATTTCCTCCTTAGCCATGATCACAGTCAAAAAACACTTGGAAGAATTGAATGGAGACATACACCCAAAATCTAAGGACCCTGCCAGTCTAGAAACTATGGACTCTGCCAATCTAGAAACTATGGATTATGTCAGTCTAAAAATTACGGACTCTGCCAGTCCAAAAGTTATGGACTGCCTTAGTTTAGGATTCTTGGGTCCGATGGAAAATTTTGAAACCTCCACTTCTACTTCTGCTAGTACTTCTTCATCATATGATCATAGATTGATTTAGGAAAGTCTGTGGAAATTGGCAGAACAACAACAAACTCATTTCTTAGATGAATTTCATTGTTCTTTAGCAAGACTAATTCCTCCTAGAAATTAGTTTTTTGATAATATAACTATGTTTCATAAGCTACTTCCTCATCCATGTCCTCTGAACTCATTAATTAGTGAGTTTAAGCAAATAGAATCCAACTACCTAGGTACAAAACCAATCATGGTATTACCTGGAAAAAATTTGAACATCAATAGTTAGTTGACAAATGAAGAGTAAGATCAACTCTTTGAACTATTGGAAAGACATACCAAGGCTTTTGCTTGAAATTATATCAACATGAAAGGAATTCACCCTATCATATGCACTCATCACATCTACACAAAATCTGTCAAACCGGTCAAACAACCATAAAGAAGAATAAACCCAGTATTAAAGGAAATAGTCAAAATAGAAATCCAAAAGTTGCTGGAAGTTGGGTTTATTTACCCCATCTCAGACAGCCAGTGGGTGTCACCTCTGGTAAGCATGCCCAAGAAAAATGGAACATTAAGAGTATGTGTGGATTATAGAGAATTAAACAAAGCAACATTAAGAGATTACTTTCCTTTACCTTTTATTGATCAAGTTCTTGATAACTTGGCAGAAAATAAATATTTTTCTTTCCTAGATGGGTTCAGTGGGTATAACCAGATAATGATAGCAGTTGAAGATTAAGATAAAACCACATTTACCTACCCTTGGAGAACTTTTACTTACCAAGTACTTCCATTTGGACTCTGTAATGCTCCAACAACCTTCCAAAGAGCAGTTCTAGCAATCTTCTATGACCTTACAAATGATTGTGTTGAGGTATATATGGATGATTTCACTATTTATGGTGAAACTTATGAAGAAGCTCTTACCAACTTGGAAAGAGTATTGATCAGATGTAAGGAACATCAATTATCTTTGAGAAATGAGAAATGTTTGTTGATGATGGATGAAAGAATAGTCCTGAGACATCATATTTATGCAAAAGGCATTCAAGTAGATCCAAAGAAAGTTGAAAAAATTTCCAACTTGCCCATTCCACCAATAGAAATTGAAGTTAAGAGTTTTTTAAGACATGTTGGTTACTACAAACACTTCATAGATAATTTTACCCAAATAATTGCCCCTATGTTTACCTTGCTTACAAAAGACAGTACATTCGAATGGAATGATAGTTGCCAACAGGTCTTTGAAACCATCAAAACTAAACTTATTACTACTCTAGTATTAAGAGGACCAGATTGTACTAAGCCATACCATATATACACAAATGCTTCCAATACAACACTAGGAGCAGTTATTGGACAAAAGGATGAAGAGGGTAACATGTATGTTATATATTATATTAGCAAAAACATGACCTCTGCTGAAAGATATTACACCACAACTGAGAAGGAATTCTTAGCTATAATTTATGCAATGAACAAATTTAGACACTACATAATAGGCTAAAAGGTATTTTTCTATACAAACCATTCATCTATTAGATATCTTACCAATAAACCAATTGTGGGAGGTAAGATTATTAGATGGCTATTGCTCTTACAAGAATTTGATGTTACTATTATAGAAAAACCAAGGAAGTCTAATGTGGTTACTAATTTCTTGTCAAGAATGAACACTACAGGTGAAGAAAAACCAGTGAAAGATGACTTTCTAGATGAACAATTATTTTATATTTTAGCACAATCTCCATGGTTTGCTGATATAGCCAATTACCTCACCACAGGAAAGTTTCCTCTACACTTTTCACAAAAACTTTAGTTGTTCTAGATCAAGTAGTTGTTATGGAAAGCTCTACTTCTTCCAGTGAACATGTTCCTTGTTAATCCAACAAAAATAATAATAATAATAATAATAATAATAATAATAATAATAATAATAATAATAATAATCAATATTGAAAATCCTTCTAGGGACGCTATTGAAAATGCATGCCCAGAAAACTAGCTTGCTGGCTGGCTATGCATTGCAAAAAGGGCTTTGGCTAGAAAACCAACAATGGCTAGCCAAGGGGCAATAACCAAAATTTATAAGAAAATATTATCATGACACTATGATTGGTCGTCTACATGCAATAAACTAATCCATGCGAACTTATTTGTGTAGGACATGTGGTGAGCAAAGGATAATGTCTAAGGTTAAAGTAAGTAAGACATATATTTCATTTATCTATGTTTAGTTAACTAATTATCTTCGATTTTATTAAGACCCTATTCTTTCGAGATGACCTAAATTTTAATCTTATGAAACGGAATGACATATGCCATAATGAAAAAGCATGCAATGAAACTGCCAAAGGTGTATAGATAAGTGTGCAGCTTTGATATCATCAATTGAGTCATCAAGTACCATAATGATAGGACATCATAAAAAGGGGTTTTAAATGAAGTAATAAATCATTGTCACCATCAATATGACATGTCATCATTTCACATGACTTGTATTGATGAGATCAAACAGTTGGCACACTCCATAGAAATGTGCAGTGCCTAACTGTATCACATCATCATACAACACTACAGACTCATACAACTATAGCATTTCAAATGAACCATTTCCTTTCTACGGACTGCAACAGGAGCTGATCCTCAAAGCCTTTTACCTACCAACTTCAACAAAAAACTAGTCTACACCTTAATTATATTTAAAAGAACTGAGTTGACTATAACTCTGCATAAAAATGGGATAGAAGATAAGATCAGATCCGAAGGATCCAATGAAGTTTCATAAAGACAAAGCTTTTGTAGTAGTGTTCAAAGCCAATGGCTGGCTACCTTTCATTGAAAATCTCTAGGGTTTCGACGAAACAATGGTAAGTGAATTTATTACCAATCTCACTCCTAAATTTTCAATTGTAAAAGGCATTATTATTCCTGTTACAACTCAAATCATAAACCAAATTATACAAGTTCCAGAAGAAGGAATGAGAGCTACAAGTAGAGCTTCATTTAGTGATTTAATTAGTCAGTTTAATGGTAATAAGAAGATAAGAACTTAATGTCTAGTAGATTCCAAGGAAAAATCAAAAGGGATTAAAAGGAATTCACTTCCTGAACCTTGGAAATTTGTAGCCAAGTGGGTACTTAAATATATCATTTGTGAAGGGAAACATAGTCTTTTAGAGGGAGACACCATGAAAATGTTAATACATCTTAAGCATGGGAGACAAAATCGTCAATACAAAATTAACCTCCCATCTTTCTTTTATGGTGCTCTATAAGTTATGTTTATAACCCCTACTGCTGCTCTTAGGCATCATGGCCTTGTTTAGTTTATTATCCAGCATCATTTCTTTCAGCAAGGTCAAGAGGTTTGGGAAGAATCTTAGAATAGTATAGCACAAGAAACCCCAAATGTACCATAGGAACACTCATCTCCACCTGCCACATTAGCTGAGAAAACAACACTAAGAAGAAAATCTCAGACTATAATCTCCACAAAAATCCCTTCTTCTTCTTCAAGAAGAATCACAAGGTCTCAAAACTCTGAAATTTCAAGGTCTCCATAAGAACCTCATGAGTCTATAGCACAACCAGTGCCTTTGACAGGAAGAATAAAATTGAGATGAAAGGTTGCTACATACATTGAGATGACCAAGGTTTTGGTGGTTGAGAAAGAAACTCAACCAAGTGTAGCTCAAAGAGTAACCAAAAGAAGGAGAAGGCTCATTTTAATAGAAGAAGATGAATAAGAAATTGCAGATATTTTAGATAGTCTTAAAAAGGTGTCTCATTCCCCCATACATCAAAATATTTTTGGACCTACAGATATTGAAGAAACTCCTTTTGAAAGGAACTCTCCAATCATAATGGAGGAGACAAATCCAGAGGAAGAACCACACACAGTAGAGGAATTAGCTATGGCAGAATAACTACCTATTCTAGTTAAAATTGCAACGGATAAAGGGAAAACTATATGTACCAATGAGAAAGGTGAATCATTAAATCTAAATGATCCTATTATGCAGCTAACTTTGTAGCTTTCTCAAGCTCAAGCTCTTGAACAATAACAAACAACTGACATTGCTGACTTGATCAATCAATTGCAAGACAAGGACCATCTCAACTCATCTTTATTGCATAAATTAGATACAACATTTGTTGATCATGCTGCATAAATTCATAGGTTAGAGGAAATAATAAAAGAACATGAAGATGAACAAATTGGTCTTTGGCTATATGTAGAAAGTCCGAGGAAAGAAAACAAGAGGTTGCAAAATTTGGTGAATTCTTCCGAAGCACCTGTTGTTGCACTTTCTTCCCCCAAAATATTTGTTGACCATGGTTGTCAAACAAGTGATCCAGGTATTCCTCCCTTGCAAATACTACATCAAATTGAAGAAAAATATTTTGTACGTAAAAAGAAAAACAAAGATGCGACTTCTTCGAACAAACTCTTGGAAAATGAAAAGAAAAAATTAGAGGCTAAAGTCCAAGAGTTAGAAGAAAATTTGCAGGATGCATACAAATTAAGAGAAACTCTTTTGGCATGTAGGAATCCTTCTCCTGCATACAGTTTGTTTTTATTTGAACAATTTTATAGATGGCAGCTTCTGCGGATCTCTTGTCATCTTTCTTATAAAATTTTGTAGCCAACAACATTTTTTAAAAAATTCTATAGTGCTGAAACTGATCAGTAGGATTTACTCTGTGAATTTTATTTGCATGACTTGATTCCAGGAGATCATGAGCACAATAAGTTTTTGATAAATCTTCATGTAGGAGAAGTTCAACTGAGAGCATTACATTCTACATTCAAAAATCAGATAGCATGGAAAGACAAATTTGAGAACTATACAAATCATGTTAAGACTACAGGATTATGTGTCAAACCAGCCTTTCCTATTCCCAGATTGATTAAACAGAATTTTCACTGTGCTTTGTTAAATGATGAGGTTAAAACACATTATTTACAAGCTCTATATGATTGTATAATTTATTTTGATTTGTTTTCAAGACAAAATTTTGATTTAGTAGTGACTGCAAGTGTAAACAGATGGGACCAACTTTCAGTGCCTCTTAAAAGGTGAGAAGCCATGTCCCCAAATAACTTAAGATGGAGTATGAGGAGAACATCCTCAATTCTATAAATTTTCATAGATGTAATCAACTCTGGGGGAGAATAGAAATGGATTGGCATGAGATATAGACGTCCTTTGCTGATCATACCTATTCCAAGATGGCAGAGTTAGGCTCCACAATCAGAAGAACAATTCAGTATATGGAAACAGATGATTCAAACACATCAGGGATTTACCAGCAATTCAGATAGACACATAACAAATGAGTTTGATGAATATGATTTGAGTCAGAGTGTAGAAAGCAGAAGCCAGAGCTATGAATGCTAATACATGTTTGCAATGGGATTTGTAAAAGGTAAAGTTTGGGGGAGATGATGAGCTCAAAATATGGATCATCATTGACATGTTATTTCCTTAAAATCATCTCTCGAAGGATATTATCTTATATAAATCTTAGATTCTTAGATAGCTATTACATGGAAAATAGATATTTGTCTTGTTTATATTAAACCAAAGACTGAATCTTTGCTTTGTCATTAATGTCTAATATATAGCATATTTTAGTGATCTTTTATGTAAAAAATGCTCAGGAAGAAGACACAGGTGATGTACAGTGAACATTCCATTTTTGATCTCCATCCAGCAGAACTACGGACTCAGCAGGTTTGTTTCTACGGACCTGCAAGCTTGTTTCTATGGACTTTGTAGGCTCGTTTCTATAGACTTTACAAGCTTGTTTCTATGGACTTCGTAGGCTTATTTCTACAAACTCTACAAGCTTATTTATATGGACTCCATAGGGTCATTTCTACAGACTCCGCAGGGTCAATATCGAGAATTCTATAAGGATAACGGGAAGCTAGAGACCATATAGGATAAGAAAGAACCATTCCAGCTGGAATCACATAAGGAAAATAACTACCTGTTGTTTTGAAGGACCTGCTTTTGATAGATTTAGATATAATCAGATTTTAGGACTATTATAGGATAGGATATTTGTTTCATCAAAATAATTATATCTCTTGGAAATCCAATCTCTAGATGTGTTGGGAAATTAACGGAAGCACACAATTGATTACCAAGCAACTTAATTTGCGAAATTAACCAGAATCAACAAGTAACTAGAATTTAGAAATAACACAAAATATGAGAGACAATACAGAATTGTATTCAAACTCTTTCAGAAGGAAATACAACAAAGAAGGTTGCCACAGTTCTTCTTCCTTACACACCTCTAGGGCTCCCATACCTCTAGGGCATAAACAGTAAATCTTCCCTCAAAGCTCTCTCTCTTAGGTCCCAACACACAACTCAAACACAGAGTTGGTGTTCACCTCCAACCAACCATTATCCACTACTGCCAGTTCTCTAGTGCTCCATGCACTCCACAAGTACACAATCGTACTTCAAGTAGATCTCCCTTGAACTGCAACAACTTGCAACCCAATCTGATCTTACTTATGGAAGGATCTTCCTTGCCTTCCTCTTTGCTCTGAGTACACACCTGTACTCTAAGTAGATCCTACCTGATACTGCTCTCTATTGTGTTGTTGTCCTCTCTGATCTTACACACCTGCAAATCAATCTGGTTCTGCACACTTGTGAACCTTGACCTTGCACACACATACACCTACAGATCAATGATCTTACTTATCCATGTAGATCTCCAAAAGTAGCCATGCTCACCTGATGACCAAGATCCTACACACTTGAAGAATCTTGCTGATTCTCCAAAACCAACACCCACCTTGGTACTGCTGTGGAACTAGGAGGAACACCCTTACTCACCTCACACATAGAAGAAGCAAACTTTGCTCAAATCAAACTAGAACACTTTTCAATACAATCCATGAGTTTATTATATAGATCTCATCCAAACAATAATTAGACATCCAATTACAATAATTAGATCCACAGCTTCTAGTCTAAATTTGGCTCTTGACATGCAAACACTTGGTTCGTTAGCTAACTGCTCGTAACACACGCAGCTCGAACCACACAGGTGACCGACATCGGTCTCTTTCTTCCTGGGGGGTGCTGACGCCGACCAACGTCGGTTGCCTTCTTGTCTGATCCTATCGACGTCGATTGGCCTGACCGACGTCGGTGTCTGTAACACTTAGCAACCTTCCTGAAACCTCTTCCTCTGTTTACATCAGTGAAGCTTTTAGCTCCACAACCTAACAAGATGAAGGGATCGACTAGGAGTCCTATTCTTTTGCATCCTATTTTGAGTTGATTGTATTAGTATAAAGTGTAAGACTTTTGACTATATAAAAGAGAGAGAGAGAAAATAGAAAATATAGAGAAAATAGAGGATCGAGAATTAGATAAGCATATAGGTTTCAATCAGATTGTAATTATTTCATTTCTATGAATTAATACTTCAAGTTTCCAACACTGATTAAGCTTTGTTCTCGAGTTTGAGAGGAGCAAGGGCCTACTCTCCTTGGAACCAAGAACTGTGTACGATATTTATGTTCTATTTTATTAGTTAGAATCTTGTTACTATTTGTATTTATTTATAAAAATATCAAAACAAATTCATAGTTTAAAAATAGCATTTTCTTATTTAATTTCTTTTCTACGCAAAGTATCTTTTCTTTTACAACAAAAGTGTGAAGCAAATTTCCTTTCATAAGTAGGAGTGTGAATTTATTTTCCCTGCAAACGTAAAATAGGAGCGTGATCTTTTACTTCCAAAAAAAGAGTTGATTGATTTGATTTCTTTCGTTTTCAGCAAAAGCATGAATCAAGTAGTTTAGTCAAAGTTAGAATAGGATCAACAAACACCCCCATAAGCAGACTTCTAGATCTACCATCCCATACCTTACTGCAAATAGCTTTGGACACAGGCCCTGGTTGATAAGACACCAATTGAATATTGGTTAAATGAAGATTTAGATGACACTCGTCAGCTTTGATCAATTAAATGCTTAATATAGTGATTTTTGATAAGTGTCTTGGTCTATTTGGTCTTTTCAAGGTGTAACTAGGTGAGGAATGAATAAGGGTTGATCTTGTATTTATACCAATCCTATCAGGATATAACTTGCATTAAAGCACTTTTGGAATACATTTTATTTTCAAATTAGATGACTTTTGGACACTAGACACTTGCATCGAGATAGGACAGTAACATCAACACTACTACCTATTCCAGATATTAGTGTTAAGGGAGTAGCAAAATAGGTAAAAGCTCAAAACTTACGGAGGTGTAATAGAAGTATATTTTAAGATTTCTAGGCAAGATAGAATGTATGTGTCATTAATATAAGACTCACAGATTAAGAGATAGGCCAAAGGGTAAAATATAGAGTAAATGTGAAGTTTTTAGAAGCAAGGAGAGTATATAACTAAGAGGAACATCTAAGGCTGAGTTTGCCAAGTGCACAAGATTGAGATGCTACATAATCATAAGATATCATCTACATTCACCCCTTTTATCTAGTAATGAAATCACTAGTTTAAAGGAAAGGAATAATTATATGGGTGTGTATGCACACATTGTCTTTGCTTGAGTTTAATTTGAGTGCTTTTTTAATGACTGACCTGCAACCAAAAGCATGTTAGAGTGTAAAATCAGTACATATAATTTGGGATAAAAGTAATTAAAATAAATTGAAATGAAAGAGTGAGGTATAGGAGTACATGTGTGTGTCAATGTAACTGCCTTTCTTATTAACAAGTTATTTTACAAAATATGTATCATTGTAAGGCTCCAAATTTGAGATTAGGATAAATATAGATAAATCTTTAAAGTGCATATATCCAAGGAGAGAGAGAGAGGGAGAGAGGCACATGCCCTTACTTTGGAGCAAAAGTGAGTTACCACCTAGTAGTTGAGATTAGTTCAACCATGCAACCCAGTTATAATTTTAACATGGTGAGGGTGGATGATCAAGTCCAACTTGAAAACTTGGCAAGATTGAGTGATTTGATCACCTCAACCATACCAAAAGGTGAACCAATTACTACATTAGATTGGCTCAATATGGTCTGTAAAAGTCCATAGGTCTCAGTACATGCAATGGTTTTAAAATATAAAGTTGATTTGGATTTTCTAATATTAGGCACATGTTGCATATCATATGCATCTTGGATATGTCTCATGTTGAGATTGTGTATAACAATGGTACCAATGTATATAATTCTACCACAATTGTGAATCTGAATCATATAATTATGTGCTTTGGCTAATTTAGATAATTGTGTAAGTGTGGACACCCTTCCAAAACATGTCCCTGTTATATATGGGGAAATTTATAAATTTATATAAGTACCAATGTGGATGACATGATTCCAAAACATGCCCCCATTGTAAATTGAAGATGTTGAATACTGAATAGGTGTGGAGAACATGCTTCCAAAGCATGCCCCCACTGAATCTGTGAACTAATATAAGTACCATATACTGAATGAGTGTGGAGAACATGCTTCCAAAGCATGCCCCCACTAAATCTGAAAATTATGAATGTGTGGAAGCCATGTCTATATGACATGGCCCCACTAAATCTACAAACTAATATAATTACCAAATATTTAATGAGTGAGGAGAACATGCTTCCAAAGCATGCCCCCATTGAATCTGAGAATTATGTCAAGTGTGGAGAACACGCTTCCCAAGTGTGTCCCCACTAATATGCCCCCCTTTGAGGTGAGGGACAAAATAGGAACTGGGAGTTATCTCACCTCAAATAAGTGAGGCAATTGTAAAATTTGTGAATGTAACCATGTATCATATAGAATGAGCATGTCTAGGTAAATGTATCATTGAAGCGCATATAACCAATGTGATCACATGTAGGCCTAAGATGCATGATAAAGATCATGGCAATGTCTAGATAATAATAATAATACAAGCTAAACAAGCAAATAAACACACACATAAGAGCACTCAAAAGTAAGTCAACAAGCAATGGTCCAAAGAGATCGCAAGTAAGGGGCATGTTCAAATGTCGCACAATCGAAGGGACATGACTTAGTCGAATGTCCATGAAAGCAATTATAACATATTCAAATGTCCATGCAATAAGAAATGACATAAGCAAATTTTAAAGAAATCATACACAAACACAATGGCCACAAGCAAATGAACATGTTCAAATGCATGAACAAGCCATATAAGACACTCAAGAAAGTGCATAAAGTAAAACATAAGCAACCAACATAAACATATCATAATGGCCCATGGATCAAATGTGTTATAAAAGTATGTCAAGTGTATAGCATATGAAGTACCATGTGTAAGATATAATCATGGATAATAGGCATGTATAAGTACATATGTGAGTTTAAACATGATAGTGTAGAGTGATCATCGAATCATATATCTTATGTGTATTAATATTGAAGAAGTGGATACCCCCAATGCCCATATGACATGATTAGAGGGAAAGCCCAACATCTAAAATAGGAGTGTATCATGTATTTGTGTATGTTTGTATCACACCCAATGTAGAAGTGTGATATGTATGTATATGCAAGAGTAACTAAGTATATGGTCCATCAATATGGATGTCAATGAGCCAATAGAACATTTAGGTGTCGAAAATGTTTTTGGAATTCATGAATGTTTTTATTTTTTGAGCATTTTTGGAAATATGAAAGATCATCCCATGATGCCATCGAACTGATGGTCATAGATATCTCCCCACTATAAATCTAGTGTAATACCCCATGTACGTAGCCAAGGAGCATATATAGGTGTAATGTATGTCATTATGGTATCGATGGTGCTCTATGTATGTAAAATAGGATTTTGTAGTTGTGAAGCAATAGTAGGAGTAACCAGAGTAGGGGTTTTTGGAACCCATCATTTGAGTGTTTGTTTGTTTATTTGAAATAGTAGTAATAGGAACATGTATAGGTGATCTTGATATTTGAATATGGTTTGTAGTAGAGGATTGGGATTCCATGAAATCCATTGTAGGTCTCTCATGCAATGATCACTCAAGTACTAACCACTTAGTAAATGGGATTGCTTGTTTCTTACCCTTTTATGATGGATTAACCTTAGTAGGATTGATAGCTAGTTGTCTGGGGATAAGTTTCTTTTGTTAAATAGGATGCTCATATAGAATTTTATAAATGGTAATTACCTGATTGGCATGAATGTATTTGACATACCCATGCATTGTAGAAGGTATTACTCAAAGAGTGTGTATCCAAGGTCTTCCTAATAACATATCAAAGATGCCTATGGAAGGGATAACTAAAAAGGTAGTAACCACATGTGCAAGACCAACTTGTAAAGGCAAGTCAATCTTGCCAAGAACTCTCTGAGAGGTCCCATTCAATGCTCTAACTGATCTGGTAGAGGGGTGTAAATCATGATGAGTATAACCCAAGTGCATAAGCAATGTCATGGTGCAAACATTTTTGCTTGCACCATTATTAATCATAACATTATGTATGGGGTGTTTATCAAGGTATGCTTGAATGAGTAGGGAAAGAAGATCAGATTTAGAAGGTCTATAAACCATAGGAGTTATATATCATGGGTAAGTACTAATAATCCCTTATGGGTGTCTATAATGTTATGGAGAAGGTTGTGCATTATATGCCATTTGGACTTCTAGTTCCTTTTTAGAATGGTCTTGTAAATGATTGTTAAATATTTTCGATTTATGGTGATCGCTAGGTTGTGAACTTGATTCCTTTGAAGGATCCTCGAATGAAAGCTTTTAGTAATTGATAAGATATTAGATATTGTGTTTTAAGGTAAAACATCTACTCATAGAGTGTCCTAGTTCTTGATGATAATTGCAATAAGCATTCACATCATATCCTCTGGGTAAAGGTTGACTCATTACAACCTCAATAGGATGAGGGAGAGATATAAGTTGGCACTCTAGTAATCATGGGAGTAATGAAGCTGGGGACTCAGGTAAACATGTAAATTGTATCTTTGGTGCATTACATTAGACAAGCTGATTAGGTTGTGCAATTGTATTAACTGTAGTGGTTGTTTCTTTTATTAGTGTAATTTTTTTTCCCTATTATTTAATTAGGGAAATTATATTTGTGCATACTTGGAGTTTTCCTACATTAGTGGGATAGGCTAGCTTATGTGAAGATGTGTGTCATAGATGTCATAGGTGTCATAAGAATGTCATAAGTAACTCCTTTAACCGGCTATTCCGGGTATGGGAGTTACTTATCTATTCTTAACACCTTCTCACCACCTTTCATGGAGGAGTTATAGTATATTCCTGAGGTGCCTTGACCACCTTTTGTGGAGGAGTTACTTACGTGCTCTCCTATATGTATTCTTCACTTTGGTCATCTCATGTTAATCAGATATTGGGTTTTCTCCTATTTGTCTTGTGCAATTTATCTTCTTGTATAATTTCAAATTGCTTTAGCATCTATGTGATGTGCACTAGCTTCATCTCGTGTGATCACGTCTCCATTGCATTCACATTATCCAGACTCTGGCAATAACTTTGATATGGTATCAGAGCCACCTCGGTAATCGTGTGTTTGGTTATGCTATTAGTTTATTTTAAAATCGTGAGGAGTGGAGTTCTCTTTATGTTTTTTTTAATTTCCAAATCTGATCTAAAATATATAAATAAAAAAACCTTTCAATATCATTTCTTGTGTTGTTTTTATCTTTTCCTTGGGAGCCTTGGCCTTGGGTGTCTTGGTTGTCTTCTCTTCAGTCTTTACAGGGGAAACAACGACTCCGATATGCAGGTGTTGTTTTTGCAATGGTAGGTGTCCTTGAAGGCCTTCCAACAACCTTCTTTGCAGCATCAGGTTTAACAACAGCCTTGGCAGCAACGACCTTCTTGACTACAGGTTTCTGCACCTTATTTTGCCCTCTACGGATTTGCCTCTGCCTACCACTTTTCTGTGCCTTTTTTTGGTGAGAGAATTCTGCCAGACCTTTTTTTTTTTGAAAATGGCACCCCTTCCTTGTTTGGCGTCCCATATGGGCCATTAAATACTTGGCCTTCTATTTCATTATGTCTTTTACTTTAATTTTTCAGTTAAAATTGACTTGTCAAAAAAAAAATTAGTCAATTTGACTGAGTATTAAGTATTTTAGACAATTTGATAATTTTGGAGTTTAAATTTAAACTTGTATCTTCGCCTGTCGAAGACGAAGGGTGAGGCCCGAGTTGGCAGGAGGCCAATTCCCCCTCACAAAGACCTCCTTTGGATTTTTCGCTTCATTTTGAGTCCAACAAGTGGTTGGAAGGCCACTTTTTCTCTCAAAATAGGTTTTTTTTAACGTTTTAGTGCTTTTTTTGTAAAAACACTAGTTTACGGGAAATTGAATATTTAATATCTTGCAAATGGTAGATCAGATTCGGGTGGAATTTTTTGCAAAAGTGTTTATATTTCAATTCTCCACAACATAGGCTTATTATTTGTTAAAAATCCACTAGTTTATAAAGTGCCTAAAATTTTGGGTCTCCCGAGACGCATTTTGGCTAAGTCTAATGTCCTGTTTGCTTAAAGTCTTACACTAATTGCTCTAAGACGCATTCTCAGCTGAGCTCGATGTCTTTTGAGCGTGCACTTGCATATTTGGGGGGGGGGGCTCAACATTTCGGGGGGGTGTGATTGCTTTTCAACACTTGCAATCTTTGTTTTTATTCTCCTTTCTACATAAATTCACAACTTGCAATCAACACAACTTCACCTAAATTCAGCTTAAAATAGATTCTTTTCAACTTAAACCCTTAACACCCATCAACTATCATGAATGGAAGGTTAAAATGTCAATCATTCTTAGAAGCAAAGGGTTGTATAGGATCATCATGGATACTAAAGTAGAACCCAACACTGATGTTGAAAAGGTCAAGTGGTACAACCGTAGTGATGAAGCCTATGGATTGTTGAGCTTGTCTGTGTCTCCGAAACTTCTCTTCTATTTAAAAACTACCAAGACTCCCAAATACATATGAGACACCTTAGAACTCTTATTTGGGAAGCTTGATGAGATGAGAGGTCATGAGCTCGAAAATGAACTCATAAGTCTAAGTCCTAGAAACTTTGACACGCTACAGGACTTCTTCACTAAGTTTAAGGCCCTTAGATTGCAACTGAAAGAATACAGGATAGAGAAGAAAGATGACCAACTCATCATTTATATTCTCGCAAAGTTAGGTCCAAGTTATTCAGTCTTTGTCTCCACTTTCCATGCCACAAAAAGTGCCCTTAGCGCTACATGGAAAATGCATTCTTTGGATTCATTCATTGCCGACTTGACTAGGGAGCAAGATAAGCTAATTCAAATGGGCACAATGAAGTCTACTCAACCCCAAGCTTTGATAGCTAGAAATGGTAAGGATAAGACTTCAACAAAGGAGAAGAAGAAAAAGAATAAGGACTAGGAGAAGAAGAAAGAAAACAATAATCCTGCCAAAAAAAACACTAAGTCTTCCTCCTCCAATGCTAAACCTAAGAAGAAGAAGGTTAAGTGTGCCTATTGTAAAAAGACAGGACATGATGAACACAAATGCATAAATAAATAAATAGACCACCTAACTCATCTTCTAGAGAAGCACAACATAGGTGTTCCTGAGTCCATCAAGCAGAATTCATCTACCCAAGATTCTACCAAGGCAAAAGGCAAGGGTAAGGAGAAAAAAAGGGCAAAGCCCTTGTAGCAACTACAGATTTTACAACATCATGGGTCATTGATTTAGGTGCTTCTCACCACATGGGCTCCTCACTAGTTGAGTTTTCATCTTTAGAGCCTTATAACATGACTTCAATTAGTTTGGGTGATGACACATCAGTTTTTGTTGCAGGGAGAAGGTCAGTTGAAATGGAAGGAGGAACATTCAATAATGTTCTAAGTGTTCCCTCTCTTTCAACCAATCTCCTATCAGTGTACCAAATCACTCACATTAGTCAGGGCATGAGAGTTGAGTTTCACTAGATTCAGTGGCTATTAGGGAGTTGCATAGTGATATTACAGTGGCAGTGGGTAGGGCAGATCACCAAGCAAGGTTATACACTTTCTCACATTTCGCACCAGATTCTTCTACAACAATATTGTTGACTCATTCAGATGGAATTAGCAAATTATGGCATGAGCGGTTTGGCCACCTTAACTACCACTACCTTGAGCAACTTTGCAAACATGACATGGTCATTGGCTTGCCTCGTGTCCAATTCTCAAAAGGACTTTGCAAGGGATGCTCCCTTGGGAAGCATCCCAAAGCAAAATTTGACAAAGGCAAAGCTTGGAGGGCTTCACAACCTTTGTAGTTAGTCCACATTGATGTATCGGGACCCTTTTCCAAACCTTCTTTCACAAGGGCCAAGTACATCCTCACTTTCATTGATGATTTCTCTAGGTACACTTGGATATATTTTCTCAAACAAAAGTCTGAAGTGTTTGAAAATTTTCTAGACTTCAAGGCTCTTGTTGAGAAATAGAGTGAGAAATCCATCAAGGTTCTTCGAACTGAGAATGGAGGGGAGTATGTCAGTAACAGGTTTGGGCAGTTTTGCACTATAGATGGGATTGATTTGCAGTGCATAGTCACTTACAGTCTTTCACAGAATGGGGTTACATAATACAAAAATAGGTTCTTGAAAGAGATGGATAGCTGTATGATTCACTCCAAATCTTTAGCACCACAGTACTGGGCTGAAGCCATCAATTGTGCTTGCTACATTCAAAATAGGGTTCCTCACAAAGCTTTAAAAGGGATAACACCCTTTGAAGCTTGGCATAAAAGGAAACCTGATGTTGAGCACCATAGGGTTTTCAAATCCCCAGCCATGGCCCGCATACTGAAGAAGAAATGCAAAGCTATGGAATGTCAGTCCAAGCCTTACATCTTTGTAGGATATCTAGATGGTATTAAGGGGTATCACCTTCTAGATCTGACCACTCATGAGTTGTTCATTGAGAGAAGTGTCCACTTTCAAGAGAGTCTTAAAGTCTCAACACTTAGCACTTCTTCTCCCTCATCGGATCTACTTCTTCGTGATGATTCCTCATCAGATTTAGATCAGCCACAACAGGTTCTTGAGCCAGAGACATCTTCTTCTTCGAGTTCAGACAGCGAGGACAGTGATGCAGAGTCATCCACCTCTAGTCGGTCAGAGGATGAGGAGTTAGCACCTGACTCACCAACTTTAGGCTAGAGAGACACTTGAGAGTGCTGGCACTTGGACAGGAGATCCCACAGATGATAGATGCACTAGGGGGATTTTTATAGAGATCCACATGCCTTCTTTACTTTAGTTTTGGATCCATAGACTTTTCAAGAGGCCTTAGGGGTATCTGAGTGGGATAATGTTATGGAGGAAGAATATTCTTTCTTAATCAAAAATCACACTTGGGACTTGACTTCACTTTCTAAAGGAAGGAAGATGGTTCGATGTAGGTGGATATATCAGACCAAGTTTTTCGCAGATGGGTTCGTTGATAAGTACAAGGCATGATTGATCGCCAAGGGTTTCTCACAAGTGGCAAGCATTGACTACTCAGATACCTTTGCACCTATTACAAAGATGACTTCTATCTGACTCACCTTGGCTATTGCCATAGCACATGGTTGGGATGTGCACCAGATGGATGTGAAGAGTGGCTTTCTTCACGGAGACCTAGAGGAGGAGATTTGCATGGAGCAGTCACCAGGATTTGTTTAGGATTCTTCCTTAGTATGCAGACTTAGGAAATCTATCTATGGCCTCAAACAGGCCCCTCGAGCTTGGTATGCCAAGATGGATTCCTTCCTTCTCACAGTGGGTTTCACTAGGTGCCATTCTGACCCCAATGTCTACTTCTTGCGATAGGATGATTCACTCCTGATTTTAGTTCTATATGTTGATGACCTTTTGATCACCAAGAGTTCTTCATCAACTATTGTAGCGGTGAAGGCATCTCTCCAGGATAGATTTGACATGATAGACTTGGGTTTGTTGCACTACTTCCTTGGCATCGAGATCTCACACTCAGATTCAGGGATTTCTCTTGGACAACCTAAGTATGCTCTTGATTTATTGTCTCGATTTCACATGGCTGATTGCAAGCCATCTCTGACTCCTTTTCTATCAGGAGTCAAGCTTGAGGTTGACTGTTCTTCACCATTGGTTGATGCCACTCAGTATCGACAACTTGTTGACAATCTCATCTACTTGACTCACACCAGGCTCGACATATCATATACAGTGGGACTTGTCTCTAGATTTATGCAGGAACCTTATGAGCTGCATTGGAGCGCAGCTAAGAGGATCTTGCATTACATACATGGTTCACAAAGATACGAGATTTATTACAGATTTGGCATAGAGGTTGACTTGGTTGGATATACAGATTCAGACTGAGCTGGCGATTCACAGACTTGCAAGTCCACTTCTAGTTACAAGTTTCTCTCTAGGTTTTGGTCCTATCAGTTGGTCTAACAAGAAGTGGAATGTTATTGCTATATCATCCACAAAGGTAGAGTATAGGGGAGCTGTTAATGCAGCTATTAAGGCTATTTGGCTTTAGGGGATTCTTTCTGAGTTTGACATTCCTATCAAGCAGCCCACCATCATTTATTGTGACAACCAGAGTACCATTCAAATTTGCAAGAATCTGGTTCAACACTAATGGACCAAGCACATAGAGATTCACATGCATTTCATTCAAGAGCTTATTCATAGTTAAGTCATTGACTTGATATTTTGCCAGTCTTCAGAGCAGGTTGCAGACATCTTCACCAAACCTTTCACCGAGAGCGAGTTCATTAATCTATGAGCTCTTCTTAGGGTGTGGTCTACATCTACAGCAGCATCATCTTCAGGGGGGGCCTTCTAGCCTCTTCATTTATTTTATCTCTCTTTTGGGAGGGAGTTTTTTCCTACGGGTTTTCTCCTTTTCTCTATCTTATGAGAGATTGCATTTGTACATGGGTACCTCATCAGGCCTAGTTGTCGGGACCCATTTTATATTTCCACACTGCCCACCTAAGTTGCGCTTATGGGGGGTATTAGTGTAAGTTTTTTATTTTTTCCTATTATTTAATTAGGGAAATTATATTTGTGCATACTTGGAGTTTTCTTACATTAGTGGGATATGCTAGCATATGTGGAGATGTGTGTCATAGATGTGTCATAGGTGTCATAAGAATGTCATAAGTAACTCCTTTAACCAGTTATTTTAGGTATGGGAGTTACTTCTCTATTCTTAGCACCTTGTCACCACCATTCATGGAGGAGTTACAGTCTATTCTTGGGGTGCCTGGACCACCTTTTGTGGAGGAGTTACTTACGTGTTCTCCTATATGTATTCTTCACTTTGGTCATCTCATGTTAATCAGATATTGGGTTTTCTCCTATTTGTCTTGTACAATTTATCTTCTTGTATAATTTCAAATTGTTTTAGCATCTATGTGATGTGCACTAGCTTCATCTCGTGTGATCACGTCTCCATTGCATTCGCATTATCCGGATTCTAGCAACAACTCTGATATCTTTTTTATGCTCAAGAGGTTTTACCTTATAACTTGGTTTTATTGAAACTTTTGTTCTAGATGTCAATACAGTTGGTGTGTTTGATACATATTTGAGCTTATTCAATGATATAAGCTTAATTTTACGGTCCTGTACAAATTGGCATAAGTCATCAAAAGATTGAAACTTCATAAAGACAATGGACTCATGTAAAAGAGTAAACAAACTTTGCTTGAATATATCTTGTAACTCTTTGTCTACCAAAGAATTGGTTATTTTATCTAGCATTGTCTTATATATCAAGTCATATTCATAGATAGGTTCATTGATTCCTTGTTTAATTTTGGCAATTTGGGCATATGAAAACTTTTCAAATAAATTAATGGAAAAGTGTGCGAAAAATTGGTCTGCAAGAGGTTTGAATGCTTCTATAGATTGGAGAGGTAAATCATAGAACCACCTCAAAGTATAGTCCTTGAGACTTATTGGGAATAATTTGATTAAAATTTTATCACAAAATGTTAGAAGATGATATTCAAGATCACCTTTGCCATCATAAAATGTTAACTTAGGTGCAACAAAACTAGTTGGCAAAGGTGCAAATAGATTTCAAGTGCAAGAGGGTTATGCAACACGTCTTGCAAATCCATAGCATGAGGGGATTTTAAAGCTTTTTATTCAATGTTTGTAATCTTGTATTCTAAGGTTTTTATAACTTGAAGGAATGATTGAACTATAGGCCCAGTGGAAGATAGATTAACAAGTTGAGTAGTCACCAAAGAGGATGAAAACATGTTTTGAGTAGTAATATGCATTGAAACTGATATTTAAATAATGAAAAATTCCATAATACTTGTATCAATAGTAGTTTCCAAGAAGAAAGGTTTTGTTGGGTGAATATTTTGTTATTAACTAACCGATGGCAAAATGGGTATATCGACCACAACACAAGGAGATTTATACAGCAAAAAGTGTAGGTTTACCACAGCATGGTGAGATAAATCTCTCATCTCATCAAGGGGAGGTTCTTTATAAACCACCATACATTAATATAAACTGAAAATAGACTTAGGGGAGAAATCACACCATCCGTCTCTCTTTTTTCAGAGATGATGTTCATAAGGCAAAGGAGAAATCCTAGGTAATGACTGAAAACATTTCTCTTCTTTCAAAAATGATGCTTAACAAATAGCAAAAAATCTTCTCGAGTAGTAACTGGATCTACGAGAAATTCATGAAAGCACAAAGTCTTTGTTGCTTCCCTTACTGATTTATAGCGTATGTAACAATAGATTGAAGTGCAGCTCAAAGTCTCCACCGAAAACTACAACTGAGCATAAGATCACAAAGGATAAAAGCAGTTCAAAGCCTTTATAATACCTTTCTCACTAAAATATGAAAAACATGAACTAAAGGTAATTATAGCAGCACAAAGTCTTTATAATTGATTTCAAAACATCTTCAGATAATTTCCACACACTTTGCTTGTTTAATCAAATAGATGAGATATTATTAGGAAAATGACATAAGAATAATCTCCTAAATAACACAAGTTATTCCAACGCAAAGTCTAAAAGTAACCTGCTTTCACATTCATTCAAAAAAATATGACTTATAATCTGAGCTCAAAGTCTTAGGAAGCATTTCAATTTGGGTAGAGTTATTGCTATAAAAGATCCATTTATTACAAAAGAGGCTCTCTCTATTTATAGGGAGAAGCCTTGAGGATTTAAAAAAGATTTAAAAAATTTGACCTAGTCAAAGATGGGAGTCCTTATTGACTTTGGACTTTCCAAAATTTTACATGTATTTACACATAACAAAAGTACATGTGCAAATGTCCAAAATGACTACAAAAGTGCAAATGGAAAATAAAGCAAGGAAGAAAAGTTTCAATTTTTATCCCCAGTCTTCTTCATATGAGCATCGTACATGGCGATAGATGCAGGCATCCTAATACTATTTGGAGTAACAGTGTTCTTAAAGATTACCCTAGCTCTGACTATGGCATCTTTCACCGCTGTAACTGATTTTACATGATTTGTTAACCTAGTTTTTAGATTATCTAGAGTTAACTGATTATCCAGAATGTTATCCACAGAAGCTACTGAAAATGCTTTCTCCTTTAATTCCTTTTAGAACGTACCTTCAAACTCCTGAATCATTTCTTCAGCTGAAATAAATTAGTTATCTTAACAAGTTCACTCTGGAAGTCTTGAGCCATCTATTATTGATCACTTTTTTCGCTCTTTCGAGATCTTTGTCATATTCCCTTTATGATTCAACGAATCCAAACTTCAATACTTCAGTAGCGGGAGGACACATGAATACTTTATCAATGAACTCAAGGTCTAGTTTAATCACTACATTACCACCAACATCTAACATAGCCCTGGTATCCTTATTGTAGAATTGAGCGCACTGGAGAATAAACTCTGTGTGGTGAGCCACTATAGGAAAAGAAGATACCAGATGAATATTACTCTCGATTATCTTCTTTATTTCATGGCTGAGATTGCTTGATTTAGTTCTTTCTACGAACTTAGCCATATTCACGTGCCTGATCTTTGTATCCCTAATGTCATCGACATTAGAAGTAACTGAAGTGATTAAAAAAACACTTTGATACTTATACTTCATTGTCTTTAACTTCTTTGGAGAAACCTTAGTCATTTGGAAGAGCTTTCATAAAAAAGACGTCGATGAAGAAGGATCTTTGAGAGAAACTACAATGAGAATTGTGATCGTGCAATCAAGGAAAATATTAGCAATCTAAGAAAATTGCATGTTGGTGATCATAACCATAGGAATGCACATGAAAGGGCTAAGACACGAATAGATCAGAAAGTTAAAGAGAAATGGGCTCAAAAAAGCAAAAATGTGAAATTTCTTAGAGTTAAGAAAATTTGAGAAAATGCATGTAAGGGCAGCAAAAATTGTCGCCCTTGCATGTGGAGAAGTCTTTTGTGCATAGGTGGTAATTTTTGCTGCCATTGCATGTGAAGGTCATGCATGGGTGAAAAAAATTGTTGCCTATGCACATGGGGGAAACTTTGTGTAAGGGCGGTAAAAATTGCCGCCCTTGCACAAATGGCAAAGGATTGTGTAATGGTGGCAAAAATTCACCGCTATTACACTGGTTCAATTAGTTTGTGTAGAGGTGACAGAAATTGCTGCCATTACACTAGTTAAATAGATTTTTGGATATTTTGGGTTTCGCTGCTAACGAGGAGGAGAGGGAGGAGAAAAAAGAAGAAATAGACAAACTACAAAGGAAGAAAGAGAAAAAAAACTATAATTTAAACAAAAGAGAGAAAAAAATGAAAACCTAAAAATAAAACAAGGAAGAACATAAAACTAACCTGATAAAATCGATATCCTATGCTTGAAGCTAGAAAAATGCAATCCCACTTGTTCGTGCGATCGACTGGTTGCAGGGAAGAGGAGCAGACAACTTAGAGTGATCAAATGAGGCTCAAATCAGCATTAAAAAGAGCTAAAACCGATGCCAACAACTCAACGCTTGCAACCATAAATGCTACGCACAAAAATTGAGATCATGTAGGGGTGGCAAAAATCATCGTCTCTGCATGTGAGGTACAAGAAAATGTAGGGGCGATAAAAAATAATGCTCCTGCATGGAATGCATAAAAATAAATAAAAATAAAAAATGTAAGGGCGGCGATTTTTGCCACTCCTACATGGAAGGATATAAGGGTGGTGAAAATCACCACCTTTACATGGAAAATAAAAATAAAATGCAATGGCAGCAAAAAATGCTAACCTTACATGCAAATAAAAATAAAAACTAACTCCTTAGAAAGCTCCGTTTTCGTTCTAATTACATCGAGATCTCAACAAATTTCATGTTTTTTGAGAAATTGTGATGAAGGAAGGTTGTGAACTTTTCAAGGATGTTAGTCAACTAAACTTGAGATCAAGAGAAACTTGTCTTGAAAGATGAACTTAGAGTGAAACATACAAGGTTTGTAGGGGTTATTCCAAAAATGAGCATAGCTGATTTTGAGAACAATAGCTGGCTCCTGTTGGGGAACTTCCATCGATCGAACTTGAAAATGATCAAAGGGAGTAGAATCCAGTCTCTAAGTGCCTTCATCTAGGCCATTGGGCCATAGAGTCAAGCTAAGAAAGAAAAAAACATTAAAAACCAAACAAAAATAAATAAACATAAGACTATACAAATGTACAAGTGAACTCATCTAATACTTCAAAGATTGAAGTGTTTCAGATGTTGCCCACTATGAGGCAATGAGAATAGCATTCCATCTTGACATTCTAAAAAAAGCTATTTTCACGATAGACTTGATGAATGGTAAATGGACCTCTCCACAAAGAATCAAATTTGCCATGCATTCCTTTTGGTTCTCTCATCTTGTCCCACAATAAGACTTGATCTCCAATTTAAAAATTGTGATCCTTACCCTCTTGTCAAAGAGTTTCTTCACCTAATTTTAATGTGCAGTAATCTAGTTCACTACCATGGTTCATTTCTCATCTAGTTTGGTTAGACACATGATCCTTTTATCAATAGAATTCTTGAAATTTTGATCTTCAATTGCCTTCGCCAACTTCAGAGTTGGTAGTTCTAGGGTGATTGGTATCTCCGCATTCAAACAATACAAAAGTTAAAATGGTGACATACCTATTGCCCTCTTGGGTGTAATCATGTCTGCCCACAAAGCATCAAACAATGCTTTATGTCAAGTTTTTTGATTATCATCTACCAGTTTCTTGATAATAGTAACCAGATTTTTGTTGCTTGATTTTGCTTGACCATTTCCTTGTGGATAGTAGTCGGAGGAGTGGGAAAGAATAATTCAATAATTGTAGCAAAACTTAGTAATCTCTTGAGAAGTGAAACAAATAGTATTATCTGTTACAATCTTAGTTGGGACCTCGAATCGAGAAATAATATTTTCTTTAAGAAAATTACATACCACTTCCGAAGTAGCATGCTTAGTTGGAATGGCTTCCACCCACTTGGTAAAATAGTCAATCATGGTGAGAACATAGTCATGTCCAACACTCAAAGATGAGTTCATGATGCCAATAAAATAAATACCCCATTGTTGAAAAGGTTTTTCAATCACCACTAGCTTGAGAGGTAACACGGCCAATTTAAGTTTCCTGACGAATTGTTGACACAACTCACACCTATGTACCTATTTGTAAGCATCTTGAAATAGTGTAAGCCAATAGTATCTCACTCCTAGAATCTTATGAGTCGTCACTGGTGCAAAAAAATTCCTCCACAAGCTAAATTATGGAAGGACTCCAAAAGTTTACTTTGTTGCACCTTATCGATGCAAAGAAGAAATACCCCATCAAGGCTTCTCTTATACAAACCATTGTTCCATAAGACATAGTTAGCAACCTTTAATTTAACGTTCCTTTTTTATTTGTAGGATAGATGGGTGGGACGCTCACCATAGATAAGAAAATAAGTGATATTGGAATACCACTCATCAGTAGTAGCGATGAAGAGAACTGTAGGCACGTCTTCAACCTCTATTTCTTCATGTCTTATTTCCTTTGGTATGTTATCAACAATCAATTGGTAGAGACCTTTTCCCTGCATAAATTTGGTAGGTTTGATATCAAGATCAAACTCCTAAATCTTGGCAATCCAATTGCCCCTTTTAGTACCAAACTCTTGTTGAATTAGAATGGACTTCACTGTTGTATCAGGTATCAGAACAACAATATGTGAATTCAGGATATAGAATCTAAAATTCTTTACTACCTTAACCATGGTATAAGCATGTTTCTCCATATTTGAATAATTTAATTAGTGAGCTTTGAGAAGATAACTCATAAATGATATGAGATATTCCACACCTTCTTTATTTTGCTGAACTAAAATGGTCAAGAGTATATGCTCAGAAGCATAGCTGTATATCAATGTGTCTGGTATAATTCGAGCAAACTAGAATTGGTGTATGGGCGATCGCTTTCTTGATATCTTCAAATACTGACTTGCCTTCTGTAGTCCATCAGAAAGTGGCTTTACCCTTCATCATGTCAACAATGTGGCGAGTCTTCTCTGTGAATTTTGAAATGAATCTTTGTAAAAAAATCACCTTTCTAAAGAAATAACGAACTGCAGTCTTACTAGTAGGAAGAGTAAGATTTTGGATAGATTTGACTCTTTCTAAGTCAATTTTTATGCCTTCTCAGGATACAGTATGACTGAGAAGTTTACCTTTTGTAACCCTAAAAATTGACTTCTTGGGATTAAGAGAAATACCATTTTACCGATAGCGTTACAACACTTATTGTAGATGATGCACATGATCAAGCCGATGTTTAGAAAAAATTGTCAAGTCATCAAGATATATTATAATAAACTTTCCTATTTTGTCTCTGAATGCAAGATCCATTGCTCTCTAGAAGGTGGCGCTGGCATTGATTAGACCAAAAGGCATTATGCAATATGCAAAAGTGCCCCATGGTGTAGTGAAAGCAATTTTATGTTGATCTGCTTCGTTAACTTATATTTGATTGTATTTGGAAAAACCATCTAACATTGATAACATTTCTGAACCAGTTACTATTTGCAACACTTGCTCTATGATGGGTAGGGGTAGTTATATTTAAAAAAAGATTGATTTAGTTTATGAAATCAACATAGATACAAATTTTTCTATTCTTTTTTCTCACAGAAACTATGTTAGCAATCTAGGTGGAATGATGGATTAAAAAAATAATTATCGCATTCAGCATTTTTTGGATCTCAGAAAGGATAGTACTTGATATTTTAGGGTTTTATTACCTTTGTTTCTACTTGTAAGGTAATGACCTAACTTTCAGAGGAATTTTATGCTAAATTTTTTTAGGCCTGAGAGACTTCAAATCATCGTAAAAATAAGCTAAAACATCAATATAATGGCGAAGAAGAGCAACAAATTTGAGCTTTTCATTAGAAGTGCAATAATTTTCAATGTTGACCATCTTAGAATTTTTTTTTGTATTTAAATTTACTTGATCAAACTCCTTGGAGGAACTTGAATCGATTTGTCACTACTTGACATACATGTCATGCTTATCAAATAACTCTCAAGAGAAACCAAACTTTTTGGAATTTTATTTCCTTTGAGTTGAAGGAACTCTTCACCAGTTTTTGAATCTATTTTGGGAACTGATTCTCGTAGTGGGGATTCGCTACCTTCAAAATAAAGCTCCTCAAAGCGGTCCATCTTTTATAAAAAAGTAATGATTTGGTCGTCACCATTAAACACCTGCCAATAGTTGGCATTATCAGGTACACTTAGTCAAAAGACCAACTCAATAGTGTACTTGTCACTTTTAAAGTCTTTATAGGGAACCATGAGGGTTGCAGAGATAGCCAATGAATCTGCATGATCATTGAATTCTCTCAGCACTGTAAAAATATTAAAAGCATCAAAACTTTCAATACAATCCCATACAAGATTGTGATAATGTCACAATCTTTTATTTTTGGTTTGGTATAGATTCCTTATTTGACAAACCACCAGTTTAGCATCTCCTCGGGAATGAAGAATCTTAATATCTTTAGCGTGAGCGGCTTGTAATCTAAGCAGCAAAGACTCGTCCTCGATGGTGTTATTAGTATTATTGAACTATAACTTATATGAATAAGAAAAAAATTCTCTTTAAGGGGATATCAAAACAATTCTGGCTCTAGAACTGATAGAAGAGCAACTACCATTAAATTCTAAAATCCAAACATCATTAGAATATGATCTTCTTAAAGATTTTTCTTCATTAGTAAGGGAAGATTCTTTGTTGTCTGAACTTTGCTCTAATAATTCTTCTAATTTCTTATCTAAATTTTTAGAATTGTCACAAATAACTTTCATCTGATGAGCTAAAAACATCTTCAGTGGTCAGAAAATAGTTACCCATTCCCAATGATTCAAATCAAATTTGAGCTTTGAGATCTGATGTTTGGGTGACTATATATTTTGACTCCTCAAGAAGCAATTTTTTCATGATGCCTTTAATAGGTATCCTTGCTTCAGACATATCCATATTCAATTCTCCACCTACGTTTCTGCAAAATTTTGCCTGAGCAGAATGTCATAGGAAGCTAGAACATCGACCACCAACACTGTCATTTTAATCCTCTTGTCAAGGAAAGCCACAAATGCAAATTGGGAATCTTTGATTTGACCCAGGAGTGGGACTTGCTTATTTTCTATGGAGAAACATCTTCCAAAAGTCTTAGTTAAGTTAAGACCAAGAGAATCTGCTACCTTGGTGGGCATAATGTTATTAGAGGCTCCAGAGTCTATTATACAATTACTTAACTTATGGCCATTTATCAAAAGGGAAACATAGAAAGGTTCTATTTTCCTAGGGGAAATAAGAGGAGTAGTGACAAGATTATTCTGGGTGGGTTTATTCTTCAAAGAATTATTAGTCACTTTTGAAAAATATTGTCTTGTAGGGATGGTTTTGTTTTTTATGCAGTCAACTAACCTATCAATTTGTTCAAGATTGCCTCACAAGTACTCAACTTTAGTCATTTAAATCTTGGCCTTTTTAGCATGATCAATTATATCAAATAATTGAAATGAACTAGAAATAAAGGAAAGAAGTCCATCATCCTAATTTTAATTGGGTGTGGCACTGGTCTGAGAAATAGAAGCATAAGATATGGGATGGTTTGAGGTACTTACTTTCTTATTGGTCATCGGATCCTTTGATTGGAAAGCTAGTGAAGTCCCTCATTTAGTGATTGAGACTACTGGTTGAGGTTCTTCTCTCACTTTTTTTTATCAGCTTGTTGAGTTGACTGATTATGAGACCTAGTAAAAATAGCGTATGACCCATCAAACACTTCTCCCTTACTTTTAGCTTCATCCTGATAATTCAAAAAACTAATGTTGGAGTCGCCAGCTAATTCTTCTTCTCTTTCTACAAAGAGATTAGCGTCATCTTCTTGGTCTAACTCAAGTTGGAAAGAGAAATCATATTCAACTTCAAGGTAACCAACTGCTGAGTTAGTTGACACTGCTTCAATGGCAAGCTTCCCCTGTGTGGGCAAAAGATGATTAGATTGCCCTTGATTTTTAACAGTGTTGCCTTGGTATGAATGGTTGGGAAATGTCTTTTTAGGCATATCTCGATAAGAAGGAGGCACAGACATACCTTGGGCCATTTATTTTTTAGGGCTAGCAATTCATTTGCTAATTTTTGCACAATAAGATCTGTAGTGCTCGTGGAATAACTTTCAGCAGATGAAAAAATATATTTTTATTAGAATCTTTTCTAATCTTACCTGCCAAGATAAGATCATCTTCAACCTCGGTAGCTAAATTTTACGCTACAGAAAGATCTATAGGGCCAGCCCACCTCAACAAAAAACTTACTTCAGGAAGCTGAGAGTTGATGAAAAAACACTTAAGGTTCTCTGGTGTCGACTAAGTAATTATAAAAAATTTGTTCCTCAGCTTATTGAATTTAGCAATGAAGTCTCACATGAGCTCATGAGATTCTTTCTTCATTTACGTAAGCTGAGCCAACAAGGCATGTGCATCTTCAGCGGGTTTGAACCTAGCCTCAAACTTGGCTTTGAGAGTATTCCAGTCAGTTATTGTTTGAGCTTAAAGGTGATAAAACCAATCCACAGTAACACCTTGCAAAGTTTAAACAAACAGTCTCACCGTTATATCTTCGTATTCCATGCCTATCACACCACATGCTATGTAGAAAGCAGTGATATGTTCATTTGGATGAACTTTCCCATCACCATAAAATTTGGGAAAATTCTTTCTTGAAATACGGGGTAGTTCATGTAAAGGTGAGGTCAGATTGAGAGGGCCAGTAGTGTTGCCTCAAGGGCCTTGGACTGCCATGATATGTCAATTAAATGGAGGAATAACAAATCTTTGTGGGGTAAGTATAGATAAAACTCTACTAGCACTGAAACTAGAAGCTTCGCCTGGTATTAGAGATTTGACGTTGGTGGGAGGAAAACTCCTGATTCATTGAAGGTGGGATGGTGGAGGAAAAATCTCAAAATTATTTCATCACACCAACTCAAATACAAGATCAACAATACCTTGAGCTCTCTGGCTTCACGTGTACGGTGGATCTGCCAGAGTGTAAAATGAAAAAAGACTGGAAATGCTTCAATTTGAAGCTTGAGGCTTTAAAGTGTGCATTCTTTCCCCAACGGAGTCACCAAAAACTATTGGGTAAATATTATATCGTCAACTAACTGATGACAAAATGGGTATATCGACTACAACACAAGGAGATTTATATGACAAAAAGTGTAGGTTTACCACAACATAGTGAGATAAATCTCTCCTCTCATCAAGGGGAGGTTTCCTATAAACTACTATATATTACTATAAACTAAAAATAGACTCAGGGGTGAAATCACATCATCCATCTCTCTTTTTTCAGAGATGATGTTCACAAGGCAAAGGAAAAATCTTGGGTAATGACTGAAAATATTTCTCTTCTTTCAGAAATGATGCTCAGCAAATAGCAAAAACTCTTTCCGGATAGTAATTGGATCCACGATAAACCCACGAAAGCACAAAGTCTTTCGTTGCTTCCCTTATTGATTTATAGCGTATGTAACAGTAGATTGAAGTGCAGCTCAAAGTCTCCACTGAAAACTACAACAGAGCATAAAATCACAAAGGATAAAAGTAGTTCAAAGCCTTTCTAATACCTTTCTCACTAAAATATGAAAAATATGAACTAAAGGTAATTATAGCAGCACAAAGTCTTCATAATTAACTTCATAACATCTTCAGGTAATTTCCACACTTTGCTTGTTTAATCAAATAGATGAGATATTATTAATAAAATGACATAAGAACAATCTCCTAAATAACACAAGTTATTCCAACACAAAGTCTAAAAGTACCCTGCTTTCTCATTCATTCAAGAAAATATGATTTACAATCTAAGCTCAAATTTTCAAGAAGCATCTCAATTTGGGTAGAGTTTTTGCTTTCAATTATAAAATATCCATTTATTTTAAAAGAAGCTCTCTCTATTTATAGGGAGAAGCCTTGAGGATTTAAAAAAGAATTAAAAAATTTGACCTAGTCAAAGATGGGAGTCCTTGTTGACTTTGGACTTTCCAAATTTTTACATGTATTTACACATGACAAAAGTACATGTGCAAATGTCCAACATGATTACAAAAGTGCAAATGGAAAATAAAGCAAGGAATAAAAGTTTCAATCTTTATCTCCAGTCTTCTTCATATGAGCATCATACATGGCGATAGCTGCTTACATCCCAATACTATCTGGAGTAATGGTGTTCTTGAAGATTACCCTAGCTTTGACTGTGGCATCTTTCACCACTGTAACTAATTTTGCATGATTTGTTAACTTGATTTTTAGATTATCTAGAGTTAACTGATTGTCCAAAATATTATCCACAGAAGCTACTGAAAATGCTTTCTCCTCAAATTCCTTTCAGAACATAACTTCAAACTCTTGAATCATTTTTTCAGCTGAAATGAATTGGTTGTCTTGACAAGTTCACTCTGGGAGTCTTGAGCCATCTATTATTGATCACTTTCTTCTCTCTTTTAGGATATTTGTCATATTCCCTTTGTGCTTCAACAAATTCAAGCTTCAATACTTCAGTAGCAGGAGCACACATGAATACTTTGTCGATGAACTCAGGGTCTAGTCTAATCACTACATTACCACCAACATCTAACACAGCTTTGGTATCCTTGTTATATAATTAAGTGCACTAGAGAATGAACTCTGTGTGGTGACCCGCTACAGAAAATGAAGATACTAGATGAATATTACTCTCAATTATCTTCTTCATTTAATGGATGGGATTGCTTGATTTGGTTCTTTCCACGAACTCAGCCATACCCACGTGCCTGATCTCTGTATCCCTAATGTCATCGACATTAGAAGCAACTGAGGTGATTGGAAAAACACTTTGATACTTGTACTTCATTATATTTGACTTCTTCAAAGAAACCTCAGTCATCTAGAAGAGCTTTTGTCAAAAGGACGTCGATGAAGAAAGATCTTTGAGAGAAACTGCAATAAGAATCGTGATCATGCAATCAGGAGCAATTTGAGAAAACTGCATGTTGGTGATCACGACCATGGAAATGCACTTGAAAGGGCTACGACGCGAACAGGTCAGAAAGTCAAAAGTAAACGGGCTCAAAAAAGTGAAAATATTAAATTTCCCAGAGTTATAAAAATCCAAGGAAATGCATGCAGGGGCGGCAAAAATTACCGCCTATGCACATGGGGGAAACTTTGTGTAAGGGCGGTGAAAATTGCCGCCCTTGCACAAATGGCAAAGGATTGTGTAATAACGATGATTTTTGCCGCTATTACACTGGTTCAATCAATTTGTGTAGATGCGGCAAAAATCACTGCCATTACACCAGTTAAATAGATTTTTAGATATTTTGGGTTTGGCCGCTAATGAGGAGGAGAGGGAGGAGAAAAAAGAAGAAATAAATAAACTACAAAGGAAGAAAGAGAAAAAAAACTATAATTTAAACAAAATAGAAAGAACAAAATGAAAACCTAAAAATGAAATAAGGAAGAATGCAAAACTAACCTGATAAAATCGAGATCCTACGCTTGAAGCCAAAAAAAATGCAATCCCACTTGTTCGCGCGATTGACTGGATGTAGGGAAGAGGAACAGACAGCTTGGAATGATCAAATGAGGCTCAAATCAACATTAAAAAGGGATAAAGCCAATGCCAACAACTCAATGCGCATAGCTATAAATACTACACACAAAAACTGAGATCATGCAGGGGTGGCAAAAATCACCGCCTCTGCATTTGAGGTAGAAGAAAATGCAGGGGTGGAAAAAAATGTCGCTCCTGCATGAAATGGATACAAAAATAAAATAAAAAAATGCAAGGGCGGCAATTTTTGCCGCTTTTGCATGGAAGGATGTAAGGGTAGCGAAAATCGCCACCTTTACACAAAAAACAAAAAGAAAATGCAATGGCGGCAAAAAATGCTGACCTTGCATGAAAACAAAAATAAAAACTAACTCCTTGAAAAGCTCTATTTTTGTTCTGATTGCATTGAGACCTCAGCGAATTTCATGTTTTTTTAGAAATTATGACAAGGGAAGGTTGTGAAGTTATCAAGGATGTTAGTCGACTAAACTCGAGATCAAGTGAAACTTGTCTCGAAAGATGAACTTAGAGTGAAATGGACAAATTTCGTATGGTTGTTCCAAAAATAAGCGTAGCTAATTTTGGGAACAATAGGTTTAAACACATAATTCATGCCTCTATTGGATGTATTTAGTTGTAGTGTGTTCAAGGGGAGGGATGTGTCCACTAAAGTTTTAGAATTTTTGGCTTCAAGTATAGTTTTAAAGACCTTATCAAGATCTTCAAAATTTTGTCAAATGCAGTCATGAAATAAGGCAATTACATGCACTTGATCATGGCCTACTTGTTTTTTCATTTGTTTCTTGGTTTTCATTATCAGGATCTTCTTTTATGATAACTCTATCAACATTAAATATTATCGACATGGGTATCACCATGATCTAAGGTATGAGATCCCCCATTAGTTTGACACATCTTGGATGGGTAGAGGGGAAAATCGATATGTTCAATAAATGTACCCCCCAATCTAGGGCCATACCTAAGTTGTATGCAAAATAGTACAAATAAGAAATTAAAAATTAAATTAATTTTAAACCCTAGCTAGTTTAAAACCCTAGGAGTCATAAAAATTTGCATTCACATATGTCGGCTTCACCAAATGTTTAACCTTATAACAAAATATGTGTTGTGTTTTCACTTTATAGCTTACGGTTAATAATATAGAAATTGAATGGCACAAAGGTGATAATCAAATCTACAGTAGACCAAATAAATGCTAAACTTAGATATAAGCATACACTGGATTTATTATATTAAAATATTCTAAATATGAAAAGTACAACTAGGCTAGATATAGAAATGACAAAGAAGAGAAGTATTTAGCTTATTGCGATGTTAATGCAGTTATGGATCTAGATACATTGAAATCATGTGGGAAGATAGTTCTGGAATAGTTGTTAGATTTTGGATCTGACTCCTCTAGCTATCTGGACAATTACATCAGCCTTGGATGGTTACATCGACGCTATTATCTAGGTCTAATGATATTATCTTGTATATAAAATCTAGTGAAACAAGATGTGACGACCTAGATGTTTTTAGGTTTGGCTTCACCTTTGCTCTTGTGCATTCAGATTTGGGTCACGAACAATCACTCATTGTGAAATGGTAAAACCCTAGATTTTTATATTCAATGTGACCTCAGGGAAAAATGGGTTAGTGTGCACATGGTGTTGAGCTGACCCCAATGACCTCATTGTTAAATGGCACTACCTACATAGCTAATACTATAGAAGAGGACCTTGGACTCATATAGTTCTCCCATACATGTTGGCTTATGTGTGAATCATGCAATGTGTGTAAAAGTAAGTACAATAGTGACATAGCTTGTAACTTGGCAAATTGAGCTCTTAGGCTACTCCTTTAGTACTTCAGACTTATATATGTGTTGTACATATGATTGGTATGGAATATGAGATATTTGATCAATTAAATGCTTGATAGAGTGATTTTTGATAAGTACATTGGTCTCTTTGGTCTTTTTTAGGTGTAACTAGGTGAGGAATGAATTAGGGTTGATCTTATATTTATACCAATCCTATCGGGAGATAACCCACATTAATAGGCATCCATCGAAAAAGTAGTGGACAAAAATGTAGTAAGGATAAAATGTAGAGAGAAACAAATATAGCGAGAATAAAACATTGTAGGAAAAAAACATAGTAAAGGATGTGCTCACACAGAAGATGACACAACTTTCAACTAAAGGTCCAAACTCATGAAATCACATTTTCCTCTGTTATTTTGCTTTTAAATTTGGTGCATTACTTTTCCACCATGAAATGTTAACTATTATCACCAAAATGAATCAGAAAACAAATAAACAATGTGATAATCACTAAAATGTCCTAATTATGCTCTTCACGACATTACCAATACCACTATATTTTTTCCTCATTATGTTTTGTCCTCATGATGTTTTTTTCATACTACATTTTTGTCATACTATGTTTTTACCACTACATTTTTTACCACTATATTTTTGTTCTCTACGTTATCACATAGAGCCCTCTCCTAGATGTTAGTGTCTAGGGAGTGGCAATATATGTACAAGCTCAAAATTTGTAGAGGTGTAATATAAGTACATTTTAAGCATTTTGGGCAAGATAAAATGTCTGTGTCATCAATAAAATAGTAGTCAGACTAAGAGATAGGATAAGGGGCACAAAATAGAGTAAATGTGAGGCTTGTAGAAGCAAGGAGAGTGTAGAACTAAGAGGAACAACTAAGGTCTAAGTTTCCAGGTGTACAAGATTGAGGCACTACATAATCACAAAATATCATCTATAAAAAGTAAAACACATTATTATGGATTAATTCTTAACGTTCACATCAATGTTATCTACCCATTCATGAAGGGAAGGGCTACCCTAATGGGGAGGAGTGCAGGGGGCCATCAATTTTTGATTGGAGGAAAAACACCTAGATGATGCACTCTTCTCCCTTACACCTAAATCTAGTATACTACATAGATATACTCACAATTATTATTTGTAATGATATGTTATTATATTAATGCATTGTGTAAATTGACACTATTATATGATTTTGTAAAATCAACTGAGTCTATGACATCAATGATCATTTATTATATATATTTATAGTGGTGGTTTCATTTATTGCTTAATATGTTATATTGTAAATTATTGTAGTTAAGGTTGAAATACCACTTGATTTGTACCTTTAAAATTTGCATTATGTATCATTGCATACTCTTATTATATGTACCTCTTTGTGACTAATTATTGCCATTTAATGTAGTATTATGCATAATGAAAATTATTGTAGTATATGCCTCAAATTGTAACTAGCATGATGTGGTTGTGTGATTGGCTATGTAGTATAAATATATTGCCAAGTACAATACTTAATGTTTTAGTAATTTGATTTCTAATGGGAAAAAGTAGAATTTTAGTCAACCTTGATGGGTTGTAATAGTGGTCCTCACACCTTCTCCCATCACCCTTTAGTTATCTTCTTCCCCCTCCTGAGGTTTGATCACATTCTACTCTTGTTGTTTGGAGCCTGCCATTATGCTCGAGACATGTTTGAAGCATTATTATACAGTCCTAACAAGGACCATTTGGGCCCTTCCCCCCTCACCCTATGTGATCCTTGTCTTGTTTATTTTTTTATTTTTCAACAATTAGATTTTGGTTTGCTTGCTAATGGGGTCCTAATTTTAATTCAAGTTATCTATAAATACACAAGCACCCTATTTGATTCAGGCATTTGAAAAGCATAAAAGACACAAAAAGAATAATCAATTGAAAGCAAGGGAATTCATTTTCATTCACATGAATCTATTGAGCATTTATAGGTATCTAGAGAAACCAAGCAATTAATAGAGCATTTGTTGAAGCACTAAGTTCGTGTCAGTGACACATTGCATTACAATGCTTTAACTAGTTGATGAATTACTACAAGCACTGGAGTGTTGTTTTCGATGTTGTGTATATTTGAGGGGCCTTATAAACATCAATCTAACTATAACAAAAACATGTATTATTTTTCATATGGTTTAATGATCTAGCTACCCAACTAGGGAAAGAATATAAAGTCTATTTTCTTAGCAATCTTAGTGAAGGCACACGAAACTAAGTCAGGTTTCTAGAGCCTCCAAACAAACAAACATAATCGTGCAAAAATATTTTAGCTGCATAACTTTTGTGAGTAATGAAACTTGATAGTTTGTACATTCCTAGAAATGGAACTTAATGGTTAATATGCCATTCTCCATTCTTCATGTGTTTTATGGGATATCGTCATGTTGTTGTAGTGCTTTGTTCTCCCCTATTATATTCAACTGATTGTTACTTGTTCTCAATATTTAATTAGACAAGACTTAACCGTGCATGTCTATCTATTTCTCTAGTGGTGGAATTATTAATTAGGTGTGATTACTATTTTACATATATTTTAGACCCAGTTAAATGTTTATAGGCATGTGTGTTGTATATTAACTTAAATGTATTTATATATTCTTCAACAGTAAGGAAGATGACACTTTCAATGATGACTTTCATGGCTCAAATTTTGGTTGCCTCAACACCCCATATGTATAATTGATTCTCATAATGTTTGTTATAATGCTTTTGGAAATTACGACTCTACTATTGGTTAGCCCCTCTCTCTCTCTCTCGTTCCTATTTATTAAATGTTATGCCATGACTTATTTTCTTTGTCATTTATTAGTTTTATGCTCTAATTGAAATATTTTTTACCTTGGGCTTGTTTTATGCTCAACATAGATAGAGGCACAAGTTCACTTATTTTTCACGTGTGGTACTAATGATATTATCAAGGTAGATGCATGTTTTATTTTTAAGTATTATAGGTTCATGATCATGACTCCATAATATGTTGGGACATATCTCACATTTGTTTGGGGGAAACTTTAGGGTAATTATGGGGCGTCTCTATGTTTCAATTAAGGTTATTATTTCATTGATAATTTTTATGCTATTATGATTTCACTTGATATAGTGCTCATTGTCTCCAATCTATATTCTTTGTAATTTAGTATACCTCATTTTCTTGATATATTTCCAAGTGTTTGGTGTGTTCTTGTGTTCTTGGTTTGTTTTCATGTGCATGGCATGTCTTTAGATACCTCACTTTCTTTACAAGATTGCCATGATATATACTTCTTGACATGCTTCTCTATGTCTATAATATGCAATAGATGTGACTTTATGCTTGTTACATGCCTCATAGGCCTTCATAGTGATTGCCATGTTTCTGCTTGAAATGACTACTTTGTGTTTTGTCATATATTTGACATATGTCTACAATATGCTTGATATGCCTTCTATATACTTGATGTAACTGCATTATCTTATATACCTTCTATGTGCTTAATATGACTTTATTGTCTTTTATGCCTTTTATGTGCTTACTGTGGCTCTAGTATCTAGAGTGTTTACTCCATGCCTAATTATATATATGTTATGTCTTTTTTTATATTACTGGCCTCATGCAGATTTAGTGTTTGAAGTGTTTGTCTTGTGCCTTGTCACATAATGGACATGTCTTTTATTACAAGTATATTACTCAGGGGTCAATGTATATTAAGGTGCCATGATATACATCACACATGATGTCTTTACCACTTGCCTAGGTTGCCATGATCCATATCATACATTCATTGGAAAACAAATCTATATTTTACATTGTTGTATCTTATGATAATGATGTTATATTACTTACATCACAAGCACACACGAGGCATATTATTTTTGATCTTACATTATTTGTATCAAGGACCCATATAGGGAAACATATTCAAAGCATACATGCTTCAAATATTATATCTATCTATGTTATGTACAAGTGATTTCATATCTTATCTTACACATGGTGTGTTTAATCCGTTTCTTTTGAGATGTGACCTTCACAGGTTTATATCAAATCTCAGAAGGAGGTATATATTTCACTCATAATACTTAGATATATGCTATTGGAACATGTACATTAGCATATTTAACATGACATGTTTAGAGGTTTGCACTTGACAAAGTGCCTAACTCTAATCACCAATGATGCATATCTTTCTCAAATATGGAGGCTCGTATCTAATAAGGGTTTTTAACTCCACTTCATATTGATATCACATCAACTTTATTTAGGATTATACTAATAGTTGTATTCAATTTTATTTAGAGCAAAGTTTAAATAATTTATACAACTATTATCTAAAATATCAAAAAAATTGCACTTAGAATCTTCTTTAGGAGTTTAGATTGGTGTGGAGGCCCAAACATGCTAGCGTTCCTTAGTCCATCCTATTTCTCTAAAGAATCACGTATATATTTTTTTTAAGATTTTAAGATTTCAATATTATTATTTTTGATACTCTTTCATACATGTATAAAAAAAGAAAGAACATTTTTGTAGATTCCTATGTACACGAACTTTGGTTCTAGAACTCTAGGCACGTAAATTTTTGTATCCACGTCTTTCTTTACTTTGATAATATGCATGCACACAGAGTCACCACAAAGTGGGGCAAAATGTAAACACCTAAAAAGTCTCTTATGCATTTATTAGTTGTTAAATTGTATGATTTTAGGGTTTTTTACGAACTTGTTGATTATTGGTCAAAAATAGGCATTATTGGTGAATTTTGTGTATTTTCGTCATATATCAACTTATTCTCCCTCCTCCCTTTCTTCTCCTATCTCAATTTCAAGCATCTAGGGCAATGTGTCTCGAAGGTTCCATAACATTACAAACAACCTAGAACATTAGTGCACATTCCTGGAGATTTTAAGTGTTCCTTTTTAGTCAAGTGCCCCTGTCTTGTATGGTCTCATATTTTTGGTTTAAGTCATCACTTTAGTGGTTTGCACACCAATATGGTCCTAATTCAAATTCAAATATCTATAAATACACAAGCACTGTAGTTACTTTAGACGCAAGAAAATAAATAAGATCCATTTATCATTCACATAAAGCTATTAGGTATTTATAAGCATTATAATGGAAATACAATAATTAAGGGTCTTAATTTGAATTCAACTATCTATAAATACACAAACATCATAGTTAATATAGACACAAGAAAATACATAAGATCTATCTATCATTCACAAAAGTGATTGAGCATTCCCAAGAATTTTAGAGGAAATCAAGTAATGATTAGAGCATTCAATGAAACAATTAAGTTCATGTAAGACAACCACACAATACTGTATTTTGCATGTTATTGGCCATTTAGATTTGTTTTTAATGATCTAGAAAACTCCAAGATAATTCATTTAAGCGAAGCTTTTGGAGACTAGAACCATACAAACAACATCAAAATATTTTAGGTTCGTATGCATTTTTTTCTAGAATGACAATGCATAATTTAGACTATCTTCAATGTAAACGTATAATCCAAACAAGCTTCTTTGATTATTGTTAATTTCTTAGGTTAGATTCCTATCACTTATGAACGTGCATTTCGATTGTCACCTTTCTAACGACTGCCACTGAACTGCGAGATTAAATCAAACAATCTTAAACCCTAACCTAACTTTAAATTTAAAATTAAATAATTAGATTAATTACACTTTTGCATTTATCGTACTGAAAAGAAATTGGCTAGGATTCTCCCTACCACATAGAATGCCACCTCACCTTGCCTACATATGGCTTAAAGACATTAGAATGGGGTTGAATTAGAGCAAGCAGGAAGCGAAAGTTAGAAGTTGAGAGGGACAGTTGAGAGTGAGAGAAACATCTAGAATAAAAAAAACCCAAAGTCCATCATGATACCTACGAAAAGTGAAAATGACCCACCCAATCGCAACGCAACAACATTAAACACCTACGAATCTATTTCTTCATTCCTCTTTAGCAAACTAAATAAAAACACCGCGTTATCTGGTCAGTTCCACAAACTAATTAATAAATGTTCCCCCAATTCCACTGTACCACTATCACATTATTCAGCGTTAAAAAAGTTGACTTCTCTACAAGACGACGAAGAGGATGAAATAATTTGTTCCAGATAATCCAGGGAAGGAAGGGTCCTCTGGTCCTCTGGTTGGGTTGCTCATACGACTAGGGCTGTAAGGGCTTTGAAGCAACATTTTCAGCGTCTTAGTGTCCTTTTTATTAGCAATTGTTGCCCAGAATCGGAGCTTTTTGGAAAGGTTTTACGCAGGGGCCCAGAACTCGCGGCTCAACTGAAAACAAGCTTATGATCGCACGGCTGTGCCTGTAAGCGTTATTTATTTGTTTGTTTGTTTTGTTTCATTTAAGTCTTAATTGATATGGATTAGATCTGATCTGCCTGGAGATCGCATTCAGTAATGTTTGGGTTTCTAGGGTTTTTAAGGTTTTTATTATGTTGATCCGATGAATTTGGATTGATATGGATTTTTTCTTTTATAAACTGTGGTCCGAAAACTCGATTTAAGAGTTTTTTTAAAAAAAATACTCTTAGTTTTTCTTTTTTTTCAATTCGACATGTATTTGAGCACAGGTATGTAATGGTTAGACGGATGGGGGTGGGTTGGTTTCCATGGATTTGTTGGTTGCAGTCACAGTTTAAGTTTTTTTTTTTCGTTTTTGTTTGTTCCTTATAATTGGAGACCTTTCGATGCACACTATATCGAATTATGTTGGTTGAGCGTATAAACTACATCTTTAATGGCCTTCCACTCATCTATTGATCGTACCAATGGTCCTCTGTTCATCTATTGGTTGAGCATAAAATGGTCTCTCCTTCATCTCTATCAGTCGATCGCATAAATGATCTCTCCTGTTTGCCTACCGATTGTCTATTGGTCAAGAGCATAAATGACCTCTCTTGTTTCCCCACCATTCGTCTATTGGTCAAGCACACAAATGACCTCCACTGTTTGCCTGCCGCCTGACTATTGGTCAAGCACATAAATGACCTCTCCTGTTTGCCCGCCATTCCTATATTGGTCAAGCACATAAATGACCTCTTGTGTTTGCCCACCATTCATCTATTGGTCAAGCACATAAATGACCTCTTGGGCAAACCATTCATCTATTGGTCAAGCACATAAATGACCTCTCATGTTTGCCCACCATTCGTCTATCGATCAAGTGCATCAATGACTTCTCCTGTTTGCTCACAGTTCCTCTATTGGTAAAGCACATAAATGACCTCTACAAGTCACCCACCATTTACCTATTGGTAAAGTGCATGATGACCTTGCTATCTCTATCAGTCAAGCGTGTAAATGACCTCTTCCATTGGTAGTCCATTCAGCTTTAACGGTGGACTGCATAGATGAGTAGTATCTTTAGCCCTCCTTTCATCTATATTGTTCACATGCATAAATTACCTCTCCTGTTGGCAAGTCATTCATCTCTATCAGTTGAGCCCACTGGATTAGCTCCGATTAGATCGCAAATTATTGCAATAGTAACATGCATTCAAGATTGTTCCTTTGACAGAAACATGAGTCCTTTCATATGGGGGTCGTTTTTGTGACTTTAGGGAGAGCACTCAATCTTGAATGTCACCCACTTCGCACAAGACAGCGTACTGATTGGCTTTTACCAAGGTGTCGTGGAGCCTTGCCGCATACGCCAAGAATCAGGTGCTTGTAGATTCTATGTTAGCCAAGTGCCTTCCCACAGGCCACTTTGACAATAAGTTCAGTGGTTAGTATAAGTTTGATTCACGGGGACTTAGCACGGGCACCTCAAGTTTTGGATTGGAGTAATGAAGTCATTGCCAAAATGCTAGTCCTTTGCTTTGCTGGATTTTATTGATTTAAGATTTCATGTACTTGGCTTAGTGGGTACGACTGCAAATATCTATGCCATGTGCCTAAGATCATTATATCATTATATATTGGGCCTAATTTATTCATTCAAGTCCCGCACCTTACAAATTTTTAGTTCCCGATGTGTCTTTGGAAGGATCCATCGACCATTCTTGCCATGGATCCTAATTTTATTGTCAATTTGGCTAGTGAGGTTCGTGGCTCAAATGCTAACACATGCTTATGAAGATGCCTGAGCTCAAGTTTTGGTTGAAGAATTGCTCCAGCAGGGGATATCCAGCTCATGCCCAAAGGTGGGTTAGTATGGGTTGTTTGGGGTTTACACTTAATTGTTGGTGGAATCACCTTATTGCTGCTTACAGTAAAATCCCAGTAGTCTCATCTTTGAGAGCCTGGCAGGAGGGGCTGGCTTATTCAATTGGGCGTTACATCTGCATCCCACAAATCACACAGTAGACTATAAAAAGCCTAAAAGGTATGGTGAGGGTTTGCTTTAGGTCATAATTTAGCTAGGATGCCAACTCGCCGCTTGGGACCCCTTGTACTATGTAGAAACAAGGGGTATTATTTAACTTATTCAAATTATGTACCCATTGGGTTTTGATCTCATGGTCAAGTTCAATTAGTAAATCTATCCTTGCCCTTGGCAATCCACCTATAATTTAAAGTTGGGGTTCAAACAGTTACTTATATTGTTCTCGTGGAGTTCTGGTTGATACACATAGACTTTTAATGACAACTGCCAAATAGTGGCTGGAAGTTTAATCACTGTATTTGTGAGTCTGTATATGTTGTAGTGCAGTTACACTTGTTAATGCTATTAGCTAATAGTCAGAAATTTTAATCTCCATGTTCTGATGGTCTTCTATTATCTCCTTAAGTTATTGTATCCAAAGTTGATTTGGGCTGTTCCTCACAATTTATGTATATGTTCATTCACTGTGTTCATGTTGAATTTTTATATGGTCTCAACAAAGATCCACGGCACTCGAACAAATCAATGCTTATAGTGTATAGTTGGAGGAGTTGTCAAACAAACACTTTCTATCTTACTCCATGCGATTGCAGATTGTGTTGAGCTATTGGAAACTGGTCTCATACCAGTTAGAGATCTTGGCTGATCTTGTTTTCAATTATTTTGTCAGAGAAATAGTCAACATATTTGAACGTATACCATAAAAGCACTACAAAAGAATCAACATATTTTTGAATTATTTCTCTATAAATATATGTGCACAATTTATACTCTTCTTGAGTTTCTTTTACTTGTACGGATTTAAGTTATAAAAATAATATATTTACTGGATTTAAAGTAGTACTTAAATTGAAAGGAAGGTCTTGAAATATCTAAACTATACTCATTGATTGTTTGTGAGAGAATATTTTGAAACACTCTTTGTTAGGAATTTGTTACATACTTGAGCAGCCTTAGTTTGTTAGAGGCAGTGTTCTTTTTTCTGTTAGAATATTTGAATGCATTCCATGAAAGTGTAAAGCCAAGAATTTCACTTTTTTTGCATTAATTTGTATAAGTATTAAGTGTATGGTTTTTACACTGCTTTAATTTGTACTTAGTAAATAAGTAAAATGTTTTGAGTAAAAAAAGAAAGATTATATTTACTAGATTTGTATTGTGACATAAATGAAAGGGATGATTGTAAATCATCCAAACTAGTAGTATTTATATGGTTTTTTGAATGGAAACTGTTTAAACATTATTTGCTTGGAATTTGTCACAGGTTTGAATAATCTTAATGTGCTGAAGAAAGTTTTGTTTTTTAACAAATTTGCAAGTGCGATTTCCTGACTGTAAAGAAAGGGATAAGAATGGCTGTATCTCTTGTTGAGAGAGCGACAAGTGATATGCTCATTGGTCCTGACTGGGGAATGAACATTGAGATTTGTGACATTCTTAATGGTGATTCAGGGTAGGAGACTTCCTCTCCCATTTTATCTTGAAACAACTCTTTACAATCTGTGCATGGAGTTTGTTATGTGTAAATTTCAATGTTCCAGAATATATATAGTGTTTGCTTGTGACTTAATTTCATACATAGTGTGTGCTCATGACTTAATTTCTCTCTTTAGTAACGCATGAATAAGTACAATTTCTATATAACCATTTATATAAATGGTTACTCAATTGCAACCCTTTTGGTTTTTTCCTTGCTCTGTGTCTTTGTTTCTTGTGATTTAAACACACACAAACATACACATAAACTAGTAACAGTCATGAATTCGTGTGATATCGCTGCCAAAATATCAGCTTGGATGGATTGTCAAGTGGTATATAAAATAATAGTATGGAGAATGCATATGATCAAATATAAATGTAAATAAGAAAGCTTATTAGGTTTTTTTACATGGATGAATGCAACATGGTGTCTAAGTCCCCTTATTTGGGGTACTTGTTTGTGGTGACTTCATTTTGTTTACACAATTTCCTGCTCATTGAAAACTAGGTCACAAGATCTGAGTTTGAGTTCATGTTTGATGAGGATAAAATTCGGTTCAAGTTCACCAATAAACAAATTTTAAAAAAAATGTCATTATGTTCGAACAAAGATTTTTTTTAATCATTTTAATTGTCAAAATAAAAATAAAAATGCATAAATATGTTAGAGGGACAGAGTGGAGAGAGCTTTTAATCCTCTGTTTTCAGTCGGTATATGTATATATACACATTTATAAAATAATGCAAAAGCGTGCCAAAAACTTCCCATGTAAAAATAATGGATAAAGTTTGAGGTCATGCTCGACAAGGATAAAGTTCGGCAAATTTTGAATTTTTTCTATAAGGTTCGGTGTACCTTGTGACATAGATTGCAAGTATTTGGTATTAGTTTTACATTGTGGTTGCAGCTTTGTGCAATCTACTTGCAAAATTTCTTACATATATCTGTGCATGGTTAGTTCTGCTTGTCTTCATTCCTACTAACACAGCCAAGCTGTGTGTTGAAAAAAATGTGATCATAGATAGTATTGGTTAGTCTAAAGTTTGTCTTGATCTCTCTCAATGGGGTTAATCTTCGGATTTTTTATATGGAGAGGTTTAGGTCCCTTACAGTCCCAATGCTTAACCTATGCCACTTGTCACCTTACCAAAAGCTGTGCATCGAGCTTTAACTTTAGCCTCAAACTCGTTAAGTTTTACTCACTTCTTGGGATTTTTTTTTCAATCGTTGATATGCTTTTGAATCTATCTCACTAAGGGATTTGCATGCATCTCCAATCTGTTCCTCAATAGGTGAGGGGGGACCAATGCTTGATAGAAAACGTGCTTCAACTCCATCATGGAATCATATTTCCTTTTGCTTGATCTCTGCCTTATCATTAGAAAGTCTCTGTTGAATCTTATAGCATTGTAGAAAGGTTAGTTGTTGAACTATCAATATTGTTCATTGGTTGTGCTGACATTCAAAACTCTGCTTTGCATGTCTACACCATCCCTGGGGAAATTTGTTTGAGACAAGTACTTACCGAGCTGTCACAAGACTTTGTGGGTCATATATCACCATTTTTTGATCTTAAAATTCTGCACTGATTGCTTCCTCTATTGATAGTGCAATTTGTGTTTGGAATTATCACCCTCATCAGTGTTTTAAAATCAAGTGATTGCAGGTATCCTCTTACAAGGCAAAGAACAAGGCTCTGATATGTCTGTTTGATCTGTAATTTTATAAATTCTACTTGATAGAAATTAAATGCAGATTGTATACTGTTTCTACTTGAAATAAACTTCAAATGAAAATGATTTGAATGTAGTTTGTGCAAAAATTAGTAATTTTAACCTGGAAACCCCAGTGTGGGGAAAATCAGCTGGGAAGTGTCAATTGATCACTTTCTCTCCTTTTAACTTGGGAAATTACAAAGAGCACAATATCGAATGTGCTTACAGGAATCAACTACTGCTACACTTTCTTCAACTTTTTTCCACCGCACTTTTCTCAACATACAAACAACTGAATTCACTTGTTATTTACTTTTACACACTTATAATTACAGTGGGCTTTGCCTTCTTTTAACAAGTGCTGGAGGTGTCCTTTCATGCACTAAAGGACCCCCAACCATTGGAAATTGGAAGACACCCATTTCTTGGCCATTATTGGACTCGCTGTTGGCTTTGGGCAAAAGTGCCACTTTGCGGGATGAAACAGCTGCTGTCACAAATGCATCTGTCTGTTACAAATGGAACCACAAGTGACACGATTGAAACCGCCGCCTATCAAAACTGCCACTTTTACTAACATAACCGCTGCTGACAATAACCAAATCGCTATGGTGTTTTTCCCACTGTACAGACAGAACTTCGCCTTTTGCCGAATTTGGTATAATTTTTATTTATTTGTTGAGGTTTGATGTTTTCCTGATCCTTATGGATCGTTGTTATGTTCACAAGAAGATGACAACCGATAGGTGGAGCTTGATTCTCTTGTAATATAATATCTAGTGCTAAAATTACGAAAACTGGAATTCAAATTCAAAAAGTATTTTGAGTATAAAAACTGGACTGTGAATTTTGATTAAATGGAATTAGAATTTCTAGAGACTAGAAGAGATTTACTATTTGATCATAAAGAAAAACAATAACAAAATTCTATAACAATTTTTTTTTGGGATAAGGGTAAATTTAATCATTTCAAAAAAGGGAAAGATCCCCATACAAGGCAACAAGGCACCTCACCAGAGAGTCCAAGAGATTACAAAGGAGGATAAACAGCAAAAAAAACATCAGCACTCAGACTGCCTAACAGTCGGGTATAAGTCTCCAGCAGTTTATTACACAAGAAGAAACAAAGAGGCCCAGATTAATCAGCAAGGAAAGACTAAGTAGCTGATCCTGATACTGGTACAAATATGGATACGGGATTCAGATATGTGGATACATCAATTTTTTTGGGGGCATGGATACATTTTTGGTTATGGCTGTACAAAAATATATAAAAAATGTAAAACATTTAACCTAATAAGCAAAATTAACACATAATATGCATAGAGTAAACAAAATAAGCTAAATGACCACAAAACATATTGATAGTTCAATGCCAAATGTCATGATATTCAATGGTTGAACTAGATGTTTCTCAAAACTAGTACATAGTGCAAATGTTACATTGTATGGACAAAAATCAAGACAAATCAACATATTATGTATATTCATATTGTCTTCAATGTCTTCATTGAGAGCATCATCATATGGTTTGTTAGAACCACAAGTAGTAGCAGTGCCACTCTGACTAGATCCGTGTTGAGCAATGAAAGGTAGGCAATGGAGGCATTTGAGTAAAGTAGTCTCTGGGTCTACATCCCAACATTTTGTTGCCCCATTCTTGTACTCATCTTGCTTTTGTGTGAGAAGATGCGGGTTGAAATGCACATAGATCAAATCCTTTGCCTTTTTCCCTACTAATTTATTGCACTTAACTAAGTGGATAAAGGTATATGTGCCCTAGTTCCACGTAGCTGAAGAGGAACTCACAAAGTAAATTAGAAAGTTAAAACAAAATGTTGAAAAGAAAGGTAGAGAGTTAAAAAAAAATTAAAAGCTTACTTGTGATAGGATTTTTATTGCAAGAGGCTGGAGGTGGGTGGATGCTTGCCTATGGAGGTACCACCACATATGAGTGTCCTTGTACTTGTCACTAAGAGCACCAAGGGAATGACCAGTGGAGGTTATGAAATTCCCAAACTCTCCCACAATTGTCTTCTACTACTTCTGGATTGGGGAAGAGTCTAGAGAATGCCACCTTAAATCCCTCACCTCAATATCCCTAAATGGTGGGACCCTCTTCAACCAAGAAAGGATCTCTATGCCATAGTATTTGGGAGTCAAGGTAAAATCAAGATGCAGTGTGGTGGTCATTTCGTTCCACATTTCAATGCGATACAACTGGACTTCCATAAAATCTTGCTTTCTGGGTTTTATGATGGGCTTAATCTTCTCAATCAGTGAGTTGATTCCTTTATAAATCTCACCTAAACATAGATGATCCATATCCACAAATTTTAGCATACTCATGATACACTCGAAAAAACTGAGCAAATACTTTGCACGTTCCCACCACCCATCATTGAGGATCAACACTTTCACTTTTGTGGCCCTCTTAGTGTTTGACTACTCCATACACCCCGAATATGGTTGATAACCATGCTGCTCAATGGCTCATGTGCCTTGACAAGTCAATCCAAGACAAATGTGTGTGAGGCAAAGTGAGTTTTAGTAACCTAATACAAAATCAAAACATACAATTAAAAAATTAAAATGTTAAAAAATAAAAATCCTACAAATTACAAACTTAAAAAATTATATTAACATTTTAAATTATACATGCTTCACGAATGATTAAAAATAAGGTTAATAATATAGTTGCCTTCAACAACGATAACTTCTATAAAGACCTAAAAGTGCCTTGGAACATGGAACATATGATGGTTGCTTATGAACATTTGGATTTCACTCACCTCCTCATAGACTTGTTTGATCCAATCAATTTTTGTGCTCATTTTTTGTAATATAAGGTTTAGGGAATGAACGATAGGTGTCCAAAATATGTGCCCATACCTCTGCCTCAACCAACATGCCCATGGCCTTGCAATTTTTTGTATTGTCCGTTATAACTTGTATAACATTTTGAGGCCCCACCGCCTCAATGGATTCTATCGGGATGTCGACAATGAGTCGTGCATCCTTCACTTGCCTCTCACAATCAACAACCCTAAAAAACATTGCCCCTTTAGGGCACATTGTGACCACATTATTCAATGACCTATTTGCCATATCTTTCCATCCATCGGAAACAACAAACATCCCTGTTTCGATCCATGAATCTTTGATGGGCTGTAATGCATCTTCGACATGTTTTCTTTCTTTTGCCAACAAGGTGGTGTGCACCTTTTCATACCTTGTGCCAATGAACCTTTTAGGGGCTTCATTGGTAGATTTCTCCATATCCCTCTAGTATGGTGATCTAACAACATTAAATGGCAGCCCACATGCGTAAACATAATGTGCAATGTTTTGTTTCGCTATGTCCCTTGTTTCATTTTGGATTGCCCTTTCAAATGGGCCTACACCTTTTGTTCTCTTGCGACTAAGAGGTGAATCCTCTTCCTTTGCAACTAAGGTGGATGTAGTAAGAAATGGGTGTGATGGTGTCACAACATTGGCATGAGATGCAACAACAGGTGGTCGATAGATCTAGATCCTTTTTTTCTTAGAGGATGCTTTAATATTAGAGCAATAAAGGCATCTGCTGCTTATTGCTCTTTGATGCAAGGAACTTTGTAGGTGGCAAGCCCTTTTTTGGCTTTACATTTATATTTGGCTCACCACAAGCTTTGATTCTAAGGTTAAGAATCACACACATAGGCTGTTACTTGATCATATGAGCTCTTATATTTCACCTTACACTCAGAGCAAACCCAAATGTAACACCCTTCACTTAGTATTTGTTCTAAAATTGACACATACTTCCAAAGTGGCAAGAAATGATTGGTTTTGAAGGCTGTCCCTTGGTTCACAGAACTAGCACTTGTAGAGCGAGACATTCTAGCAAATCCCTACGGCTTGTGGTTAAAAAAAAACTATTATTTATATTTAAATTTAAGGCATTTGACAATTGTTGAATAGCTATTTTAAAAAGTAACAAAAAAAAGTTAAAATTAGTTACAAAAGTTTTAAAGTTTGTAACAAAAAAAAAAATAACTTAATAAAAACCCACAATGTACCTTAAATCAACAATCCTCTTGGTTGCAAGTGTCAAATGGGTAGTTGTAATGGCATAGGATTAGCAGAAAGAAGGATTATCAGTCCTAAGCAATTGAAAAGATGAAGGTGAGAGAACAAATGTGCAATCAGAGGTAAAAACGCAATGAAAGGGCAATGTGTTTTCTTTTGATAAAATGAGAGTGAAAGTTGCTTTTAGGGTTTCCCCTATATTTATTTTTTTTTTATTTTTTTTTGGAAGTCCACATTTGACTTTGCGTCATGTCATATGAAAAACTAAAAGAAAGGTCCCTAGGGTGCAGATCCAGCTCGTATGCAGCTAGGATACTGCGGGACAATTGTGGATGCTTCCAGGACGTATTTGGGAGGATTCGTAGTCCTCTTGTGGTATCATGGCTATATCGGGGCCGGATTGGACAAGTATTCGTATTTGAAACGGGAGGATACACAATCTTCCCACGGTGTCTTGGTCGTATTCAAACAAGATCGGACCAATATCCGTATCCGAAATGGCTTGAACCAGGATCCGGTAATGTAGAGGAAAGAATTAGGGACCCTTTCTTGCCAATCAGTCCCCCTCACTAAACTTGGGATTAACCTTTTCCAACTTGTCTACCATTTAGTTCCTGTAAACTTTCTCCCAAAGAAGATTGTAGGTATCCTCCAATCCAATGATGTATCCAAGAGGATTCACAAATCTTCCTTGGTATCTTGGGTGTATTCGTGCCGGATCGGACCAGTATCTGAATCCAAAACGGCTTGGACCAGTATCTTGTAACGTAGAGGAAAGAATTAGGGACCCTTTCATGCCAGCCTAGTCTGCCTCCTCACTAAACTTGGGGTTAACTTTTTTCAACCTGTCTACCGTGTAGTGCATGTAAACTTTTTCCCGAAGAAGATCGTAGGTATCCTCCAGTCCAATAATTTCCATCTTTAGGCCATCCCCTTGATTCACACAGCTTGCCTTTGACCAACTCTATTGTTTGGATGTCCTCCTTCAACACTGGGTAGGTGCTAATAGCTCAATCCCTAATTGAGTTAGAGATGAGCAAGCTAAGAAAAGACACCTCTTCCTCAATGTGTTTTGCAATTCCCCAAAACCTGTCACTTCTGCCTTGGAAGATAGGCTCCTTCCTGTTTTGTATGCCTCCAACATCCTCATCAGGTGTTTTTCTCTTAGTCTTCATATCAAGGGCACCAAGCCCTTTAGAGAAAACACCCTCCCTACAAGCTGACCTTTTCCTACTACGAGAGTAGTCCCCCCCGTTATCGTAGCACAAGAATCAAGATCTATGGCAGATAGAAAAGAGGCCAAGCCCCAGAATTGATTTAGTTCCTTATAACTCAGGTTATAAAATTCAAGCGGCTGCAGTTTTCTTTGCAAAGTGTACGAAACGCAATCCTGGTTGTTGATTCTTTTTTCTGTTGCTGTTGTCCTCACCAGATCCATGAGCTTTTTTTCTCTTACATACACAGCATTGAGAGGATAAGCAGCGACCTGCTACTTTCTCCTCGAGCACTTTCAGCAAGCACTTTTGACCTCTTCTTTAACCTTGGGGATGCGATTTGTCATTCAAATCTCCTTCAGTGGCAGAGTCTAGATTCTTTCGTTTTGTTCCATAGACATGGTTTGTATTTGAACTTTCCATGTCAGAGGAATCTGAATGTTGATTAAAGTTTTTGGAGCTGATCTTCCCTTGCACATGGCAGCCAAGAAATGAGTGACGAACAAAACCCAACTGTAACACAAACAAAGACTCTACAAAAAATATGAAGAATTTCATTCCCCAGGTGGCCTCCAGCAGCAAACTGAAACTTCGGAAGGAAGCGAAAGAAGAGCATATACCATCTTATTCAGCACAATCCATGTCCTAGGGCAGTTCTTAAAAACCCACTGTCCATCAATCAAAGGAAACCCGAGCACCGACATCCAATCATACTTATCCCTACCTTTATCATGCCCAAAAACCATGCTGGCATACTAAACATGTTTCCCCTCTGCATTCCCCAGGTCTGCGTAGGTAGTCCATTAACCACCACTCTTCTGACACTTCTGCCCACGTCTCTCTGACATTCAAAAAATACTAACCGCAGCAAACACATTTGAATATCCTTTGAAGGAAGGGAAGGAAGGCTGAGACCTGGATGGACGTACTTCTCTACACACAGACCTAAAATTACATTTAATCCACAAAAACTGACAAAAGCCTCTGCGAGAAGTTATATAGCCCAAGAAGGCCACAATCTCGGTAGAAAAGGATCCCACACCCCAATAAATGCACCCAGCACATTTTCTGTAGCAGGTAATAAAGACAAAAAGAGTACAGAAGGCAACGATAGGGCTGGAATCATGACCCACTACACCATCTCAAAGTGACCAAACCAGAATCCAGAAGCTCATAAAAGCCAGGACTAGCTGTGAAGGCTACATGTAGCTGTTGAGGTAAGAAAGGCATCAACATTCTAGCATTTAAGGCATGCCATGCTACACCAAGACCAAGCCTGTAATCATTCCATTTCTCAAGCAGCTTCCAATCACACCTCTATCAAAAAGCCTCCAATAGAGAAATAAGTCATTAAAAAACAATCTATAACTTCCCCTCTTTACTCATCAAAAACTTAACCACTTAAATGGAATTAAAGAGCAAGAAAGAGCCCACGCAGGTATTAAGAGCATGACATCATTATCTCTGCTCTTTTCCGGAACAATGATATTGGAGAGAACCTTTGACCTATCTTTTTGATGAATTTTAAAATAGAACCTTTCTTGGCATTATTGAAGTAGTTTTTTTTTACAGAATAATTTTCTCGAGAAGTGGTAGATGCTAGCTCAGATCTAACATATTCTTCAACAGAAGAATGGTCACTCTACATGTCCAAAGATTTAGAATTTCACAGATTGCCTGCTTAAACATTGCCCCAAAACCTAACCCACTCTAAGTCTTTCAGGCTTATTTAAGTTTATAATTTCCACCATGGGCATTTGTATTTTGCCATGAACATTTTCATTGATCACCACAAGTGTGCCAATACATATTTTGATAATGTCTTCAAGAGAATGATCTAGGATAACTGGGCCCGACTGAATAATTTTGGGAGGAAGCAAGGCGCTCCCCCAAAATCCTCGCCTGACATCCACATTCGCCGATCCTTCAGGATGTAAAGAGAAATTGGCAGTTGCTGTCTGCCTCTATGGTCTTGACTTTGAATGATGAAGAGTGGTTGACCCTCCATACCTGAAGCGAGAACAAGAGGTACCATGGTGAATGCTCATGGAGGGCAATGCTGTTCTAAGAATCTATCATTATCTGCGCTAATGACTGCCATTGCTAAGGGGTGCATGACACCTTTAGAGACTTAAAGAAGCTAAATTCTTTTTTAGCCCTGGTAGTCCACTGAAGAAGCTGATATCTGAAAGCAAGTACTTCATGAATGTAAAAGACCAAACGCCTCTGACCTGGATAATGAAAAAAGAACAGGGCAGGGGGGGGGACATAACTGGAGCAATACGTGCATTCCTCCAAAGACAGAGCTGTATTTTATACCTGAGCAGAGTGTTAGGCATTGTGGAATTGAAACAGAGAGACTTTTAGACAGGCTAAGCCTGCCAACCATGGGATTTCCAACTATGCATTATCCAGGCTCTGCTTAGAACATATTAAGCTTAGAATACCTTAGGATGTCAATAAAAATCATCAGGTGGGTTTCAGTTGAGGTCTTTACCTTGTAGTATATGTTGGGACAAACTTCCTCACCTACTTGGGTGCCTTTATTCTCTATTGGACAAGAAGTACGAACAACTGCATGCGGTGAGAGGGGTTGGGTCTTTTAAGGGAGACCACCTGCAGGGTGAGAACAATTGGACAAAGAAGAATGACAGGCTGTATGCAAGTAGGCAGAAAATTGCCTACTTGTTCTCTTGCAGAGTTTCAGTTCCTTCTACTAAGTAACACTTTGTATGTGGTAAAATTTAGGTTTTTGGCACTGCATTCCTAGTCCAGAATTTTTCCTTATGCTATGTTATAGGGCCTTTTTGAGCCGATTGATTTTCACATGTTGTAAGTTTTGCAGAGTTTCTGTTCCTCCTAAGTAATACATTTTATGTAGTAAAATTTAGGTTTTTGGCACTGCATTCCCAGTCCAGAATTTTTCCTTATACTATGTTATAGGGCCTTATCAAGCTGATTGTTTTTCACATGTTGTAAGTTTTGTATGTACATTTATTTTTTTTAGATAGATACGAAGCTTTTCACCGGAGCAACAACCGGTTACGATTCAGCGGCCACAACCGGCCAATACTAGCAATACGGCCATAACCGGCGAATACCAACAATACCGCCACAACCGTTGAATACCAACAATACCGCCATAATTGGCGAATATCAACAATACCGCCACAACCGGCGAATACGAATGAAACGGCCACAATTGGCATAATACCAATGATCGGCCACAACCGGCCTCCAATAACTCTGAGATTTGAACCTGGGTGGTGCATGTGACAACCAAGTTGCTTTACCAACACACCCCCATCTCATCGGTGAAAAGTTTGGGTACATGCATTTTTATAACCGTAATGCCCAAACCAGCGGTGAATAGTATCTCTAGCCATGGACTATGCAATGCCTCGTCGCATTGAACACATGTTTCAATCCACTTGCCGACCCTTGTTGCATTGAATACTGAGCCAGTTCTCCCATTGCATGTGGATACTTTTCACGAAGGTGTGCATACCTTACCCCCTACAGGATTAGATCCTGTGACCTCTTTTTTGGGAGCACATGTTTTTCACCATTAGGCCAACTCAGGTGCACTTGTATGTACATTTAATACATGCAATATGATATTTATAATATCTACTCCAGTCATGGGATCCACAAGTGTGCACATTTAGAAGTATTTTATTTTTTAAATGACTATAGGTGGTTATATGGGTCAACCTTGTTATTTATATGCTAAGTATCTGATCTTGGTTCTGGTACATTATGGATATGCATATGCCAATACTTCATTTTTTTTGCCCGGGCTACAGCCGTACAAAAAATATATAAAATATAAAATGTATAGCCAAATAAGAAAAAATATCTACATAATATTAGGTGCAGTTATGATTTTTAAACCATGCACACATCATGTTTAAAGTTTTAATTAAATATAATTTCTTAAAACTATTTCTTGTAATTTTTATAAGAAATAAGTTTATTTATTTATTTTTAAAACTATTTTTTGTAATTGTTATAAGAAATAATTTCAGGTGAATTATAATATTATATTCTTTAAAATTTAATTGAGACTATATGCTAATTAATAGCTTCAAAATAAAATGAAAAATAACTAATGCAAAACATACAGTGACTTATTAAGATTTATAATTCAGAATTTATTTGAAGTAATATATTAACAAAATAATCTAAACCCATTATGTTATTTGATATCTTTTTACGAATGGTATATATTAAATTTTAGTGCACATATATAACATAGGCAGCCATAATTGTTATTTGAATTGCAAATTTTCAATACCTCTACAAAATTTATCAGTGGATTATTCGATCAATGAAAGTTTTAAGGCTTTGGTGCAAAATATGACAACAATGTTGTAATCTGTGTCATCTTCCGTTGGCGAGGGCGGTATTGGGGTCTTCCACACATGCACTGGGCATGATTGATTTTTCTCCCATTTGCATCAGCATCTTGGTTGATCCAAGAGGATTTCCACTAGTGACCAAATTAGATGGTTTCAAATCTTCCCAAAACTGTCTGCACATCGAAGAGCTCGTCGAGAGCTTTCCAACGCAATTTGAATTGGGTCAAATGGACATTGTATGTGAAAGTTATGTCTTGGTGAAGGTGGCAACAAACATGGAAAAAAATAACACAATGTTGACATCATCAACAGACTGGACTTATACGGCTTAATATGTGGACCAATCATAGCATTCAATGTAGCATTCACAAAGCTCCACCAAGTGCTATGAGTTCCAAGGCAAGTCCCACGTAATACATGGTCTTATGACCAAGTTACAAGGGATGAAGTTTATCTCTTAAAAAGTTTTTGATTGTTATCCCTACCAAAGTGGGATAAGACATTATTCAAAGCGCCAAAAAAGGCCTCCTCATAAGCTAATTTGTGGGAGTTGGAGTGGGGCTCGACCCTCTCACCCCACTTGGGCTATTTTTAAGGCCCAACAACAAGGTACACCATATTTGGCAAACCAAAAGCAAGACTTTGTATTTATCCCATAATTTTTGGATTTCTTGCTAAAAACAAAGGATATGAGGCATATATTCGAAGGGGATTTGAACCCCTAACCCTATGCAAAAGGGATAAGGCTTTAACTCATAAATCAACGTCCTTGGAAACACTATAAAAGACTCAATATTGTAATTAACAATACACAAGAAAGCTTGTAAGTTTTAAAGCCCTTGTAAAGAAAAATAAGAGGAGAAAACAAGGTTTCTATGTCTGATATTATAGGAGGAGCACATTGAAGGCCAAAAGCCCGGTGCACAAACCTCCTAGAGACATTACAGGGAACTTCTAGCCCCTTATTGGGAGACAAAGCAAGTTTGTATGTCTATCCTGCCAGAATAGCAATTTCAGGCCAAGAGCCATTGCATAGAATCCAAGAGACATTACAACAAACTTGTGTAGCCCCTCATTTGGGAGAGACAACCAAGAGATAGTTCGGAAAAGCCAGAGCCAGTCTTCCCAGAGGACATCAGACACTTGTTTGTAGATCGAGAGCCTTTTATTGGGAGAATTTGATGTAAGAAATGATATTTTTGCATCGTTTTAATCAATCAGTTTGACCGTTGAGTGAATTTGGAGACGTAGCCCGATTTTGGGTGAACTCCGTTATCAACTCGGTTTGTGTATTCTCTATTCTTCATCACTTGCTTTTAATTTCAGTTTTTAAATACTGAATTATAATTGTTTAAGCCAATTTTCATGTAAAAAATACAGGAATTTGAGAAAGTCATTTAAGTATTTGGATAATGGGTAATTAGTGAGCATGTGCATAAACTACCATTTCGGATCATTGGTGAACACCAAAGTGATATTGAAACAGGGACAATAGCTGGTTCGTGACAGAGTCCAATTTTGTTTCCAGACTGCAGCTTCTTGTCGAGTCCGCAATATCTCTGAGCCTTGTATGCAATTCATTGCCCCAAATCGAAGATAGATTTCACAAGACAGAGGCTAATACACAATTGAACATTTTAGGACCATGGATTCTCATAAATGATTCAATGGAGATGATGGTTTTGGGGCAAAGATGTATGCCATTAGAAGAAAAATAATGTTGGCGGCCATCATGGTTTTGTTCAGTGTGGCTCTCTTCATTTTTGAGGCTTCATATTTCTGCTCGCTGCTTTTGGCAGTGGTCGTTAGGCGGTGGGGTCCTTGATGGTTCCAGTCTGGGTTTGTCCTGGTCGGCCTGAGTCCGTCCTTGGATAGACCCAGTTGTACCAGGGCCTGACCGTATGGCATACTTACCATACAGTGACCAGTCCCCCTTAACAGTAGAACCTTGTAACATAGTGTGGATATATATCTCATTATGGTACACATGGATGTATGTGTATGGTTGTATGCTTGCATATTTGAGCTATCTTATGTCAAATATTGACGTGCTTGAGCAATTTTGTATTTATCTAAAACTGCGGTTCTAGGGCCATACAGCCTTCCATGTTTCTTGAGGTAGCAAGGATTATCGATGCATGCTAAATACTTGACACTTTGTGCACGCTATCAATTAACAAAGTATGTGTTGCAAGTAGGTTCTGCAACTGTTTTTTAATATATTATAAGTATGGATGGACATGCTATTCTTTTTGTCTATAACATGTCCATTGATTTATTCACCCAGGTACTCACTTATTTTAATGCTTGCTTACATGCTTCCTCTTCGACATTATATTATGCATGTAGTCAATAAATATTCTAAAATTTTGTCAGTTACATCAGTAATATGAAACTGTGTTACAGCAATAACTGACCCTAAGCATTTGTACATGTATGTGTTAGTCACAAAGAATAATCAAAACATTACCTTTAGAGGCATTAAGCAGGTGAATTTGTTTTCACGTCATTCATGCTGCCTATCAATGACCTAAAATGGCTTTCAGAAACATCACTCCATTTATTATATATTAGAACCTTGACAATTTTTATAAAATGTGTATAGCCATACAGTGGTTGTTTAACGTACGAGAAGTCATCCAGGATATCCAGAAATCCCTTCATCTCTGACTTTATTGGCATAGAACTATGCTAATCTACTTGTAGGCTTAGCTTTCTTGATTATGCTTTACAAAATTAAAAATGATTTTTGGTGTTCACTGGAGTCAATATAATCTAACATCATCTAATCGGTGGTTGCTTCTTACTGTGCAATGCTGAATTATCCGGATTCTTATAATATTATCCCAGATCTTCTTTTACGAGGCATTTTTATGTTTGTAAATTTGCATTAGAGATGTTGATATGGTTTTGTCCAGAGTAGGCTGACTGCTATGCCTTCTATTTTTTCCTCATAAATTTACATATGACGATGGTGGTATTTGTATGATCTGTGTTGGTGAATTTGGCTTTGATTGAACAGACAAGCAAAGGAAGTGATCAAAGCAATCAAGAAGCGCCTAGGAATTAAGAATCCTAAGATCCAGATTCTTGCTCTGACGGTTAGTATTAAACAGCAAAAAAAAAGTTGTGTACATTTAGTTGAATAGATTTATGCTTATCTGGCTGAATTTTGAGGGTGTACTGTAATAAGAACTAATTCATGACTGATTTTGATATATAACTATTACTCATTATTTGCCGGGTTGCATTTGCAGTTATTAGAGACACTCATCAAAAATTGTGGTGACAGTGTTCACCTGCAAGTTGCTGAGAGGGATGTGCTGCATGAAATGGTCAAGATAGTAAAGAAAAAGGTCTGGGAAAAAGCTTTTGTGTAATAAATAATTTTTTTATCTGGTATCACCTCTTATCATCTATGGTGCATGGGCTTGGTGTATATTGCCAGTGGCATTTGAAATGGCTGTTATTGTTTGTATTTTGCAGCCAGATTTAAATGTTAGAGAAAAGATCTTGGTCCTGCTGGATACATGGCAGGAAGCGTTTGGGGGGTCAAAAGGAAAATATCCGCAATATTATTCTGCATACAATGAGTTACTGGTAAGGATTTCAAACTGAACCTCAAGGATTTTTGACGAATTGTAAAATTTTCAAGAAGGCCTAAAATCTTCCATTAGCAGTTTAATACATTGAACATGACATCCACCCTCATTTTTGTCACGTGAAATGTGTTTTCTAGCCTGCAAGCTTTGAAAACAATGATGTAGTGAATATTATAGGCGTAGTGCAGAAACCAGATGCATTTGATCATAATGTTGGCACTAATTGTGTCAATGATCATGAATTAGATAATGTACCAAGTTTGTATTTTGAAGATGTTTTAATTGTTATTTTGGAGCCCGGTGGCTGTAGGTACTAGACTATAGAGACTTAAGAGTGAGTGCTACTCCCTATATATTGAATGCTAGTGTGATATGTCAAATTTTGAAATCTGTGAAGATTTGGCATTAAAATATTTCTTTTAAATCATTTTCATATTCTATTTCTGTGACCATGCATAATTCTGTATGTTATTTAGCTTCGAATATTTCCAAGCCTTTTTGAATTGCGAACTTTGGAGAACCTTCATCTTCTGGAACCGACTGAACTTTTCGAACCTTGTTACTATGGCGACTTGTAGTGCAGGTTAGCTCAAGCATTTTTGGTTGTGAACGATTAGAAAACAACAAATGCTGATGTTTTGAGATGCTACATTAAGTAATATGTAAAATAAAATCACGCTTTAGAAAAATGAATTTAAGGCATCCATGATTGGCAATGGTATCTTTGGTATATCATGTTTAGGCAGAATTACTAGCTCATAATATTGACCTATATATGTAGGATTAAACTTAACTAGAAAAAGAGAAAATATAAGACTTCATGGTTGCTGTTGTTATCTTGATTGTATACTTTTTGGGGACAATTAGCTGTCTAATGGCAAAAAAAGTATAGTGTGAAAGACTGAACATAGTAATACAAATGCATCCAACAAAGGGTTGGAAGTATGCTCTTTGGTGACTTTTTTGATTGCCAGAACAGAAACTTTAATGAGGCAGATCATCTTGTACCACTTTTCTGTATTGAATGTACTTCTCAATTGTGCTTCCAGAACCTCCTTTGGGCTGAGTCTTGCTCTTGTTTTGGTGCCTCAAGGAAAGCTGAGGGTGATGCAGTTATACCTTCCAGGATTTGCCATTTGTTGGGAAAAGCAGACTTACAAGGCCACTTAAAGTTGTTTTCATCTAAGATTCCATTTTTAGTGGTGCAATGCAGAAATAAACAATAGCAGATTGCCTTCAACTATCGACATGGTATTTTCAAGCTAAAAACATAAGTGATTTATGATTGTCAATACTTTTTTGGAAAGGATAGTGCAGGCAGTCTACTACGTTTATTTCCTAATTGTTACCACTAATAAATAATTCCAGTTAGTGGTGCAAGGGTGAAGACCATAATTGGTCATTACAATATTAATCTGTTTTGTAGAATGAAATGTAAAACCTTTTAACAGAGACCGCAAGCTGTGATAACTATGATTGTTGGGTCAAGTTCCTATTGAGAATATTAGTGTATAAGTGGTGTATGGTGCTTTCTACAGTTTTTACTGTAGATGTCTTCATTAGAATGTACTTCTGCCCGTGACAGTTTTTGACTTTTAGTTCACCATTTCTTGTGTTATATGTAGTTGACCTTGCATATTTTGTGCCCAATATCACCATTGATGATACTGGCCTAGTGGGCAGATATAAACAACACAACATCATGGAGCATGTCATTGGGAATCCAGTATAATATTTAATACAACCCGCAAAATTAAGTATAATTTTGCAATAACAAAACCATGTAGAAGTTCACTTTAGTGGTTGTTGAGGTCTTGGAAATAACACCATAAGGATTTGTAGCAACTATATTAGTACCGATAGCTTGTCTGGAGCAAAGCAAGAAAATGACAAAGCCCAAATCCCAGTACATTATAGCAGGAAGACTAGTTGGACTCGTGGAGCGTGGATGCTTTAACAACTCTAAGGCTTCAGAAAGGAACTAATGCATCAAAGGAATTTGTCTAGATTATCATGTTGAGGAGCAATGCTGCTTAATGCAGAAGGTTAATTGCGTCTTGCTTATGGGGATATGTTCAATTTCACTAACCTTTGCTCTGATTTATGAAGGTTTTAAAAAAATTCGAAATGAACTTTCCTATTGAACAATTATTCCAAACTTATTAAGGATCTTGAAGTTCAGACAGATTTTCCCATCGGTGACACACATTTGCCTATATAATAACGAGGCAGATTAGCACCTCTAGCCTGAACTTTTTTGTTGGGGGCATGGCAACGTGGAATGCCTTTCACACTTCTCCATAATCATAGAGATTTTAAGGCTTTCTAATGAACCGTTTATTAATTATTTTATGATTACTCATGTCTTTTCTGGAATTAGATGATCTTTAGGCTTTCTTTTTCACATCATTGGGTTTTTCTCTGCTGCATCTTTTGGAGATATATATACTTACTTTTATGTATTGTTTTTGCTCTGCTGTGTAGTTTGGAGTCTAATATGTTCAATTTTAGTTTTCCTGGGTTTTGTAAAAGGAGGCTTTCTGTTTCGTTCAACTTTGATTGTGCACCTTGTTGGGATGCAAAGTAATCTTTTTGTACTATCTTTGTCAATCAATCAAGTTTTGATTTTCCATGTTTATTACAGCGTGCAGGAGTAGAATATCCACCACGTCCAGAGAGCTCTGCTCCAATATTCACTCCTCCACAGACACAACCAATAATTTCCCATCTGCCTCAAACCCATGGATCTGCAGAATATGAGGATGGAGTTGAGGCATCAATCTCTTCTGATGTTTCTGGTCTAAGGTATGTATTTTGCAATATAATGCATGATCTGTGTGTCAACATAGTTCTTAGCATCTGCTTTCTTACAATTTTCCTCCTCTTATAATATTGGGCAACATATTGGCTGGTTTTGCTTGTGGCTTGTTAATCTTTTTGTTTCCAGTCAACTTGCATCTCTTTTGCAATATATCCCATGCTTTCTATTTTTATGTCTTCCACTTCCCTTCATTTTAGCTAATTGTCATTGATAATTGTGACATTGACAAATTCATTAGTGCCATTAACTAGCATCTTATTAGATAGATAAATGTCAGGCACATGCCCAATTTTATCTTGAGATAAGGAGGCCCATGTAGGGTTTTAATGGCATCTGCACTTAACATTCCAAACATTCTTAAGCTGGTTCATATCAGAAGTTGATCCTGCTTGAATGGATGCCTTAGGATATGACCAAGATGTATGTTTATTTTAGGAACCGAGACTCGCTGCGTTATCTTACTGACTGCAACAGAAAAGAAATTGACCCATTTTGGGAAGCATTACACTTCTTTGGGATCTGGGATGCTGCATCTTTTGTTTCACAGTTTCTTTTCTCTGTTTACATGACAGTGGAATAGATATTTATCTTCTTGAAATTTGTGCAGTTGAAAATTTAAGGGCTGAAATACTTGGTTACTGTTGTGCATTGTGCAAAATAAAGGTTTATAGAGCTTTTAATTATATGCAATTAACTTTTGACGCTCCCCCATTGCATGGGAAAAGTACAGTTAAAGACTTTGCCTCATTTTTAAAAATGTTTCTACAGCTTGACAGAGATTCAGAATGCTCGAGGTATATCTGATGTATTAATGGAGATGCTGAATGCTCTAGATCCTCGCAGCAAGGAGGTAAATCTGATACTTAGTATCCATGTTTTGTTATTTCCTTTGTTGTTTGTGAACTGATTTCAAGTGCAACTTGATGCTTTATTATTTTAAACTTGATGTCTTATTAAGGAGCTTCTCTTGGATTATTTATTTTTGTAGTTGTAGGATAATATTTTAAATGTGAGATAAACGATGATTTTTTTCCGTGTCCTTGTGATTTACCTGGAAATTTGTTTTGTACCATTTTTTGTTTCCTGAATGGTAGAGCACATGGTGGGCTAAGGTGGCCCAAAGCTTGACCAATCCCAAGGAAATTTATAGTACGTGCCATTTATGTAAGCAGGCAGACTTTGGGTGCTAAGATACAAAGTTATAAAAAAAATACAAGTGTCAGCCCTTTATACTGGAGCCAAAAGTACAAAAATCCCATGGCTTCAGATATAGTTTGCAAATTCTTCTTGACTGCTACCTAAGACATAACTAAACCAACGACCTGTACACCAGATGTATAATGTACATCTAGAGCCATGCCCATGGATATACAAAAGCCTCTGCCATACTTTGAAAGACAAAGGCCAGATGCAGTGATAGACTGAATTCACAGCCGTATGCAAATTTACAAAAAGAGCACCATCGAAAAGCTGATAGAGGATACCCAACAAATTAAAGAGGACCTTCAAATCAAAGAAAGAAAGAAGAAAGAAGAAAGAAAAAAGAAAGAAAAAAAAGAAATTAAACCAATGCTCACAGATTACCAAAAATGGGTCAATGGGACTGAAGGATACAACCAATAGCAATAGAAAGAAAGTGGGTCAATGGGATTGAAGGATACAACCAATAGCAATAGAAAGTTCTAGGAAGCGAGAATCCTAGAAGCGAACCAAAGAAATATAGAATAGAACAACATGCCACTAACACAAGTGGCAAATAACCAATACAAATAGCAATGAGGGGCGAAACAAAAACCCTAAAATCATGTGCTAACAAAGATTGGAGGCAAATCTCATTGAATGTCTTTGACTGTACCTGAAGTGGAGGAGTTATGTGAGTGTTATCGATCACTATGAGAGATCTGATAATGTTGTCTGATGAGTATACAGGGTCAGAGGACCCAGGTTGGGGGATTCCAGGAGGAAGCAAGACACTTCTTCTAGGATCTCCCCTAACATCCAAGGCCGGTGTAACCCCATGGTAGAAAGGAAACTTGTAATATTAGTTTGCCCTTGTGGTCTGGGGGTTAGTTGGCAAGTAGTAGATTCATGTCGTCAGAGAGGGGCAGAGCCATGTCGATGGGTGTTAGCAGAAGTTCTTGGAAACCCCATCAAAACATGCTAATATAGGGATAGTTGGGCAAAATAGGAACATGATTATTATGTAGACATAGTCGCAGACTGAACCAAGCTATTGTTTAGTTAAAAAGAATTTATTTATGCATGAGAACACAATCTTAATACATACAAAACATTCATTATTATTCGACATAATTAAACATATTTAGGCAAACAGAGCATTCACTGCACACAAAACAACGATAAAAGACATTCGGTGGAAACCATTTCAGAATTTTATACTAATTTCTATTGGGACTCTTTTACAATACAATTGAGCGTTATATATAGAGTTTTTACAAGGCATTGTCGCTTCATATTCCAGCATTTTGTTACAAACAAAAGAAAGACGAAAAATTCTTCGCATTTTGAAGACTCTTGACATGCTTTCAAGTGTTGGATATATACAAAAAGAGATACAAAAGAAAAAATAGTGTGAGTTGCACACGTGTCTATCAATTATAGTCTGCGATTTTTTAGCCTTGTTTACTACCAACACTTCCTTGGACTTAAACAGTTGTCTCGTCTTGAGACAAGTCATAGGAAGTGTGCCTTGTTGAAGTTGAAAATTTTGTCTGTTCTGAGAAACTGGTCTAGAACCATATGTTGCGGTAATCGTTTAAGATGTTGTTTACCGATTTTCACCTTTTGCACACTATTTAACCGTCTTTTCGGGTTTTCAACTAAGTAGTGTACTAATTTAACGTCCTTGTGAGTTTTCAATAGATTAGCATAACTAGGTGGTCGTCCTTTACGGTTTTTCAACAAACTTGGCCTCGCTCCTAATGTTCAAGGCTTCCTACTAAAAATTGTTTCAAAAATGCAAAATTGGAGTGCGCGCAGTACCTACAATGAAGGTGGTGGCATGGACTACATTTACTGAGTTGGAAGAGGTTGCACAAATGGTTTTGCTTGAGATGCTGAAGTTGTTGTTGAAGAATTTGTTGGTAGAGGCGGTTGTTGTGGTTGAGGCGTAGGCTACATAACTACAACAGCGTTTTTCTAGCGAAGTTCTTGTTGGAGTTGACTTGGAGGAACAAATTGAGGTTCTTGAATGATCTTTGTGATAGAGCTATCCAAATGAGACATGTCCTTTTTGAACAATGTCCAATCCGTGATGGCTTCTCTGACCGTATTAATTCTAGTGTGCACTTGAATGTTTTGGGCTAACTCCATCTTATCTGCGTGCCTCCTTGTCTGAATACAAACAAATGTACTGCGCAACATTTCATTTTGCCAAGTCTGCATGTTCAACATGACACTTTCTCTAGATTCAAGCGATTGTTTGAGTGCGATATGCAGTGCATCTGAGGTAGCAGAATGGTCTTTCATGGCAACTTTGGCTTTATTAGTGTTTGTGAACTCTGGCCTGGCCTCCATGTGTTAGACAACAGCTGCTTCCAGTCAAGCATGTTTCGAGCTATTTTGTGAGCTTGGTGCGCAACAGTGTCGAAGAATTATTCATATTTTTCGAGGAGTTCAAAAATAGTTTGTCTCAACGTTGAGATTCCGGCCTTGCATGCGAAGTTTTTGCAGTGTCTACGCAACAAGCCAGTCTTTTGTGAGTTGAGAGAGGAGAGCCATGAACTGCTTATCTTTTGACATGACTTGGTCACACAAAACTACTTTCTACGTGATGGATACTTGAAAGGCAGTTGTACCCTCAATTTGCTTTGACAGAGGTAGTTGCGAAGTTGCAGTCGTCACAAACGCTTTCTTGATCTGCACCATGGGTAGAGAAAATGTCGTGCGACACGTGGAAGGTGCAGAAATATTCCATAACCATTGGCAAAAGATTTGGGTCTTGTCCTACGATGCCTCCTCTTGCACACCCTTTTGGGTAGAATCTGATCCTGTGATGTGGACAATGGCTGTTGTGTCTCGTGTATCCCCACCATCTTTGTAACTTTTGTTGCATTTTTGGCTGCACTTTCTTGTTTAGCCTTGCATTCTATTGCATCTTTGGCTTTGGCCTCTGTCCTTGCCTTGGCTTTGGCATTTGCCTCAGCCTTGACCTTGGCATCTACCCCAATCGTATTCTTAGCCCCCTATTCCTGGACCTGCTTATTTGCTTGTTCCACTTGAGTGTGCAACACTTTTTTTGCCTTCTCTTTTTGTGTCTTTGATGCAATTTCAGCTTCATCTTTCTTCTTCGGCGTTGTTTGCGCTTCTTGGTTCGCTTGTTCTTGCTACTTGCTCTTTATTTTTTGCCTCCGCTTTGTCGGTGCTTCTCTTTTCTGCCTTAGCTTCCTTGGTGTTCCCTTGCTTTCCTCATGCTAATTTTGTTGTTCCTCATCCTCGGCAACATTGTGTTTTGCCTCTTCCCTCTTCCTCTCTGCCTTTCGAGCCTTCTTCGCAGTTGCCTTTTGCGTCGTTTCTTCTTCTTGTTGCACTGTGACAACTTGTGTTTGAGTTGCGATATTTGTTTGTTCGGTTAGCTGCTAAGGTTGTGGTGGAGTTATCTTTTGGCCCCTACATAGGAGTCAGTGAATTAAGCAATAATTGCGATTCAATCACATTGCCTCTTCTTGTTGATGCCTTGTGGCTGGAAGACGGTGGAGGAGTGAGGTTCTTCTTTAATCGCTTATAAGTCTAGACCGTCTCCTAAGGCTAATTTTCGGATCCTTGGGCCTGCTGTGTTTTGACCTCCACCAAGGAAACCATCCATTCCTTGATTGTCGGGGACACTTTGGATACAGGGTGGGCCCTTTGTCTGCGCACTAGAGTTGGTGGTGGGATTTCTTGTAGTGGTGAGTGCTTACCTGCACACCGGAAGATTTTGCAACTAGATCTGTATCAAATAGCTTAGCTTGAAGATGTTTGTGCGTTGCTTGTTCCCTACAATATCTATACTATTGTTGGAGGAGGTTGGGTGATATCAATTTGTAAGTCTTGTCACTCCTAGTTATGCACTTGGAAGGTGCACACTGTCTTCTAAATGAAAAATTATCTCTTCTTCTTGATCACAGACCTCCTTGCCTATGTCTTTGAGCATTGACGGTAAAACTTCCTCTTCCTTGATGCCTAGCTCTGCAAGATCGCATTCTAAAGCGATTTTTGGTATGTACTTATATTTCAGTCAATATATGGTATTGCGGGCCTTCTTTTTTGGTGGTGGGGGTGACGCTCGCTGGTGCCTTTTGCTTGTGCTTAGCAGTCTGTGAGGGCACTGCTTCTGTTTGTGGCGGTGCTTGAGCTTGTGGTTGGGATTGTGAAGGCAAAGGCTATTGCGAGCCTGAAGCCATAGGCTGTAAGGGTTGCACTGATCTAGCAGCGATGGCTTTCTATTAGAGGACTTTTGCCTTGGCATCCAACATGGTAATGAAGAAGGGCAGTGGAGTGGCTATTGCCTTGGGTAGCTCATGGACTCTGATGTGAATTCCATCATGCAACTTTGTGACAAATGCATGTTGTCCTAGATATTGCAAAGTACCCTTGGGTACTTTAGGGTGCGAGATGATTAGGGTTTGAATCTCAACGCACCGTTGATTAAATCTAGCCAACTAGTTGTAGTATTTCTCTGTCTTGGTCTAGGCAAGGTTGGCAAATGCAATGATTGGCCAAAAATCTTCATCTGGGTTGATTGGGTCCTTTGGTGACTTCCACTGTGTAAAACAGAGTAGTAAGACCAAAAACACTTGCTATTTTCTAGCTAAGACCACCTCAATATTGGTTGTGAGCTCAAAAGCCAAAAATGTAGGCCAATTAAAGTTCTTGTGCACCTTGATCATCCTATAGGCAATGCCAATAACTTATTTTGTTTCTTGCCATGCGCTTTGGTGGTCTTCAAAAACCGCTTGGTGATGCACTCAGAGAGGATATGCACTAACATGTCGTCCACTCTGTTGATAGGGATCCCCTTGGATGCCCTATTATACTTCTCCTTTGTATCTGAATGAATTGGGCGAGCCTTGGTTTTGTAGGGCATAAGAGTTTTGCTCGAAGCTGGGAGTCCTGTTGCTCACATAATGGTTGTAGAGTTGATAAAAAAGGTGACATCTTATGAAAGATAGATTGCACCCTCATTAGATCTACTAAGAATTGTGAGCGTCACCTCAACCAATTGCCTGAAAGTAGGAAGCTTGATGAGTCGTTCGGTATCGGAGCCTCGAAGATGGTGTTGGAGTGCTAGGGCTCCTACTTGTGCTTCTGCTGAGTGGTTGTGGTTGAACATATTGGCTTTTGCGGCGTTGATGAAGTTGAAGGGATCTGGATCATGATATTTGGTTTGTTTGAAAGCCAGACCAATCCCCATTTATTTTTTCTGTGTATTTGTGAGAGGGATTAAGAGTTGTGCACGATCCATGTTCTCTGTTGTAGTTGCGTTTGAAGAATTTCTTAGGTTGAAATGGTGGTGTCGGGGAATCTGTGCACGATTGATGAAATTAGACTCATATCGCAAAGGTCTCTTGTTCATAATGGTGTGTAATGTTTGTGTTCCTTGTGCCCCTTGTTATATAGTTTTTGCCACTTAAATCCATCAGACAAAATGCTTTGAATGTGCTGCGCTGGTTGCACATGATTTTGCCTTGTGTGCCTTAATGTCAATTGATTGTTGGTGATGTGAGGCCGTGCCATCTCCTCACTGATCCACTTTCCTTTATTGTACATCCTTTCATTTTGACAATCGATTTGCTTTGGAAAAGATGCAATCTTTCAAGTGTATCATCATTAACGGTTTTGGAATGACCATTGATTGTCCTTTCCCTGTACCTTAGTTGTTGGCGCCTCGTTCTTGGACTTAACTGATGATCCCCGTGTAATTGTTGCACGCTGTCTTCCTTTCATGTTGGATTTGTTCGTAGATCACACTTTGCAACTTTGACTTTTCAACCCTAGTTTTGATGTTTTGCAATATAGAAATCGCATTGTACAAACACACAAACCTAAAACCAAAATAAAAAAACCATACATTAATCAAAATTTTTAAAGTACATGGTGTAACTCAATACCCTCTCTCAATTTTCTGTGAGCACTGATGAAGATTATTGATGGTAAGACTTAAGCCTATAACCATTTATTCGTCTTGGTAAAATGGTTCTTGGAAAATCTTTTAAGACAATTGTTCCTTGTTGTGAGACATCCTGGATGATGTAAGGTTCTTTCCATCTAATGCGTAATTCGCTCGAAAATGCTCTAAATTTGCTATCATATAGTAAGACCGCTTGTTCTAGAAAGAATTCTTTAGATCACAGGTTGCAATCATGCCACACTTTTTGACTTAGCTTGTTAACTTACTGTGTCCATTGTGCCCTTTGCTTGTTTTCTTCCATTTTTGTGAAATCCATCAACCGTGCATACAAAGAATCTCAATCCCCCAGTCTCATGATCATTGCAATGCGCAATATTCCATGGGCATTATTGTTTCAAGTTCATAGACTACTTGAAATGACGTGAAACCTATCTCAAGCTTGTAATTTGTCCTATACGCCCATAGGATCGTAGGAATACAATCCTCCCAATCATCTCTTTGGACATTGAATAACTTGGTGAGCATCTTGTCAAGGATTTTGTTTGAAGCCTCTACTTGTCTATTTGTTTGCGAATGATAAGCTGTGTTTTTGTGGTGCGATATCATAAACTCTTTCGTCAGAGTCTTGATAGTGGTATTTAGAGACAAGAACTTTATGTAAAGCCTCTACTTGTCATTTGTTTGCGGATGATAAGCTATGTTTTTGTGGTGCGATATCATAAACTCTTTCGTCAGAGTCTTGATGGTGGTATTTAGAAAATGTGTACCTCTTAACACTGAACAATTTGATCAGACACCCAAATCTGGGTATAATATTTTCATATAGGAACTTGGCTGTGTCCTTAGCACTACAACTTGGTGTCGCAACAATTTCCACCCATTTGGTGAAATAGTCCGTCACAGTGATGATGTATCTTGCATTACTGCGCTTACTAGGCAGATTGATTGGCCCTAGAAAGTCAATTCCTCACTCATTTCATCCATCTGATTAGACTTTCCATCCTTTGGTAGACATCGTAGTGTTTTGTGACTCGTTATGTGTTTTGAAACAAAGTAGGTCACCATAGACCACTTTGCACTATCTTCCTTGCAATGGATTCTCCTGCAAATGATTCCCTGGTGTGCCTCCTAAAGAAGTTGAGGTTGCTTGTGTTCCCTGCCACTCTTTGCAGTACATCGTCTTTTCCCATTTTGTATAGAAACCCATTAATGATGTTAAACAGAATGGCTTTTGTAGTCAATTGCTTTTTGTCCCTTTTTACATATTGTGCAAGAAAGATCCCTTGTTCTAGAAAATGTGTTATCTTTCATGTTCTTAGGAATCAGAGAGACGCAAAATAAATGGGCATCTGGTGATTCGTTTTGAAGTTCTTTTGGTTCTTCTCCATTGCAAATTCGACTCAAAGGTTTGGTCTCATATTTTCCTTTCTTGGTTTGACATTGACCCTAATTAAAACTTTTGAAATAGCATCAACCAACGAGATATCCTTCCTCCTAACATAGGTTTATTTACTAGGTATTGCAGAGCTTGATGATCAGTGAAAAATGCAAATGGCGTCACCAGAAGGTAATGTTCAAACTTCTGAAGTGCAAACACCATGGCCAAAGCTTCTCGTTCTGTAGTTGTATAATTTTTATCTGTAGTTGAGAGTTTACGACTTGCGAAGTGGATTAGATGGTCTAATCCTCCATTTCTTGGTTGTGCGAGAATATCTCCTACCGTAGTACTTGAAGCATCCACATGAACATGAAAAAGTTTTCTCCAATCAGAGAAGACCAAAATGGGTGTTGTGACTAATTTTTGCTTAAGATCGACTAACGTTGTCTGGCACTCGTTTGTCCATTTGAACGTTGTATCTTTGCTCAGTAACTTCTCCATTGGGATAGATATGGCTACATAGCCTTTTATGAATTTCCTATAATACCCTGTATGCCTCAAGAATGATCACACCTCTGTAGAGCTTGTGGGACGTGGCATACCCACAATTATTGCGATTTTGGCTTGATCTACAAAGATCCCATCCCTACATACTACATGTCTCAATAGGACACTAAAAGGTGTGAAGAACAAGCATTTATTGAGATTTAATGCAATACGTAAAGCTCAACATGATTCCAACATAAACTGCAACTTAGACAAGTGCTCCTCGAGCAAAGAAAAGACAGTCCAATCATCTAGGTAGACTTCAAGAAAATCATGGATGAGATCTTTTAAGACAATGACCACCACCCTAGAGAACACAACTGGAGTATTCTTCAAACCAAATGGTATTACCTTATATGCAAAAGATCCCCACTCTGTTGCAAATGTTGTTTTGGCTTGATTCTCTACTGCGATTGGAATCCAGTGGTACCTATTGAAACCATTGGTGAAAGAGTACACTTCATGTCTTGTGACTGACTCCAAGACTTCATTTGTGAAACGAATTTGAAAATGATCATTTATACAAGCGTCATTAGTGCACGATAGTTCCACACATTAATTTATCCAAACTTCTTATGTTGCACCACCATTTTATTGACCCATTCTGCGTTCTCTATTGGATATATAATCCTTGTGTCTTGCATGCGATCCAATTCAACCTTTACTTTCAGCTTCATGTCAGGATTTAACCTGTAAGGTATTTTTTTAAAAAGCTGTGCACACTCTTTTAACTCTATGTGCATGTGCATTTCTGTGAACTTGGTTGGAAATAGTTCTTGATAATCTTGAAGTAATTGTAATGTTTATGAAGTCTCATTTTGTGTCCAGTAGTCACCCAAAGTTGCAAGCTTTGGTGTTGGTTCTATTCCAATATTTCCTTCAAACTTCTTTAAGGGCCCCTGATATATTTTATTGGAACCACTTGGAATGGAATCTTGCACTGTTATGTGTCCTTGCTCTTGGATATTAAGATTTTGTACCCGTTCTTCATTGTGGCTTGTGACTTTGGTTTTAGGTTCCTCTACTTCTTGCTCCGGTTCAAAAAATCTATACAAATCTAAGTCCTCATCGCTATCAGTGGACTTTGTCAATTCATCATCTGTGATCTTATTGCATGGTTTGATGAAAATCTGCTTCTGTTTATTTGCCTTGTAATTTTGGATAGTTACATTCAAATATCTAGCTGCGAAGATGAGTCTATCACAATACTTAGGTCTTTTGCTCGCCCATAACATAGACACATTTTCAACTTCTGCAGAGTGTTCAACACCAGAGGATTCTCATCCTCAAAAATAAAAGTTTGAGTGAAACCTTGTTGTACATGCGGCCAATGCTTTGTCTCTTGTATGACCTTGGTGCATGTACTAGGTTGTGGGAGCGTTGCTAGAATACATCTAAATATGTGCACCTAGTATTTGGGTTCTATACCCTGCGTAGACCATACATCCACGCACTTATGAACATGCATTTTTGGGCACTGTCCTTCCAGGAAAAAGGGCCATTGCTCACTGACAATAGATGGTATTTGGAATCGAGTGCGCAACAGTTTGTAGATATAATCCCAGGTTAATTGGTTTGTCCTGTGGATTGCCTATCAAGTCACAACAAATCCTTTTAGTGCATTCACCCTCTAGTCTATATTTGGCACATGATGTTCTAGCCTTAGAATAAATTGATTCAAATCATCAATTGCAATGTATTGAGACAATTGACGCTCTGTGGCAAAAACCATGTGCATTGGGCGTACCTCATGGTCTCCTCTTGACCAATTCAACATGCAAGTATTTGAGTCACCACTTACTGAAGATGTAGTCTTCGAAGGTAAAAGATTTTCTTTCGTTGGCTCCATGTAGTCCTTGTTTGTCACACCTGCTCTGTACACAAAATCTACTTCTGACCTAGTTGGTGATTGCACAAAAAGTGATTTGCATTCGTTCATTTGAATTTGCGAAGTTGGTGACTTTGTGATCACGGGTTTGGATGTAAACAATATAATTGATTGTAACTGATGTTGACGCTATGTATTTGGATGGAAAAATTTATATTCTGTAGCTCGCAAAGCATTAGGCTTAGATTCTATACTCACCTTGAACCAACAATTATATCCATACACATGCGATGAATCTGGCTCCTTGGGTATGATGTATGGTTTTTGCTATGCTTAATTCAAGGGTATAATGATGAATTTATCCCATTTGTGTGCTTTCAGCTGATTGCACACTATATTAATGGTCATATGACCATCATAGGCCCACTTCTTGTCAATTAATGTAGGGTAATGCATTTCATCAATCTTCATGTCAATCACTTCAAACTCTCCTTGTAGGCTTAGTTCAACGACTTTGATTTTCACATCGTCTAGTTGAACAATAGCTTCCTAAGTAGACCAGGGAATCACATTAACTTTGCTTCCAAAATCACAGTATTTGGTACTTCATATCCTGCGAGCTCAATATCCATGCGAGAATCAACATCCTTGGGCTTCTTAGTCTTTACGTACCAAACTACCTTGTCAGTATGGTGCTGACCTCACTATGTGCATTCTAGCAAGTTATGCAAAAGATTTGTAATATTCTGTGATATATCTTCATTCTATAGAGTACTCAAAAGTTTGAAAAGGTCAGTCAAGGCAATCGCTACTCCCTCTTGCCTCATTATGCGGACAATCTACCCATACATCTATGCATCGATTACGGTGGCATCGTCTTTCGACACACCCTTTTGTTGTATGTTTTGAAGATCTTGGGTTGCTTGGTACATCAAGCCTTTTTGCGTCGCAAGGTCAAGATATTTATCTTGTTGAACCTTTCTAATTATCTGATCCTATGGTGTTTCTAAAGGAGGCAATCTTTGTTCTCCATACTATTGCCTTGTAATTGCTTGCATGAATGCATTCTCTTTGGGGTGCGAATTTATCATGTTTACGTTTCACACATTTTTTTTTTCTCTACTTTAAAACTGGACAATCTTCAGTATGGTGTTGTATTGGAACTCTACAATAGATGCAACACATTTGCCTTTGATGGTTAGTTGGGCAATTTCGTGTGAAGTGATTATATTTGCCACACAAAAAGCACTGAATTGGTTGATGAGCTTGTCGGTTATCATTATTGTGACCTCTCTGGTATCCACTATGGAGCCCACCTCTGTATCCCACTCTATTTTATCGTCCTTGTGTTGAGCATCATATATGCCATGTTGCCACTGACGGGATGATGGAGCTCAATTTGTTGTTCGAGGAATCACAATATTCCATGATGATTGGTACTGATATTGTGGAGATGATGACCATCATGCCAAACCCTAGGGTTGATACTGTGGCGACAAAGACATCCATCCAAGGGTCCCTTGTTCCGTGCTAGACATTTCTCCTTTAGGGCTTGGAATTCCTTGCTTCGTAGTATGTATATGTTGTGTTGTGATTGCGAAGACGTTCTTAGTGATGGTTTTTGTATGTACTGCTGTAGTGGATGATATTTTAATGTCGCATGTCTTACTATCCCGTATATGTCACGAAATTCTATTTTGATTTTAGGGCAATCATTCTTATGATGCCCTTCTTTGCTGCACTTCATACACCACAGGGCCAACTTGGGTTTATTGCTTTCATGAAGGTCATCTATTTTTTTCAGAAAAACATTTATTTTCATCTCAATTTTAGAGCCAATTGATGGAGCATTTTCATAATCTTCAATTTGTTCTACTCGAAGCGCAACTGCTCGTGCATCAACATTAGTAAGGAATTGTGAATGCACAATGGCAAACCTAATTCTTGATTGCACTCCCTCTACAAACTAGGTAGCCTTATCTTTAACTTCCAAAATGAAGTCAACTTTGTTCATTACATCCGAGAATCTGCGATCGTAATCCTATACTGATTCTCCACTTCTCTGTCAAATATCTTTAATATCTTGAATAGTCTGGCTAGCACACTTCATTTTGAATCTTGTGATTAATTTTTCCTTGACATGTTGAAGACTTCTTAGGGAAGAAACATCCTTTTTGTATATAAATTCTAGAGCTTGGCCTATTAAGGACTTGATGTTCACACTTTTTCACATCATCAATGGTCACTCCTTCAACCTGCGATTTCATGTCACATGTTAACAACAAATGCTTACGGCAAGAAGACCCATCATATGGTGTTAAAGCAAAGAACATTCATGTGTTCAAAGACATGATTGGTGCACTTGTAACTGCTACTGATGGCTTCTATGAACTACTCTTTACTAGTGTCTTAAAACTGGTAAAATATAACCCAACCTCTTATAATCTCTTCTTGTCTATTGTTTTTCAAGTCTCTGCGCTAAGTTTACCAAATTTATCTATAAATGAATCAAACCAATTTTCACATGTCCTAGTCTTTGCACTTGGCTTTTTTTTTTGATGATAAAATGGGTTTGGGGGATGCGTACTCTTGAAATGAATGACTTGTGTCTTTGACTTCCTCTGTCTGTGACCTTGAACCTGTGATAATCCTATGATTTTGTTGATAATATTCATTCCTTGGTCCAAACAATATCCTTCTGTGTAACTGTGATCTACCACTATTCTCTAATTGCTCTATTGTTACTCTACCTTATTTTTTCTTCACGCTCTGTTCCATGTCTTCTATATCCCAATCTCTGTCTTCTTTCTCGAGCCCCTTCTTTGCATTGCATAATTTCCAAATTTTCCAATTTCAGTAAATTGTGTGGCCTCTTTGGGCTCCCCTTTTCTACATCTCTATTTTACTTCCACTCTTATTTGCAATTACATTTTGGTTATCATGTTTATTTCACCTTCTTTGTTGTTGTAGTTCTTTCTTGAATTTTAGAATTTTCTTTTCATTCTGTTTCTTTGTGTCCTCCATAAATTGGATTCAGGTTCAAGTTCCTTTTCTTAGCGCATCATCATTCACTCCTATATCACACGCACCTCCATAATGTTTGAAGTGACTACTCCATATTGGTAGGGGTAAGCACCATGGCTTTTTCAATACCAACATCTTGATAAGAGCGGATAGTTGTTGGATAAATTTTCTTCAGATGCTTCTCACAAATAGGTCTTGCGTGGTTTCAAAAGCCAAATATCATTGTACAACAAATTTTCTAATATATCCGTCGATGATAGTTTTGTCCAGTGATCTATCACACAAATCCAGTTGGTGTCTAATCTCTAGTCTTTTTTCTGTCCAAGCTGGAAATTATGTCATCCTTGGCCGAAAACAATAGTATTCCAATCTTGATAAACACAACTAATATTTTAGGGAATTTGCACCGAAAAATCTCATATATTTTGCTGTAAATGTGATCGTGAATATCCTCTTACGTAGAACTCCCTATTCTTCTTGTTTCTTCTCTTGTGAAATTGCAAATTTGTTCATCTAGCCATCTCTCTATATCTCTCTGTCTTGGTAGCCATCGCAACATATTTTAACCCTCCACGCTCACTGCACCATTGTTAGCGGAGGTTCGTGGAAAATCCATCAGAATATGCTAGTTTAAGGATAGTTGTGTAGAGTAAGAGCAAAATTATTACGCATAGTCGCAAATCAGACCAAGCTATTGTTTAGTTAAGGATGATGTATTTATGCATGAGAACGTTGTCTTAATAGATACAAAACATTTAGTATTATTCTACACGATTAAACAAATTTAGGCAAACAGCATTCACTACGCACATAACAAAGATAAAAGACATTTGGTGGAAACTATTTCAAAACTTCATATTAATTTCTATCACATCGGGACTCTTTTACAATACAACTAAACGCTATTATAGAGCTTTTACAAGGTGTTGTCGTTTCATATTCCAGCAGCATTACAAACAAAAGAGAGACTTCACATTTTGAAGACTCTTGACATGCTTTCAAGTGTTGAATATATACATAAAGAGATACAAATGACAAAATAGTGCGAGTTGCACACGTCTATCAAGTATAGTCTGCAATTTTTTAACCTTGTTTACTACCAACAATAGGGTAGAGCAAAGCCACGATGCCAAGAGACACTAGGGCTGGAGATTCGAGTAGTAATGATGTGTTGAGAGAAGTGCTGCCGAACTGATTTATCAGTTTTGATGTGTGATGTACATGTGTCCAAAGGACGCTTAGTGCTACCAATCACTTGGATGGGCTAAAAGAAAGAGGTGATCAATATGGGAGCTCTAGAGCCTCTAGGTTCCTCTTGTAGGAATCTGTGTTAGAGGGTGACAACCTTGCGAAGATAAAGTGCCAGTTACTGCTGGTTTGTATATCTGAAGAAAGTAGCTAGAGCGTTGTCCGAGTCTTTGTAGAGGTAGTGATATCTTCCCTGTATCTCATAATAAATGGGACATCTAAAAATGAAGTAGTTATCGGTCTCCACCTCCTGGAGGGAGCAAAGATGACATAGCCGGTTCTGATGGAGAATGTGATGGTCTATTTCAGCTTGTAACTGGTGAGAACAAACTCTCATCTTGCCGATGGGAAACCTCAATCCATAAGACCAATGGCACTAGTGATAGTGAGGGTGACGAATAATACCATCCAACTGTAAGAAATGCTCGGTGTAGAAAACAAGCTTGGAGCTGAGCAGCTCAAGGGGGGAGATCCAGTTGTTTGAATATATTGTATGTATATGTCCTCTTTGGCAGCCCTAGTGATGATGTTCTTTGTGGGAAGGAGCTCAAGAGTGGCATCTAAGGAACACATGAAAGGGGGTAGCCTTTCAATAGAAATGCCAATAGAAAGGAGCAACATCGTAGTCTCAAAGTACCAACAATGTTGACATCTTGTGGGGACTAGTGAAGCGATCCTCTCTAAAGAGCAAAGTGCTAAGTAGGGATATCTCTCATGACTAGAAGCTGAGTCCCCCAGGGATCTGAGTTTGTGGATGCAGAAAGTAACCTTGATTATAGTCTTAAGGCGTAGTGGCTGGGGGGAAAATTCAACTTGGATGATGCATTGAGAAACCGTCCACTTGCAAGGGATCATGTGCTGCAACATGAGAATTTGGACCCTCTCAATACGGGCCTAGGCAATTGCTCCTAGGCTAGCTCCCCAAACCTCTGAACCATACAAAACCTGTAGGTTTGATGATGTTATCAAACAAGTGTAACTTGGAAGGGATGTCTTGGAAGTGGATCTGGAAATATTGATGTTCCAAAATAGAAAGAGAGGCATACCCCTTGTAAAGGCGTGGTTGAGTGGCAAATTTCATGTTAAAGCATGGGTTAGAAAATTGGACCCCCAAATAAGTGTAGATTGATGTGATCTCAAGAAGTTCCCCTTTGTAGAAAAATTGAAATATGGAGAGAGAACACTTGGAGATTTGGAAGATTATGATCTTAGTTTTATTGAAGTTGACCTCAAGTTGTTGGAGTTCACAGAAGAGAGCAAGGGCATCAAGTTGGAGGGTGAATGCCAAGATGGCATGGTCAACAAGGGGGCGTTGAGGCAAAATTAGGAAGCCACAAATATGAAGAATGATCGATTTGTTGGTGAGAACATAGTCCATGACACTCACACCATTGCCATGGGGGAAACAACTGAATCTATTAGAGCTAGAGAAGTGAGGAAGCCCATTGAGGATGTGGAGGCTTTGAGATTCACCCAAATAGAGGATTTGTCTCCCATAGAGCACTCTTGTCAGCAAAATCTCTTTGTAAACCAAACTCCTCAAGATCTAACTCATGAAGGCATAACTCATCTTGAGCAAGGTCATGAATAGGTGCATGGAGGTTCCTTGTGTGGACATTAAAATTGTCCAAAAGAATGATATTACTAGTAGTGGAGTATCGAGAGATCTCTAGATAGAGGTCAAGGTACGAGTTCCCATCAATATGAATAACAAGTGGACATGTGGCGGAGGGGGGGGGGGGAAGGAGGGTAGTAGCAAACAATTATGAAGACATCCCAAAAAGATGGATCTCTTTGAATCTGAAGTCGTATATATTTAGAGTGTACATCAGAAGCCACAAGTGCAATTCTAGACTTGAGTCTATCTTGAATGAGGTAAGCCACATGACTTGGACCATGAGCACCACTTGATATGTGTCTCATGGCAAAAGGCCGAAACCCACAAATACTCTTTGATTGGAGGGCGGGCCTGTTCGGGGCTCTCATGGGTCTCAGTGAGGAAGATGAGATCTCGGGAAGCAATAACATCTTAGAAGGTACGTGGAGAAGACCATTATGCGCTGTTGTAGTTCCAAGAAGCAATAGAGATGCCATCACCACCCACCGAGACCAAAGATCATCGTTATGTTGACGGTCTAGGGCGTGGCCACCCAGGAGGGGGAGAATCACGAATGACAATTCTACAGTCTCTAATAATAGCCCACTTATTCTCCTTTTTGGCAAATGCAATTTGAATACGAGCTTTTTGAAACTTCTCTACCTGGAGTCTTGTGAGATCAATGTCTACATAGATTTTCTACGGGGAGGAAAAGAGTTTTTTTTCTGCTTTAAGAGTTCGCAAACATTCTTCTTCAGTTCAGAATTGGATAACAAGGGTGTTGTCTGACAATGTCCAAGCTTTGTTGAGGGAGATATCTTTTAAGTCCAAAGATTCACGCATGAATTCCGCACATGCCTGTAAGGGATCGGCTAGTTTAGGGAGTCCACGAACATGCAAGTTGAATGCCTTGGTTTGACATGCCTTTTCTTCTTCAAATTCTGGTGGACAACCATTTCCACAACTAGAGGTGCTTTCTTCTCCTTAATCACTTATACCCATGAATTTTGTTCCTCAACCTGTTTTGGATAGATTGTTGTTGCATTGTGGTTTCTTTTTTAAGGTGTTTGTGGTGAATGATTATCTTGGATTGCTTTTTTTGAATTTTTGAAACTACTTCATAACGTTGCTGTAGTCATGAAGAATCCCTTGGAGTGGCTTGGGTTCATTAGAGTTTAGTGATTCTGGCTTGCAAATCAGCAATAATACCATCTTTTTCCTGCAAATTGTGTTTGGAACAGCAACACAGGATCTCGGAACTCGAACTTAGGGCTTCAATTCCAGATATCCGGCTGTAGATGCTAGCATATTTAAGTTTGGGGGTCATCACCTTGTGATGGCAAGGAGTTTTGAATCCCTGTGTTAGAGGGAGCTCTAAACTGTTACAGGTTGCACTGTGCCCTTGCTGTTCGCATTGTGTTATAGATGTTGTGCAGGTTGTGCAGAATGCATTGATATGGCATTGCACAAAAATGCGCCAAGATTGATCGTCAAAATCTACACCCCCTACCCCTTGACCCCACAAGGGCCCCTTGACTTATAGTAGAGGGAGCTTGAGCCTAGGGCTTCAATTCCAGATATACGGCTGTAGATGCTAGCATATTTAAGTTTGGGGGTCATCACCTTGTGATGGCAAGGAGTTTTGAACTCCTGTGTTACAGGGAGCTCTATACGGTTACAGGTTGCACTGTGCCCTTGCTGTTCACATTAAGTGTGTTTAAAATATTTTTATGACATGCTCACCGTATCTTCTTTTGAGTTTATTCATCAAATCATGTGCCCTAGCAAACTAAGATCTGGTTTGCATCTTCCCACGATCCCTGTGTTGTTCTTTTACTGTTTTGTTGAAAGGCTCAGGGTTGTTCTGCTGTGCCATAGCATCGTGTTTCTGATTGCTATATTGCAATGGCTGTTCTTTTCACATCTCCTCCTTGAACTGTTCTTTTCGCATATCCTCATTGAACTGTTCTTTTCGCGTCTCCAAACCCTTTACTTATGTAGAAACCCTTTACTTTTTGTTTATCTGTTGAAACCCTTCACTTCTGTCGTGTTTTCCTTGTGTTCCTTCAATCCTGTCTCTTTTTCCTTGTGTTCTGCGATTTTTCCACGATGCTGGTCTTCAATGATTCTGTGTCTTTTCCTCGACACATTTTTTCGTGATCATTGTGTCTCTCCCTTGATCTTCAGGTTCTGATCTTGGATAGCAAGGGACTGCTCAGTTCTAGTGAAGAGGACAAAGCAGGGATAGACATGTGACATCGCTGGTCTCCTGCTTTCATCTTCGTCAGTCCCATACTTCATTAAGGGATCCTTCCCTCATGGGGCTATATGTACATATACTTGGTTCTCGTGGTTTAGGCGTATATCTGCTTTAGGTTTACCCTTGTTATGTTTACATTTTTTTAGTAGTTAGTGTTTAGTTACTTTTCACAACCTAGAGTCTTCTTATCCTAGTTTTCTATTGTAATTTGTGACTGAATGTACTAATTTGTGATTGAATGTACTAATTGAGTCCCATTGGCCTACTTTTGGTCATCGTGGACATTAATATAAATTCGCTCTTTCTTCTTTCATCCGTCAACCGATATCAATTTGTTCTCTATAATCTTGATTTTATGAGCTCAACCACAGGTCATCCCACAATCTCATCATGTGACTAGTGGATGTCGCATCTTGGGTTGGAACAAAGGGTATCTTTGTTGAAAAAAAACATTCCATAGGGCATAACCCTTGGGGCCACTAGAGGCTGCACAGATCCTCTTTGGTTCAATGGTATCAAGAATCTGTGTTTTAGTTGATTTGAGTGCAGCCTTGCTGGTTTGCATTCTCACCTTTAGTTCCATGGCAATTTGTGCAACTCCACACTTTGAGCACCATCCCACAGTGTCATGCACCATGCGCATTTGCACAGCTCTAGGATACACATTGTGCAACTCAAAAGACAACATTGCTCCCTTCACCCGAAATGGGGCGGAGCTCCAATATAAGTCAATGGGCCTTTGTGGGGTCAAGGGGCAGTGCCCCTATGGGGTGTAGATTTTGATGATCAATCGTGGTGCATTTCTGTGCAACACCACATCAATGCATTCTGCACAACATTGCACCAATTCATGCGATGCACACAACCTCTACACAACTTCAGCCATCCGCACAACAACTACAGCCAAACTGCATAGGTTAGTCTCTGCACAAAACATCCAAAATCCACAATAGCTGCGTGGACATTTTGCACTATGTTAGGTGGCACTTACAGGGCTCATGTCAGGGCAATTTTTTTGTCAGCATACTGTGCATTTGGTGGTCAAGTAATGCAACCGTCAGAAGTTGAAGAGTCATGAATTGAAATTCAATAGCTTGAACTTCACTAATAGTTCTTTAATCCTAAACAGCTTTGTAATCTATATATACATATATGTAGCATTAGATAGCAGTTATGTCGGATAGTGGAAGATAAACAACCATACATTGCCTCAAGAGTATACCATGTACAAAACACACAAATAAAACTTTTTTGTTCTAGTTCTATTATTTTCTATATTCTGAATCTTGTTCAATATTGCTTCTGCATATGTATATAATACATCTAAATCCTCAGTTGAGTGTTGTTCCCCTGGACCTTCTGGGATCTAGATCATTGGTATCATAGCGGTTCATCGTACATGTCCCATTGAAAGTGGTTGGAGTATTTGAAGCTCAGTGTAAAACCACGAGATTCCTCAGATTTTATATCATCGGAAGTTGAAGAGTCATCTTTTGAAGTTCAAACAATTGAACTTCCATGCTAGTTCTTTAAAACTTCGCGGCTTTGTAATATATGTATACATATCTGTAGCATTAGATAGCAGTAAATTCAGATGGTAGAGGATAAACAACCATATATCTCCTTGAGAGTATATCATGTACAAAACACACATTAATAAAACTTTTTGTTCAAGTTATATTGTTTTTTTCTATTCTGAATTTTGTTCGATATTGCTTTTGCATATGCATATAACACATCTAAATCCTCAGCTGAGTGTTGTCCCCCTGGACTTCCTGGGATTAGGATCATCAATATCAGGTTGTTCCATCTTACATGTCCCATTGAACGAGGTCAGAGTATCTGAAGCTCGGCGTAAACCATGAGATCCCTCAAATTATCTATTGTGTTGTGTTAAGAAATTTATTTGGATAGAGACATTGAAGCACAAGATGAAGTCTGCACAATGATCAAGAATGAAATTGCAAAGGCTCTTCAAGACCAAAAGACTTTTTGTGTTAAACCAGTTCGCTTAAGTTCTTGAATGGGCGGTTCCATTGACTCACTCATCAAACAAATATTTTGGTAGTTGGGTCCTCGCTAAGTATCAAATAAATTTAAACGTTGTTGTATTTGAGGGAAAAATCAATGTAGATGCAGTAGATAACTGGTTAGATCGGTTAAAGTCATATTTTTCTATGAATGACTTTTTTGATGAAGAAAATATCAAGATTGTGTTTTTTAAAGTTTCATCATGTCAAGAAGTGGTGGCAAGTCCATACTTTGTGGGAGAAAGACCAAACAGAAGAAGAATCTGATCCAATCTAGGAAGAAATTCGTACAAGCCTTCAAGGATGAATATTATCTTGAAGGTGTCTATGATGACCACTATATTTAGTGGCAACAATTACGGCAAGGACATAACCAATCAGTTGAGACCTACACTGATGCCTTCCATGACTTGTATGCAAAATTGGGCTCATTCCAGTCAGAGCAGCATAGAGTTTTCAACTATCGCAGCGGCCTATGACCATTCATTCATGGCTAAGGTCAAGACATTAGGGGAAGTGTATTGCTACATGAAAATCATTAGGAAGAGTCAAAGATGAAGGGCAAGGGGGACATCTTCTGTGCCATAGAAGACACATTCTTCAGACAAGTACATACCTTAAGACTAGTAAATGGTGCAATAAATGCAAAACCAGCTGCAAGTAGAGGAGTCTCGGTCTTCTCTTCCAGCCTCAACCACATGAAGTTCCTTTGAATTGTAGTAAGTTTCCTGACTGGAGCAGGAATTGAGTACTTACATATAGTAGATAGGGAGGGCCTGCAGCATAGAGTGGAGAAGCTGAAGCTTCCTAGCTTTCGAAAGCCATTTACCATTCTAATACTCCAATTTATTCTGGATTCTGTCAATCAGTTCATTCTGTAATTGCTTGACAAGTCTTCCCTTGAACAATGGAATGGCATTCTTCTTGCAAATCCTAATTTGTTGATGATCTAAGCTTGCCTCATTTCTGCGTTATTGAAGAAGAAATCATGTGATTGTTTAGCATTGACAAGCTGACCTGCAAATTTCTCATTTTAGTGCAGCCTTAAAAACTTTAGCTTCATCCATCTCTGACATTCCAGCAAGGCTGGTACCGCAAGCGAAGTGCTGATGAGAGTGATATTTTGGGGTTAATATAGAGTCCCTGAATCTTTTGTTTTCTCCTGTAACCATTGTTTGGCCAAAGGCTTTAGCCACCAAGATAAAGTGGGGTAGGGTGTCCAGTTGCCTAAGCACTCTTTGAGCTGTGAGCAATCCAGTAGGCATGGTTTTTCACAAGAACAGTAAACTGTGGAGAAAAGACACTACTATTGACCTATTGACACCAATCATTAGAAAAACAAAATTTTCTTATGTCCAATTCCCAAAAATTTCAACTATCTCTATCATATGATCTAGGGAAACCCTGTGAAGTTGTTTTGCTTACATTACAGGATCTATGGAAAGAGAAGACAACTCCATGGAACTCAATTATAGGCCCATTTTCTGCACCTAATGGCAGTTTTCTATTTTTTGATTTTTATGGTCATAAAATGGGGTATTGCAGAACGCCTTTTTTTTTTCCCTCTCTTGGTAACAATGTCCTCAAACCAAAATTAGAATTGTCTTCCTAACAGTGAGGAGCGAGATCTCAAAAATATGAAACCACCACTCGATAATGAAACAATCAAGTGAAATAGCCAGGAAATCTGCTATGCACTGTTGTTGAAGTATGGTTTTTGTGTTTATTTTCAAAATTAGCTGTACATATAACTTGGTTTCGTTCACTGGTTTACCTGCTTTTGTTAAACTATTATAACAAGATGAAAAAATGAAATGATATGCTGTATGTTTAATTTTGTGTAATTTTAAAATATCAGGGGAGAGTTTTTGCACATATGTAACCATAGGAAGTATTGAAAGCTATCGCACAAGACTCACTTTTGTCAGTGGAATCAATACAATGTGCAGGGTGTGAAGCAGGAAGTGATAATGGATCTTGTTGAACAATGCCGTACTTACAAGCAGCGTGTGATGCATCTTGTGAATACAACTTCGTATGTTATATTTTCTGTTTGTCATTCTTTTTAACAGTCCTGGTTTTAGTTCTGAAATGATTTCGTTAAGAGTTTTTTTTTCAACCAAGTGAAAACTGTCTACAGATTAGGATGTCATTTGGAAGTTATTATGCTAGGAACAGCTCAATTTTTTTAACATTTCATACTCAACAAGGCCGTAAAACATATTTTATTAGTCCATTTTGTACACCGGATCACTTTCGTGTACAATTTTATTCAGGGATGAGGAGCTTCTTGGTCAGGGTCTTGGTTTGAATGATGACTTGGATCGTGTACTAGGGAAGCATGATGCAATTATTGCAGGGGCTCCTGTTACCTGGGAAAGAACATCAGCTCCCGCAGCTCCTCTTGTCAACGTCAACCACGAGGAAGATGAAATGGAGGACAATCTAACACAGCTAGCTCGCAGGTAGTTTACTTGTGTATGGCTAGTTCCTATAAAAATGCAACTGATCAGTTTATTGAGTGGCAATTTGGCATTCTAGAAATAGTGGCTTATTATGATTTACAAGGAAGCTGTGTTGCACACATGCCGGAAGTTAGTGCATCTTTCAATAATATGTAGTTACTGCTTATATCAAGTGCTTTCTCACGACTTTCTTCCATCTGTTGAAAACATTTAGTATGTTTTGGCAGGCTGCAATACACAGAAAGCAAAAGATGAATTAACACTTCTCTATGCATTGTAGGTCAAGATCCAGCACACAGGCTTATCAGAAAGTTGGTAACAATGAAAAGAATCAGCCGGCTAGTCAACTCCCATTGATACCCCCACCACCAGGACTGAAAAACGTCAATACTCTGGCTCAGAAAACGGAGCAAACTGTAGATTTTCTCAGTGGCGATGCTTATGAGTCACCAACAGCTGTAACTCCGCCAGCAGCTAGCACAGTCAATGGGCAACACACACAGTCCTCACCTGTCTCTCTCTCCCAGCAAGCTTCTCCATATCCATTTAATTCACAATCAAGTTCTTCATATCGGAATGGAAATTACTCTTCAGGGATGTCCTCAACACAACAGAATGAATATCAAAAGTTCCCACTCTATGGGCAGGGGTCATACTTGGACAAATCTGGCCAGGATTTGCAGTGGTCGAATCCAACAGGGAAGTTCCTTAATCCACAGCAGCCAACACTTATATATGGGCCACAATCACAGAATTTAAATGAGTCAACACAGAAGAGTCCTGGAAGCCTTCCTCCTGCTCCTTGGGATGTTGAACATTCACAGAATGCATCACAAGTTCCAGATGGTCAAGAAGGACCTCTCGTATACGGTAGCAATGTTAAACCAGTGATTCCCCCTCCTCCAGCAAAATACAATCAGAGGCAACAGTTTTTTCAGCAGCAGCATGCTTTGGGTTCTGGCCAGTTTATGCATGGTTACAGTGAATCCACTCATGATGACTTGACAGGAAGGACTCAAAACCTCTCCCTTCGTGACGGAACTTACAACGATGCATATGGAACTACTGCATATTCCCAACAATCCTCAACTTCCAGCAAACAAGTTAAACCTGAAGATAAGCTGTTTGAAGACCTCGTTGACTTTGCCAAAGCAAAAAGCAAAACTTCACCCAATAAAAGTGGAAGTTTGTAAAATATATTTGGTGAGTTTGTTTTGTGGGATGCTTGGTATTATGTATCTTCAAGTAGCTTGCTACAAGTGATGTTTTAGGTGTAGCATCAATTTGAGTAAAGCTACTGTATAGTCTTTTGTTCTATTGAGGTTTAGTACTCGTTATGTGCTATATTTATCCTAACTTGACTGCAATTTAATTTATTTTTTGTTATTTTTTATGATTTGAAATTCCTGCATCTTTGAGGATTTGTATATTGAAACACACTATGTTTGTACCTCCGAAAAAAAAACAATTGTAGTGTCAGTGCCAAAACCCCCATACATATGTTGCACTCTATTGTTGAAGCTGGTTGTTCTAATGATGCACAAACCTGTAATGAGCATCATCTTTTCTGAGCATAATTTCTTTTGAGAATTTGACCTTAGATAGTTTTATGTGAATTTGTGGCATTTGTATTTGAAGGAAAACTTCATTAATCATAAAAGCGGGGATATTTACAGCCTTGTTAATTATGAATTTCTCAGCAAAATGTGTACATGTTTGAGGGAACAAGAGTCATTTCAGTGCTAAAAAATAGCTTTCACGTCTTTGGCATTGTGCATTTGTTTTTACAAGGAAAACTTCATTAATCATAAAAGCAGTATATGCATAACTTTGTTGCATTTATCTGTGAAATTTTTACATGTTCGAGGGAACAAGATTCATTTCAGTGCCCAAAAATAGCTTTCACGTCTGTAGCATCATAGTTATCAGGAAACTCCAGTATAAGGACTGGGACATGATGCCCACCTTTTCTGGTGACTATATCTATATACACTATAGCTTTACCCATATTAATTTATTCACATATCCTGATTTGAATAGCATCCCTGTACCAGTACCAGTAGCCGTACCTTCACATCTCCAGGGAACTATGTATTTGATCGATGGTATCTAGACATAGCTAATAATTACTGTCTGGAAGTTACGTTGAGCTATTTGAAGCATAAAGAACATCCTTTTTTATTTTTACCTGTCAGTAAAATGTAATATAATTAATGATAGTCTATACAATGCAAGCAAGATATGGTTTACAGGGAACTGGTAGTGATCCTAAGGCCTCTTCCGGCTTTGTATACTGTCCTTATAAAGGTCTATACCCTATGTTACTTGCAATGCATTGATGGCTTGCAATTTCCAATAAAAACGAGATATGAAGTAGCTGTTTTGTTTTGAAAATTTTGACATTTCATTCAACATTTTGGACCATTTTAGTGGAATGTTTCCCAAGAAACAATTATGCGGCCTTGTCCATTGCTTGAGAAATGATGGCCGTCTTTTGCGAGAGGCTGAATGTTTCTTCTCCCTTTCTAACATTTTGGCCCCCTTTTCCGAAGTTGGAAAATCCTTTTTTTTAAGAGACATGAAAAGATGAAAACATATTAGTCATGTAGAGTTTTGGAGGAAAAATTTGCTTGGAGCTTTGGAAATCCCAAGCTATATTTTGAATCTTGACAATCCCCGGTTGGAGACTGAAGTTGTTTGCACGGTATTGACATTGAAGATCAAGGGTTTCCATTCCAAAGATGTTTGTTCTGGGCCTTTGTTTTTCACTGGAAATGCTTTTAGTGCTTTCATTTCCATCACTCTGACAAAAAATTGGGCAACCATGCATCTTTATCTTCTGCCTTCTACAGGAAACTCCTAATACTTGTTGAATTGTGGCTTATAACTATGTATTGTGACATGTGCCCCTGGCCCTGAGAGAGGGCTCTAGGTGCAATAGGACAGTGTTTTGTATGTGCATAACCATTTGACCCTCGCTTCTCAATCCATTTCTATTTTTTTTGTTTTAGGGTAGGCTCCATCCTAATGTCCCCACCAGCTTGCTCATCTTTTGGACGGTTTGATTTTTCGAGTATTAGTGGCTATACAAAAATATAATGCTGAATAACATAGCATGTCTTGGTTCTGATAGTACATTGTCTTCTGCAGGTTAGATATGTAACCCAGTCCAGTACTTACGAATGAAGCCAGTTCACATATGTTTAAACATGTAACTTAAAAGTCCTCTATTTATGTTTTGACAAATTTTTGACATTCATTTCTTAAAGTTGTACAAATTTTTCTCTCGAATTTTGACTTGTTAGTGATTATTATTTACTTTTCTATTTTGAACCATATCTTGCTCCCCTCTTCTCATACATTAACGCTTCCAATAAAATTGTGTATGAACTTTAAATAGAAACTGTAATGAATTTCCTTTTTTATTATCGTTTTTTATTTTTTGGGGAACAAATCAACCCATTTGTATGAGTGAATAATTGGTTTTCTTTAACTTGCTTGCACCTGATCGCATCTCTTATTTCGTTATTATGTAGAATGGAAAATTTGTGGGCTCTTTGTGAGTAAGCATTCTTCTGTTCCACCCTCTTTGGTCTCATTTTAAATTTTGGGTCTCTTTTTACTGTTACATGGCTTCAGCTATTTCTTATTTATAACGATCAACCCACCCCACTCCGTTATAAACACCATAAATTATGGCTAAACGATTTTTAGAGTACAATCAAATTGAAAACAAGATTAAAAAAAAAAATACTTTTATAAGATGAAATAGCATACAAGCTTATCCCTCTTCCAAAAAGGAAAAAAAAAGTTGAGGAGAGGTATAAGCATTTGAAGTGAGTGCAAGAAATAAATATAATGAGGATAATAAGAACAAGGGTAGTGTAGTGGCCGGTTCATGCGATTTTTGTGTTGCATGAAGTATACAACTTCACATGATTGTGATCATTGTGTTGAATAAAACATACACCAAACTACAATTGATGGTTAAGAAAATGTATTTTAAATAACGCAATGTCTTTTTTTTTGGTTGTAAATTGACGGATTTTTTGAACTGTCACCCGTCTTTAACAAAAGTATTACATTTATATGTTCTGGGTTTAAAAAAAGTGAAGAAATGAAGTGTATAGTAGTAGAATAAAAGAGTGGAGAAGTAGAAGAAATATGATTAGTATGATTAAAGAGGAAGAAGCTATACATAGCTTTTATATGATTAAGAAGCACGGAAAAATACTATCATCCTTGTATTCTTATGAACAACTAACCATAAACTAAAAAAAATAGAAAAACCCAAATGGTGTCATGGGCAAGACCACTTGTTCATAAACAAATACCAAAACAAGTCATGTTGCCAACCATGTTAAGATCAATGTAGTGGTCGCAAACTTCTTGGTTTTCTTAGAGAAAGGAGTGACTAACAAGGCGATTTTCCTGAGGGTGTATTTCTGTAGGAATATCTGATTAAATCTTTAGCAACTCAAACAAAGTTCATTTTGTGAGCAAATACAACAGCTGAAGGGGCCAGCCAAGATCTTCAAAATGTGCGGCTTGTTGGGTGGGGTTTGTAGTGTCCTCCCATGTTACTTCAAAACCTACTCTATTATATATATATAGCTCCCTCTTGGCATAACCAATGCATCCATGAACAACACATCTAACACAGAAAGTGTGCACGATAATGAGGTACAAATATAAATCTCATAATTAACTTTGCAGGTTAATATGTAATCTCTAAACAAGAAATGAGTCTTGTAACATAATTACCCAAGTTATGATCTTGTGCTATGTGTTAAGGGCCCTCAAGGAAGCCACTTTATATAAGTTGATCAAAGGCATTTTTTGAACCCACCAATTGATTCAAAGCACACGAAAACTTATAAAATGATTATAAATTTATCCTATTTAGACACAAGGTGTAAATTCCAAATTGGGTTATGGGTCATAAATTATATTATAATTTAATATAATCTTAGTTTTAATTTCACTATTAAAATATCATTCACATTTTTATATATAAAATTAGTCGCACTAATAAATTGTGGGTGAGAATTTATAACACATCACACTTTATAATAATAGTGTCATCCCTAATACCTATAAGGGCCACAATGGTCACAAAGGGACCTTGGACAATCTAATAAGAGTGGCTATGGGTCACAAAGGTCATAATCATCTCTCAAACACACTCCAATAAGAATGGCCATAGATCACTAAGATCACAATCACATCTCACACATACACTAATAAAAGTCACTGCAGGTCACAATTATCTCTCTCTATATTTATATATAGTGAGTCGCCTTAATAACCGCATGAGTCACACTCCATAAAACACATCCCATCCCACACAAATACAAGTGGAGAAGATAAATGATTGTGAGGGGCAATGATAGAATATTTCAGTGATAGACATGAAGAACCTACAAAGTTTAGTGACATGTCACATCTATAAATACAATTTGTAGCTTTCACCGCGCTGTTTTAGTTACCCAATACATAATTATATATATTATTTTTAACATGATATTAATATATAAATATATTAATATATAATTATAGTGTGTGTGTGTGTGTGTGTGTGTGTGTGTGTGTGTGGTATAATATTATAATTAATTATATAATATCATATTACCTGGATGAAAATCGGAGATGGCTCCAAATTATTTATTAATCTCTATTAGGACATAAATTTGGCGAAATCGTATTTGGGAAAGACATGCAATAATGTCATATCACATTTGACGAGACTATAATTGGTGGCATTTCAGATGTTAATCTCTTCAAATCTGACAATAAAGAAGCTAATTGTTATGACCATTTGTTGCTATTGGCCCAACTAACAGACAACTCCACCTTTCCAACAAGTGGAATTACATGTGGACATTAAAACATCGTACAATTACATATTTCAAAATTTATGGTGAAAAATGTGAACCCCATATATCATGGGATTGAATCACTTAGTCTTGGCCAATGTATTTCCCAAGTATATTGAGTATCGAGTTTGGTTAGGTCTAGTTGCCAATAGCAATTACAAGACAAACAATTCGAAACTTGAACATAAATTCTACTGAGACAAGCTATGTTTTCCACACATTTGCTTTAAACAATGATAACCTTTTACTTTCTGTTAGTTGCATGATCTTTATGTATGTATTCAAAACAAAACTAGTATAGTGTAGTGAAGAAGTGAAATAAAGCTTAAAATTATCATAGATGAAAATGCAAAAGTGTTTGCAAGTAAGCGTGGCAGAGGCACTGTGAAGAGTAAGGTTAAAGGTAATAATGTGAATGGAAATGAGAGGGCACCAATGAAAAAACCGCCTATAGAAGGTAATTCAAATTTTGGGGGAGGCCATCAATAAGTTGGAGACATTTTATAGATTGCCTCATTGTTTCAAGCTCGACAAGTCTAAGGTGAGAAAATAAAATGTTTGTTTACATTTATATTATAAAATTCTAGTCAACCTTGAAATATATTCAAATGATACTCCATGTTATCTAATATGTTTCTTTTATGTTTGTGACCGAAAAATTTCAATTGAATAGCTTTTAGATCATTCTTCCACATGTCGTGAGTTCAATTGTTAGCAAATATTTTAACATGTTATGTCCATTTATGCAAATCTCTTGTGCACGTAACGATCGACACACTTCCTTAAATTTCACACATTCCAAGTAATTTAATTTAATTCCCTATGTTCATTCTCTATGAACTTTAACTGAATCTTCTCAACATTTTAAATAATTAAAAGCTTGGGATTTAATTTGATCAGAGAACAATGAATGTATGAGTGCATGCATTTTGTAAAAAGCGAATGATGATTGTATGAGTGCACACATTTTGTAAAAAATGAACGATGATTGTATGAGTGCACTCATTTTGTAAAAAGCAAACAATGACGGCATGAGTGCATGCATTTTTAAAAAGAGAACAAAAATATGAGGAGCAGGGTAGGCCCTCTTCTATGTGTTGCCAATAGCTGATAAAAATGCCTCAACAATGTCAAAAAGGTATATTTGGGCACTGTTCAATTGTTAAAGGCCTGAAAAACTTTAGAAAAAATGGTTATATATGTGGCAAACCTATATTTGACAAGCATATAACGTGATGTTAGACAAATTTTTGGTATGAGCTTGGCGATGAAAATGCCTTCACCATAATGAATAAACAACAAATGAAATATTTTAATAGTGTTCACAAGACTAAACAGCCTATGGGACCAAGTGCTGTAACACAATTGTTGCGTGTTGACACACCACTTGACATAAGGGTTGCTTTATTAGTCTTGAAAAATTTCCAATTCTATTTTGATACTGGATCTTCCATTGTGGATCTTGATAAAAATACTCATTGTTTTGTCAAGCCTCGCCTCCTCAAACAAGTCAATTAGGTTGTCTACTCTTAGGTTCTTCTACTTGATACATATGTCACTATAGGTTGCACACTCCATGATGAAGTGCCATTTTGTCTCCACCACCCATTTTTTACAAAATAATTATGTTCTCATTTCCCACTCCTAGCATTTTCTACCTACCGGTCCCACATCTAAGATAATGTGAGTTAGTTCATAACTAAGACATCAACATTTTCACCTTCCACTTGACTTTTGATTATATCTAGGCCTTTGCATCATGGCCCTGTTGACCAAATTTGGTCTACATACCAAAAATTTGTCTAGTCCAAGAGTTTAGTGGAAGGAGCAGGTATCTGAACAGTTTTTCATAGTGTCCGAACCTTCAAGGATCAAGCAACATTTCAAGTGCAGTTCAAATAAAATCTAAGTACAAAACCCTTTCTAGACTAAGTCTTTACTTGAATTCTTTCAAACCTTTTATTTGACTGAGTTTTAATTCTTTTGGGCTTTTTGCTAAGTTGATTTATTTTGGGACCCTTTTTGGCTAATTGTTGAATTCTTTCGGACAAATTGTCTAAGACAATTTTCGAAGGCATATATATCCATTCGAACAAAATATCCAAATCAAAAGACAAAGACCTATTTATTTTGGGAAAATTGTCCGAACAATTTTTTCGAAGGATGATTCTTTAATGAAATGGTCCTATACAATTTCCCTGAAGGGTCTTTTTTCAAGAAAGTGAACCAAAAGTTCCGAAGGGTCATTCTTCAACAAAATGGTCCATTTTCAAAAGTCCTGAAAAGTCAGTTTTCAGATAATGGTTCTAGACAAAGTTCTCAAAGGGTAGGCCTTCAAGCAAAGTGTCCTGAATATTTTTTCCGAAAGATATCTTTTTCAAGCAAAGTGGCCAAAACATTTTCTCGAAGGATAATTCTTCAAGAGAAAGGTGCCCTATACAATTTTTTTGAAGGGTCATTTCAGGGGAAAATGGTCCAATTCAAGGTTTTGGAAAGATTCTTTCAAACAAGGTGCCCCAAACAAAAGTCCAGGATGACCCTGAAAGTGTCAAATTCAAACAGAGAAGACGACCGTTGTTTTTCAAATATGTAGTGACAATCGTGTGGATGTCAAATACGTTCGTGCAGATGTCAAAGTTCAGACAACAGGAAATAGTCATTTATGTTCAAATGGGTTCGAGATCGATGGTATGCATTCAATCTGAGCAAAAATCTGATGGCATGCATCAAGTCTAGAAGTCATTCACATGACTGTCAAATTCTGACCACGATAAGTAACTGTTTAATTTCAAAAGATCCTTAAAAGGTTTGAATTTCATCAAGATCTAACAGTTCGTGGGAGAACTCATACTGACACAACTAAATCAATGATCCGCATTGGAGTCAACCAAGTCAAAAGGTCTCCGGGTTAAAGCCTTTAAATATATACAAGTTGGACATGATCCAATGGTGTGGATCATCATGTTGAGATCCAAAGGTGCACATTCACTGACTAAAGGATGGGTCCCAACTAAATCAATGATGCATGTGAGCTCATACATCATGATCTGACGAAGCGTAAGAATTGAGAGGAAGGTGGGACTAGGGAAATACAAAGGCTCACATTTAATTGCTCATCAAGATCGGATGACGAGCATGAGTCAAAGAGGTCAACGAATCTAAGAAACTAATAAGTTGAGGATAAGTGGCACAAGCGCATTCAGTTAGCAGCAGATCGATGGCTCGTGGGCATCTGTGCACATATAGATCAATGGAGCAAGGCAGATTTATAAGTCAACGTATCTGTGGAGCCAATGAACATAAAGATGGTTGGGCATAATGTAGACGGTCCGAGTTGGTAATTGACAACAAATAAATAAAGGCAAACTTAAGGACATTTTTTATGAAAGTCAAAGAGGTTATTTTGGACCCAGGTAAAGTAAATGACAAGGAGTCAATCTCAAAGGCGAACCAAGGTTGAACCAGGGCCACATTTCAAATACCAAGCATCATTAGTGGAGCTCAATATTAGATACAGTTGGATACCTAATGCAGATGTGACACTTTTCAATCAATTCGAATACATGATCCTCGTCACCAGATCAAGTAGATGATATCATGGAGTTCCAAGAAGAAATATAGCGGTTGGATAGGGGCATTGGACATTTAATTCTTTTACATTTAATTTTGGATAAGGGCATTTGTTCTTTGTTGATAAGATCACGAGTCAACATCTTTGAGAGTGCTAATCCATCAAAAGTGGTTGGAATTTATCCAATGTACAAGTCTCTCTCTCTCTTTCTCTTTGCTATAAATACAGGCTTCTAAACCTTGTTATTATCATCTATCCCTCTTTTTGGTATGACTAGACTCTGTCAAAATTTATATTATGACGCCTCTTTGATACAATAAAGACTGAAATCCATCCTTTTCTAAGACAAATTGAAGTGTGTTCTATGAATTCATGCATTATTGTTAAGTGAATGTATGCTCCTTGCTTATGTCTGAGTTTCTCATCTTCAAGAAGTGTTTCATAATTCTCATGGGTCATTACAAGTACAATCTATAGTTTATTGTCTATTCTAAAAGTGGATATCCACCCTCTCTTGCTAAATTGGTAATTGATTAATGCCTTGTTTTGAAGTATTTATGCGAGATTTATGTTCTTTGGTCTTAAAAAATGTCATAGTGTGTTTTGTGTGAGTTGGAGTGATCAAATCATTGGTGCATCATCTCTTTTTACATGCTTTTATAAGTTTTGTAAAATCTCTCTCCCTTTTCCAAGCAAGTGCTAATTTAGGTTTAGTCTAGGTGATATATCTATAAAGAAGCCGACCTTTTCCAGAGGTCTGATCCATTATTAGGGTACCCACAACCTAGGATCAATCCCATGTTGGACTAGATTTGAGTAGGAAGATCTGAACAATCCCCTCCTTAGCTAGGGTGAAAATCTAAAACCCCAATAGTTTTGGCATGCCTGATGGGACCAAGTTTCTTTGGTAAAAGTGAAGTTTGAAGATTAAGAAGAAGGAATTACAGCAACAAGAAAGATCTACCATCATCAAAGGTTGAATATCCTTCAAGTTGAAGAGCTCATTGCATCTTCTAGACAGAGTTTTCATGCCAAAAGTTACAACAAGATCATCAAGTAAAGGCACTCCTTTTGAACATATTGAATTGCCTTCTACTTCTTATAAAAGATCAAGATTCAATAGTACAAGACCTTATCCTCCAAAGTAGTATTCATCCTCTAGTCAACCTATTGTTTTAGTCCAATCTCTTGTCCCCATAAGCCAAATCCCTTTTGCCCAAATGGTTATTAAGAATCAAGTGTTTGTCCCATTTAATAGGGGTAGTCCCCTGAATTTATCCCAATATGATGACATTCTTGTGTCTGCCCTAAAAGGTATCCCTTTCTTCTCTAGAGAATGGGATAAAACTATTGCTATTGAGCATATCCAAGATGTTGCCAATTTATGTTTTGTTCATAATGTTACTCAAGATAATGTGGCTATCAAATTGCTTGTTGGTTCTTTCAAGGAAAAAACATTGAAATGGTATAGGAATCTTATTTTACTATCCATTGCTACTTGGGATGTGTTAGGTGCAGTTTTAGTTAAGCAATTTGAAGAAAAGTCAGATCATCTATCTTTGGTTGAACAACTGACTACTATAAAAAAGTACCCCCATGAATTCATGTTTGATTTTAACCTCAAATTTCAAAAGACATGGATTAGGATCCTTGCATTGGTTATACCATCCCTAGAGTATGCATTTTTGTACTACCTTAAGGCCCTTAATTTTGATATAAGTGTCATGATATAGTCTATGGGTGGTAATACCTTGCTAAATGCCTATTAAAAAAACTATCAGGGCAGAAAATGGCTTAATACAAGCTGGTAAACTTGATCCAAAGCCTCTAATACCCTTTTTTATATAATTGCAACATGTTCCTCCTCAAGTTCCCTAAATTCCATCTATAGCTCCTATTCCATCTCCAAAATTCCAAGTTGTAGCCCTTCATAATCAATCTACTAAGATTGGTGATCTGAAAACCAATGTACAAGCTTTTGGAAATGATATTGTTCAACTCAAGAGACAATAGTATCAAGGAAGACCTTACCAGCAACAAAACCAAAATACTTATCAGTATTTCAATAGCCAAAGGCCCCCTTATCAAGGTTTCAATGACAATAGGCAACCTTATCGAAATCGAGGAGCCGTAACCCAAACTAAGCCATATGCAACCCTTGATCCCAATGTACCTTCTAGTTCAAAAGCTATTGTTCCCCAAAATAACTTGATGCAAGATCTAGGTTGGCAATCTTCCAATTCAAATGACACTCAAAATCAAGCCTTAGTATCACAAGATATTACTATGCCAAAAATGACACACGAAGAGTTCTCTCTTCAAGGTGGTTAGTATCAAGACATGAATATGGCAGTCCAAGGAGAAACTCAATAAGTTCAAGGGATACATAATGTTATCAATGTTAATTGGCATTTGGATAATCACATTGCATTCAACCAAGTTGATGAAACTAGCAACACAAGTGGTCAAGTGGCAGCTCTAACTAGAGCTAAAAAAAGAGTAGTTGAAGAAGCCCGAGATGTGAACAATACATCTAGTGTTCCTAATTTTATGTCAAAGAATGTCAAAATCAAGTTGTTGTTCTTGTAATATAAAAGATTCAGAATATAGAGATAGTAAAAGTTCACCAAATGCCCCTAACTAGAAAACAACCAATGGCTCAAAAGTTACAACCAAAGGTTAGTGGAAAATATTTTAGCATTATAGATCAAATGAAGAAATCAAATGTTAGAATTAGCATGTAGGATTCCCTTGCCATTCCAAGGAAAAAAGACATGTTGATTCAAGAACTTTCAGATCTTTAAGATATTTAAAGAACCAGTTGAGAAATAAGGCGCTGTCTTGGCCAATTCAGACCAACAAATCAAGTAACCTGATCAGCAGGGACATAACATGACAAAGGTAGATAAATTCAATGTCAAATCAAATAAAACCCCTCCCTTTTATCTCTCCTTGATAGTAGGTGACTGCTTAGTCCATAATTGTATGGTAGATAGTGGAGCTAGTAACATGATCATGCCCAAACAAATTGCATACAAGCTTGGTCTTGTATATGAGACAAATACCAAAGGAGTATTAAAAGTATATGGCTCACCAATAAAGACATAAGGCATAATCAAAAGCCTAAAATAACATTACATGCTTGCCCCAATGTTGTTATTCAACAATATGTAGTTTTAGTGGACCTGCCTCCCTATTTTGCCATGTGTCTGTCAAGATATTTTACTTCAAATATGGAGGATATTTATCAATTGATTTTACCTATTTAATGTTATGAGGATATAATACATTTTGAACCTATTACAATATTTCATTTGGAGCCATATATGCCAAGCATGGTGAACACTAATTGTGTTATCTCAGACAAAGTACTAGAAAATAGTGAGGTGGAAATTGAATCACTTTTAGATGGAGTTTTATATCTTTTCATTAATAAATGAGCCTCTGATTTTCATGGATATGATCCCTACAAGTAATTAAATAAGGACTCGATGTCTCTTGTCTTGCTGAAAATGATGCACCAATTCCAAGATTGATGAAAGATGAGCAACCTAGTGATGGACTGTGGCAACTATATTTTGATGGATCTAGGAACAAACATGGCACTGGAGCTGGAATGATGCTAATTTCTCCAACTAATCAAAGGTATCTTTATTCTCTCAAGTTTCAATTTGTTTGTTCCAATAATGTTACTGAATATGAAGCACTAGTGAATGGTTTGCAATGAGCAAGAAAGATGAAGGTTAATTCCTTACAAGTCTTTGGAGATAGTGAACTAGTAGTTCACCAAGTAAGGGGGCTCAATATATGCAAGAACCCACTACTTAGGTCCTATAAGCATAAAGTATGGGACCTAGTTGAAGACTTTCAAGCTTTCAATATTCAAACCATATCAAGAAATCAGAACAAGCATGCAGATAGGTTGGCTACTATTGGGTCACAATTCAGTATCCCAGATGACATAAAAAGGGAAGAAGTTCAGTCACATATCAAGGTAGTTGTGAGACCTTATATCCCAAAAAACCATGACAATTAGAAAGAATTTGAAGATGATAGTTACACTGTCAAATTCTTACAAGAGGAAGCTAAATTCTCCTCAAAGAAGCAAGACAAACATTTACAACAATACAATGCCCAAATTGTGCAATTGACAACAAAAAAATTGCCTTAAGGGCTAGTCACTCTGGAAAATATATTCAACAGAGATGATGAATTAAGAAAAAAAGTTTGATTTATCAACCAAGAAAGAACACTACACTGTAGAGATTGTAGTTGACAAGATTTAAAGCTGGGCAAAGTTTGCACATCTTTAGAGAGAAAGAAGCTTTTGTTAAATTATGTTCAAAATTTACAGATGTTTTTGCATGGAAGTACAATGAACTTAAAGGTTTTGATCCAAGTGTAGATCAACATACCATTGAGTTAGAAGATGAGACTAGGCCAATTAGACAAAAACAAAATCCAATTAATCCAAAACTTGAACCTCTGATGAGACCTGAGTTGTATAAGCTCATTGAGTTAGCTATAATATTTCTAATTAAGCACTCAACTTGGGTGGAAAACCTTGTTCCAATATGGAAAAAGAATGGTGAAATAAGGCTATGTGTTGACTTTCGTGACTTGAACAAGGCCTCTCTTAAAGACCACTATCTATTTCCATCATGGAACAAATTTTACATCTAGTGGCTAGTTTAGAAAGGTTCTCTTTATTGGATGGCTATAGTGGATATAACCAAATTTTGGTCAAAGAAGACCAGTTCAAAACAACCTTCACCACAAAGTGGGGAATATTTACATACAAGAAGATGCCTCTTGGTTTATCCAATATTGGAGCCACTTTTCAGAAGGCTATGGACATGGAATTCCAAGGTCTCCTCAACTAGTTTATTCTTGTTTATTTGGATGACATAACAATATTCTCTAATAGCACAAATGAGCACATGATTCATCTCAGACAAGTGTTTGAAAGGTACATGGAATTTAGAGTGTCTTTGAATCCAAAAAAGTGTGTTTTCTCTATTTATGAAGGTAGGCTTTTTGGACATGTCATTTCAAATAATGGTACAAACTTAGACCCTGACAGGATTGAATCAATTCTTGCACTTTCATTGCCTAAGCACAAAAAAGCCTTGCAAAGCTTTTTAGGTAAGATAAATTTCATAAGGAGATACATTTTAAATTTTGCTACTTTAGCTAAGCCACTTATAGCCATGTTAAAAAAAAGTCAGAGTTTCAGTTGGTCTAGAGGAGTGAAAAGTTTTGAAGAAATCAAGAAAGTTATATCCAGTGTTCCTACACTCCTAAACCCTGACTTTACAAAAGATTTCTTCTTATAAAACTATGCTAACAATGACATATTTTCAGGTATTCTCATGCAACAAAGTAAAGAGTCTTTAGAGTAGCCAATAGCCTTTTTCAGTCAAGGCTTAGAAGAATATAAACTAGGTATTCTTTTGTTGAGAAGCATGTTCTTTCAGTCATAAGGCCTCTTAAAAAGTTTAGGTACTTGTTGTCTAACAATAAGATACATTTGATGGTTGCACATCCAGGTGTCAAAGATTTTTTTCTAAATAAAGATATAAATGACAAGAGAGTTGATTGGATAACCAAGGTCATGGAATATGACATTGAGATCAAGGTCACCAAGCTGGTTAGAGGCAAAGGGCTTTGTGAGCATCTAGCCCAAGACATGCAGGAGTCTAATAAACAAGTTATAGTGTCAAATGATGAAGAAATTTCAAGTGACTAGACCTCATCTTCCATTTGGTTTTAAGATATGGTAAGATATCTAAAATATGGTGTTTATCCTCCTCAGCTCACTCCTCTAAAGAGGAGATATTTTAGATTGCAGTCTATACCTTTTATCCTTGTTGATAATGTATTATTTAAAAAGAATATCAATGGTATACTACTGAGATACATAGAACCAGGGCAGACATGAAGGTTACTTGAGCAGTTCCATGATGGACATGGTGGAGGACATTATTCAGCCAGGATTACAACCCATAAGATCATGAGAGGTGCGTATTACTGGCCAAGTTTATTTGGTGATTGCCATGCATGGATTAGGAATTGTAGACAATGTGCCATGTTTGTTAGAAAAGTGAGGCTTACAGCCTCACCTTTCCAACCAATTTTAGTTAATCAACCCTTTGTCCAATGGGGATTGAAATTTATTGGTGTTATCAACCCTTCTTCAATCTCAGGACACAAGTGGATCCTAATTGCCATTGATTATTTTACCAGTTGGACAGAGGTAGTAGCATTAAAAGAAGCCAATAAAATAAATGTTTTGGACTTATATGAAGGTTTGCTTACCATATTTGGGGTCTCTTCAACTATACTTTTTTATAATGTTGTGGCTTTTATAGAATCTAAGATCAGCCAGTGGATAGTTCAACATAGTGTTTTCCGTAGTACCTTATCAAACTATTATCCACAAGGCACTGACCTTGCTAAATCCACTAACAAAAATTTATTGAAGATCATTAGGAGGACTGTAGAAGACAACCAGAGATCATGGCATCTAAAAGTGAATTTAGTTTTGTGGGCTGATAGAATCACCTATAAGAGGTCAATTGCCAATTCTCCATACAAACTAGTATATGGTAATAAAGCAAGAATGTTTATTTCTCTTGAATTTCTTGCTTTAGAATTAATGCATCAGCATAAACTTTTGGAAAATGAGCAATTGAAATAATATATGCTGACCTCATGGAGCTAGAGGAGACAAGGCATCAGGCCATGTTGGCTATGGAAGCCCATCAAGCAATGACAAAGAGATCTTTTGATAAAGGAGCTAGTTCAAAAGCTTTCCAAGAAGGAGATTTGGTCCTCAAGTGGGATGAGGACAGAGCCAAGCTAGGAAAACACACAAAATTTGATTCTCTATGGAGAGGTCCATATACAGTCTCCAACTACAAGTCCCACAATGCTTTCCAGCTTACAAGGATGAATGGTGAAGAGCTTCCTATCCTAGTCAATGGGATACATCTCAATACATTCTATTAAGGAAGCTAAGTCCCCTGTACATAGTTAGTTGTTCCCATTTTTCTCTAAGTGTTTTATAAACACATTAGTTTTCTTTTTATTTTGTCCCAAATAAGTGCTTCGATTTGCACAATTGTTCAGTAGTTTAGTTGCCTTTATTTTTTAGGTCAGTTTCCCTTTCAGTTTGTTTTATTTCCCTATTGTTGGAATCCTTTTGTCTTTGCAAGTCAAGAGGTTGTCTTACAGTCATATAAATGGTCCATGTATTATCTATTATGAGTCAGCATCATGTACATGGTCCGAGTTCTTAATCATAGTAGGCATGCTGCCCAACCAAGTCGCCAAAGATGTTGACCAAATTTTGTCTACATACCAAAAATTTGCCTAGTCCAAAAGTTTAGTGGAAGGAGCAGGGATCCGAACAGTTTTTCATTGTGTTTGAACCTTCAAGGATCAAGTAACATTTCAATTATGATTCAAGTAAAATCAAAATAAAAATCCTTTCTAGACTGTCTTTACTTAAATTCTTTCAGACCTTTTATTTGACTAAGTTTTAATTCTTTCAGACGTTTTGCTAAGTTGATTTGTTTCAAGACCCTTTTTTGGCTAAATGTTGATTTATTTTGGACAAATTATCTAAGATAAAGTTTTCAAAGGCATATATATCCTTTCGAACAAAATGTCTGAAGCAAAAGACAAAGACCTATTTCTTTTAGGAAAATTGTCTGAACAATTTTTCCGAAGGATGATTCTTCAATGAAATGGTCTTATACAATTTTTATGAAGGGTCTTTTTCAAAGAAAGTGAACCATACAGAAGTTATAAAGGGTCATTCTTAAAAAAAATGGTTTATTTTCAAAAGTCCTGAAAAGTCAATTTTCGGAGAATGATCCTAGACAAAGTTACCGAAGGGTAGGCCTTCAAGCAAAGTGTCCTAAATAAATTTTTTAAAAGATATCCTTTTCAATCAAAGTGGCTAAAACATTTTCTCGAAGGATAATTCTTCAAGAGAAAGGTGCCCTATGCAATTTTTCTAAAGGGTCATTTCTTAGGAAAATGGTCCAGTTCAAGGTTTCCAAAAGATTATTTCAAACAGGGTGCCCCAAACAAAAGTCCAGGACGACCCCACAAGTGTCAAATTTAAATAGAGAAGATGACTATTGTTTTTCAAATATGCATTGATGGTCATATGGACGTTAAATACATTCACATAGATGTTAAAGTTTATACTATAATAAATATCCATTAGTGTTCAAATGGGTTTGAGATTGATGATCCATGTTCAACCCAAGCAAAAATATGATGACACGTATCAAGTCAAGACATCAATAAGACGTTCATGCAGTTGTCAAATTATGACCATGGCGAGTAACCATTTAAGTTCAAAATATCCTTAAAAGGTTTGAATTTCGTCAAGATCTAACGATCTGTGGGAGCACTCATACTGACACAACTAAATCAATGATCCACACTGGAGTCAACCAGGTCAAAAGGTCTCTAGGTTAAAGCCTTTAAAGATATACAAGTTGGACATGATTCAAAAGTATGGATCATCAAACTGAGATCCAATTATGCACATTCACTGATAAAAGGATGGGTCTTATCTAAATCAATGATGTGCATGAGATCGTACATCATGATCTAATGAAGCACAAGAACTGAGAGGAAGGTGGGACCAAGGAAATATGAGGGCTCGCATTTAATCTCTCATAAAGATTGGATGATGAGCATGAGTCAAAGAGATTAATGATTTCAAGAAACTAATCAGTTGAGGATAAGTGGCACAAGCGCATTCAGTTGGTATTATATCGATGGCTTACAAGCATCTATGCATAGATAGATCAATAGAGCTACGCAGAGTCAATAAGTCAACGTATCTATATAGACAATGAACATAAAGATGGTTGGGCACAATATAGATGGTCCAAGTTGGCAATAATAAATAAATAAAGGCAAACTTGGGATATTTTTGATAAAAGTCAAAGAGGTTATTTTGGACCCAGGCAAAGCAAATGACAAGGAGTCAAGCTCAAAGGTGAACTAGGGATACATTTTAGAGACTAATCATCATCAATGGAGCTTAATACAGATATAGTTGGATACTTAATGAAGATGTGACACTTTTTAGTCAATTAAGACATGATCCTTGTCATCAGATCAAGTAGATGATATCATGGAGTTCCAAGAAGAAATATGGTGTTTGGATAAGGGAATTGGACATTTATTTCTTTTACAAAATTTGTTCCTTATTGATAAGATCATGAGTCAGCATCCTCGAGAGTACTAATCCATTAAAAGTGGTTGGAATTTTTGCAATGTACAACTCTCTCTATCTTTCTCTTTGCTATAAATATAGGCTTCTAAGCCTTGTTATTATCATCTATCCCTCTTTTTGGAATGACTAGACTCTACCAAAATTTTTACTGTGACGCCTCTTTGATATAATAAAGATTGAAATCCATCCTTTTCTAAGCCATATTGAAGTGTGTTCTATGAATTCATGCACTATTGTTAAGTGAATGTATGTTCCTTGCTTATGTCTGAGTTTCTCACCTTCAGGATGTGCTTAATAGTTCTCATAGGTCATTACAAGTGCAATCTACAATTTATTGTCTAGTTTGAAAGTGGATATCTGCCCTCTCTTACTAATTTGGTAATTGATTAATGCCTTGTTTTGAAGTATTTATGTGAGATTGATGTTCTTTGGTCTTAAAAAGTGTCTCATAGTGTGTTTTTTGTGAGTCGGAGTGATCAAATAATTGGTGCATCACCACTTTTTACATGCTTTTATAAGTTTTATCAAATATCTCATCCTTTTCCAAGCAAGTGTTTAGGTTTAGTGTAGGTGATATATCGATAAAGAATCTGGCCTTCTCCAGAGGTCCGATCCATTATTAGGATACCCACAGCCTAGATTAGCCCCATGTTGGATTAGATTTGAGTAGGAAGATTTGAACAATCCCCTCCTCAGCGAGGGTGCAAATCTAGAACCCCAACAGGTCCCATGCGAGATTAAACTCTTTGATATAGTATGTTTTCTTCCTTCCTAATTGCATTGTCCACATGGATGTTGTGAATTTATCTCTCACACATATTTATTTCCTCATTAGCATTTGTACACTCTTGCATGTTGATGTCCCAATTACTCATCCACTTTTTGTTTTGCTTCATCCATGTATTCTTACTTGTGCTTAGCTTTTCCTTTATCATGATTTTTTGCCATCAATGAGTCTCCATACTTCATATTTTTTAAATAGCTTAGTGTCCTAATCATTCTCGATGCCTCCAACAGGAACCAATTTTATGTCATTCAATCTTACATTATATTTTTGGGGACATTTTCATGTACAATTTTAATCTCTTTTCCACCACTAACTCAATTGCAATAAACCATATCTTGTTGCAACAAATACAAGTTCTATAACCAGCCCATGCAGATCTCTAACTTGTAACCTTCATGTTATTAGCACGACACTCTTCACAATGGAGCTAATAAGCCTTCACTAAAAAGAAGGTCGATCGAGTGGGCCAATCCTATATGGTTTCTATAAATTATGTTAGCTATATGTCTTGATATCCATAATTGGCCACTTGAAAGAGCAAATGTGGCACATTTAGCTAATTAACCCTTTTATAATCAAAATAATATGGAGGGGTGAATTTTAATTATTATGTAGAGATTCTAAGGGAAGATCATGATGGACAATGAGGTCAAGACTTACAAAATACAAAATAAGAAGACTCTTAATAGAACTAAAAATTCTAAGGTTGGCACTAATGTTTGTTGGATGGTTTCCCCTTTATTTGCCTCTCCAAAAGGAATAAGAAAAATATTTTGATCAAAGCTAAGGATTAGCTTCTTGATTGGTTGAAAGGGGATTTCTAATTTCAACTAGAAATTTAGTCTTTTGTGATAACAAGCTATGAGTCTTATTCAATGGCTAGTTTTGCAATGTTTAATCGCCTTGCAAGCTGAAGCCCTAGAATTAAGGCTTGGAACTTTGCCTTGTTTCTTTGTGGAGCTTGTACGGAAAGGATTTGAATCCACCATATATGACCTTTAGAATGCAACCCAAACATACATGTCTGGGGTTCCTTTTGAAGTACCATCAAAAGTAAGTTTATGTTAATGTTATTGGGTGGTTGTCAATTAAAAGTTTCCTCAAAAATTTATTTAATTTAATACCATTAACGAGATAATATTTAATATATTTTAAAAACTAAATCTAGATTTACTTGAGGCAAAATGTCCAACTTTGGTTCCAACAAAGTAAGAGTCCAAAAGAGTTAGGCCCCATATCTGAGGGGTGCCATGTGAGAATATTCTCATGATAATAGAGTACCTAAATCTACTCGATTGATGTAACCAAATTGATATGGATACAAATATTTATAAGCCTTTTCCATTCTCATTTTCTGTAACACTTACAACAATGATTGTATTCATAATAATAGTGTTTATTTATCTTTATTTAGTAAATAGATGAAAGGTAAAACTATCAACCAAACTACAAGCGCTGCCAATTATGGGTGGTTTTCTAGACCTACGTTTGAATCCCTACTAGTCTCTGCATACTCTCTCCAAGTGCTATGGTGGTCTAATATATCTCAAGTTAGGCACCACTCTAACTGTTATATCTTCCTTTGTGGAGGCTGTAACTATTATACCAAAGAGTGTAAGTTATGCCAAAAGAGATGTAATTTTATATTTTGGTAAAACAAGATTTTATAAAGTAAAAGAGTAAATTTTACAGTCTCATACCTCACTTGAAACCCATGACTCCTGACCCCATCTCACCTTTTGTGCATGAAAAGTTAAACAACAATAATCTAATATTCATTTTGATAATCTTAATATATATACATACATTCATATATATATATATATATATATATATATATATATATATATATGATGTTAATATAATATTATACTATATATAATATCAATAATACTATTAATATATAATATATTAACATTATTATTATATATAATATAATTATAATATAAATATATTATATATTAATAGTATTATTGATATTATATTTACAGTCATACCTCACATGAAACCCATGACTCCTGACCCCATCTCACCTATTATGCATGAAATGTTAAACAACAATAATCTAATATTCATTTCGATAATCTTAATATATATACATATATACATACATTCATATATATAAAATATGATGTTAATATAATATTATACTGTATATAATATCAATAATACTATTAATATATAATATATTAACATTATTATTATATATAATATAAATGAAAAAATGTATAAGATATCCAATGATTCCTTTAAAAACATAGAGAATGAACTGTATGTCAATTTATACAAGTCTAAAACTAATTAGATGATAATTTGAATGCATTAACTATATAAAACTTATTAGACAATTCTAAAACCAATTAGACAAAAAATGGAAAAGTCTTCTTCAATGAAAGATGCCTCCTATATCATTTAATCGATGATGCATGATGACATTTGCAAATAAATATGGATATAAATATTTCAAAGCTTTTTCAATTCTCATTCTTAGTAACACTAATAATAGCCATTATATTCTTAACAATAATGTAATTTCTATTTATTTGGGGATTGGAAGAAAGGCAAATTTGCCCCCATGACCACAAACACTAGCAATTTTGGGCGGTTTGTTGGACCTTGGTTTGAATCCCCACCAATATCTACATACTCTCTCCAAGTGCTATGGCGGTCTAATGTATCTCAAATTAGGCACTATCCCGACTGTTATAGATCCTATGTTCCTAAATTATTGTTACATGTAAGACACAAACATAATTTATTTGATGGAGAAATACATAACATTCACAAAGATCTTATTGTGTTCCCAAATTATTTTGGCAAAAATGAATCAAATGATCTAAATGAGTCACACTTGAGTGGAAGCTTACCTCTCAGGTCTCAAATGTTGGGAAAACATAACCTGGTAGTTCAAGCAAACCTAAAAAAAAATCACCATATTTAATTTTGACAATATCATTGAAAGGCCTTTGTCCCATAATTAAATAAGCCCTCCCCATCAACGTCCTCTACTTCAAAATTGATGCTAATTTTTAGCTCATTCTTCAACTATAGTCTTAAAATTTACTAAAAAATGCCCAATATTCTAAATGAACATTAAAAAACTACCATAAGCCTTAATAAAACCACTTAAATTAGGTATATGTGAGAAGAGGCAACTTGCTATACTAGTTATTAAGGGTTTTTATGTCATCCTTATTTTTTCAAATTTATTGCCTTCCCTATATTCCATATTGTGTCTATGAGAATCTTAAAGCTAATCATGCATTTATTGTGCTCGACACACTACCCTTTGGGTAGTCATTTTATAGACGATGACCTCCTTCCTCTTTGTTGCAACTGTTGTTTCAAGTAGCATGAAGGATGGTGCCCAAATAAGCTAGGAAACTTGTGCCAAAAATATACAACAAAGTAAAACTTTTGACTCTCCATCTCAACCTGAGGTATGATTAAACCCTGATGCCACAGTGTTTGAAAATGGTATGAAAATTATTCTTTTATTGCTTACTTTGTTGGTTGCATCCCCTCAGAGGAGACCCTCATTATCTAATTTCAACACCAAGGGGATCATTTAGGCATCCATGTCATTGGCATTCAAAACCTTACAAAGGGTTTTATCCTTTTCTCCTTTAACAAACCCTCCTAAGAGTTTGTGGAAATTTATGTCACTTTTATATTTCTTGGTTTTATGACTCGACTGATGAGAAATGACACAAATTTTCTAAGAATTGGATAAATCACCATTGAGAGGGCTAATTTACATTTGAGAGGGGCATATCCCTCATAGGATATGTGTATTTTTTGGGTTTTTGTGTAATTTTAACTGGAAATCACTAAAAAGAAACAAAATTTGGAAATGGTGGAAGGAGAGAGGAGGATGGAGGTGAGAAAGCCACAACTAGATGAATGCAGAGAACCACTAGAATAAATGGAAAGTAAATGAAAGGGCTGAAAATTCTTCCTCTCCAATAAAAACAAGCATATGATCAACATATGTAATGGGATCGAAAGGCTTACTTGGAAGCACAAAGTATCCTCACAACTCAAATTGGGAACACTTGGTACAAAGTCCATATATGAGGCTTACAACATAAATTCTATAAACACTGTGAGTTGCACATAAACAAGAAAGGTCAGCATATTAATAGATTCTTTATCTACAATTGGGAATACATAATTCATAAAAAAAGAACATCAAAACCCATAAAGGCAAAGATTAATATCACTTGATTGCTTGCATTCCATTTCTTAAATATGGAAAATTACATAGCCCATACATAAATTTGTAGGAAACTTTTCCCCAAGAGATTAAAATAAAGAAGAACCCTTTTACAATTATCATTTCTTATATTTATAACACATAGGAGAATGAAATGATCCTTCATATTCTCACTTTGACCTTCGATATTCTTTTTTTTGTCTTATTCTATTTTAAATTTATTTTTCAATAATGACTCAAATAAATCACCAAGTAGGCCCATCGAGCCTTGTTCATTGGGTGTTGAGTCTAGAAGTAGTATGTGCCACACCCTAATATATGAAATTGGGTTCTACAAAGCATGATTTGGCAAAAATATAAGAATTGAATCCATCAAAAGGTCTCTAAAGATAAAATGATTCATATAATTAGATCTCTTGTTTTAATAACTTTCTAACACTCAAATATAATTGGATAACTTGTGATGTACCGTAAGAACAACATTTCTTCCTCTTTATTTTCTAGAAAAAATTACATCATTGATAGATCATTTGAATACCTTTCTGGTGCTTCAAATGAGAGTCAAAATGAAGTCTAGACATAAAAGTTATGGCCAAAATGAGAAGCTAAATTTTTCCATGCATCCATGAGGTTTGTCAAATAGCCTTGATGTGTGTGCATGTTTGACACATCGATGAGGTCCACCTAGATGGAAATATCCCATGTGCACGCCTGGCACATCCATGAGGTCTATCCAAATAACCTTGGTACACACGCACATCTAATGCACCCATGGGGTTAGGCTAGATATTTCTAGAAGCTCTAGATATCTAGCCTTGAGGGTTCCCAGATCTCCAACTAAATTTTGAAAAAAATATTTTTAAGTTTGGGCCCCTAATATTTGAAGCAAATATGATCACTGAAGTAATATATTTTCAATGAATCAAATGAGAACCAAAATGGAGTTTGGATGTGAAAGATATGCCAAAACAAAGATTTTACCCCTGATTGGCCCTTTGTCCATGTTGACTCCAAAGTTTGGGATCTGATGGTAGTGTATTTTTTATGGCACCAAATACAAGCAATTAGTGGGAGGCTTAATGTCCTTGATGACTACTAGGTCTGATATATCCTTTACACTAGGAATTTTGTTTGGGTTTTTGCATGAACCTAGATAAGTTCATTGGCATGCAACAAAAGATTACTTTGTTACCTTCAAAGAACAAAAACATATGTCTTTGAGTACTGCCACGACAAGAACTTTAAAATTGTTGGGTATTGTGATGCAATTTTTGGTGGATGTGCATTTGATAGAGTGTCCACAATAAGGTAAAGTATGAATATGGGTTCAATTGCCATTACATTGTATTGTAAGAAGAAGGATATTGTGGAAAATTCATCATCAAAATCAAAATACATCACAACATGGGATGTTTATAGAGAGATTGTTTATTTACATCACATCCTTGAAGACCTTAGGATTTCTCAGATTATTCCTACACAGTTATGCATTGATAATCAAAGTGCAATTAAGATGTCCAAATATCCAATATTTCATGCTAAAAACAAACATATGGATGTCAAATATCATTATTTTTTAATGTTGGTGTCAATGAAATCACTTGAACCAATGTATTTCCCAACTACAGATCAGACATCTAATATTTTCACAAAACCCCTTGACATAATCAAATTTGAAAAATTCAAAAAAATACTTGGAATATGTCTAAAGAACTAACTTTGGTCCTATGGGGGTTTGTTATGACTTGTTCCAAAGTATTAGCAATAGTTTAGGTTAATGTGTTTGTGATAAATTAAAGGGGCATGCTTCTTATGTAAGACACCACTTTATATATTTTAAGTTAGATTATAATAAATTTGTAATGTTGTTTTATGGGTAAACAATCTTGTATAGAGTTAGGTTATTAGTTATTACCTAGTTGGTTATTTTACTGGTCTCTTGGTTATTTTACTAGTCTCTCGGTAAAGTTATAAATATGCCTTTTCTTAGTCATTTGGGATTAACGGTTTATAGGCACCCTTATGTACTTGAATATTTTGAATTAATAAAATCTTTGTGATCTACATGTTGTAGATACAAGATTACCCTATGGTAAATTTCATTTGGTGGTTTTACTTCAATGTTATCATATATATGAGTCTAATTGGGTATTTTTTCACACCACCAACATGCTAGGTTTATGGGCCAAACCTAAGGACAGGTTTAATTTTAAAAAGTAGTTTTTTTTTGGGAGAGGATCAAGACCGACTAGATTAGGTCACTATTATCTATTGATACTAACTAAACCTGATGTTATTAACCCATGTATAGGCAGACTGAACTGAGCATCTAGGCATGTATATGTAGGTAAGAAAGCAAGTTTGAAATAGACAATGAGGTTTGTGTAGGTGTATAATAGTCAAACGGAATGATCAAAATCATAAGGTAACATGTAGGTGTGAAAGAATAGTGGATTAGAACCATATATGTGGACTCGAGTCATGCATGGTAAATTATCAAGTACTTAATACCAAATTTTAGTATCTATAAATGTCCCCCTTTCTATTATAGTAATATAATTTCTAGAGTAAAATGAATATGTACATTGGTGTGTACAACACACTTTACCTTTATTCTGAAATTTTAACTGTGCAAGTCAATCAATAGCAAAACTAACAATGAACATGTGTAGTTAATGTCCATAGATTGAAAGTTTGAGATGTGAATTTGACATTTGAAAATTAAAGAGCATGGAAGGAGTCAAATTTTGACATTACATAAAGCACCTAAAGGCTGATTATGATTAATTAGCTAAGCAAATCAAAACAATTGGCTAAATAAAAAAATCCATGGAAATGAGCTAATTATCTAGTTATGGCATATTCAAAGTTCAACAAATGTTTGAATTATGACATCATCAAAAAGTTGTCATGCACTAGGTATTTATGGAAATAAATATATAAATCAAGGCAAGCCATGCCTCATTAAGGCAACCTCTTTCCAAAATAATCATTGCATTTACCTCAAAAATTGAAACCATTTTCATCTACACATCTTTATCTTGATCGTAAGGCTATAATTAATCTACAAACCCTATAAGTACCAAGGCCATGAAACTCTTTCATATAAGTTTTTTTGTGCAAAGAAACTATGAAAAAATCCATCTAAAGCTTCATCCAATTCTTTCGATTCATTCACAAACCAATCCAATAGTGTTTGAGGAGTTTTTGGTGCCCCTTGCTCAATGACATTGCTAAAGATTTCAAGCTCTATATCCAGGCATGATCGTGCTTGTGAACTGGCTTTGAAGGAGAGTCCATGGGGAATGTATAACTTGTCTTGTTTATGCTTTCTTGTTTGTTTATTTACTTCATAGACCTTGCCCAATCAAGGGAGTAGGCTTAGTATGTTATTTCTTGATGTTTGTTCTTGATTTTGATCACTAACAATGTACTAACCTATTTTTTAATCTTACTCTAAAATGTGTTATTTTCTAAAATACTTGGAGATGGTTCCTCTAGTTGAACCATGGAGAGATTGTGCTTCTTTTTTGAAGCAAATGGAGAATTGGTTGTGTAACTATGTAGTCCCTTGGTTTATGGAGATGTATGTCGCAACCCTCATAAATTTGGGGATGAAAGAAAGGGGGAACCATATAATGGGTACACTAAAAGTAAAAATTGAATTGAGCACTAAAAATGACTTATAATTTAATTATATAGTTTTACTCCAGTTCACTCAAATTTTCTCCATGTAAAATAAAATTCATGATCGAAAGGGAATTAACAGTGTTCATGCCCCAACCATGACCACAGGTTTAACTATATAGTTTCACTCAAGTTTTCTCAAGTTCTCTCAATGTAGAATAAAATGCAATGATCGAAAGAAAATGAACAATATCCATGCCCCAATAATGACCGCATATTTGATAAGTGTGAAGTGGAATGACAAACATTTTCCATTCAAATGTAAATTATGTTGTTGTGTGAGTGCATGAACTAAAATCATGCCCCTTGAATCTGTACTAACTGATAAAAAATGTTATGCATTTATATGTTGAATCTAAGAACTTTTATCTCAAACGTATGTGTATGTGGAAACTTGTAATTCATGTTCCTATAAACTTTGTACATATTCCTATGCATATGCACCTAAGTGTGTATAATTATGTATTGAAAGTATCTATAAAGTGAGTGAATATGCATGGTATATTCTTCCATAATTTTTGTTGATGTGTCAATATATGTCATGTAATTTGAATATTTGATATTAGTACCATTTTGAATCTCTAAAATATGTACTTTGATATATTTTTTGTTCATAGAGGCTTATGTATTTATGAAAATCCCACTGTAATGCCCTAATTTGAGATGGGGGATGTGTTTTTTAAGTCACTCATCTCAAAATAAGAGTTAACTATAACATGTCATGTATAAATATAACATCATATATAATCATGTGAACATGTGGAGAGTGTGTTATTATAGTAGTATATGTGTTAATAAAGGCATGTATGTAACATATATAATTTAGAGCATATGTTAGTCATGTCTAGAGAGATGTATCAATAAAGCATGATGTATCAATGAATCATGCAATAAAAGGATAATTGAATAATATTATGTAGTAAAAGTGCATGATAACAAGAATGGCACCACTCAATGTCAACACACTCAATGACAATAAATATGTCACAAAGAAATAAGGTAAATAGCCACACACAAGGGACATAAAGATGTCATAACTAAGGGACATAAATATATCACATCAAAATAAGTCCAAGTGCCACACCCCAGGGACATAAAGGTGTTATAAACATGGGACATAAAAATGTTAAGTTAAACAAGGCCAAGGGTTACACATAATATAAAAACACAAACTAACCTACCATGCAAGAGAATAACAATATCAATGGATCATAGAACAAGTAAAGTCTAGCTTACACCATCTATATGTATAAATGTGACATCATAGTATAATAGCATATCCATAGATCATTGTGTAAGGTATAAGTAATTAGCAAGACATGTGTAATCAATACAAGTAGTTGAACATGGTAGAGATGTCATAAAAATATATAACTTGTAATAGTAAAACTTGTGGAATAAGATGCCCGTAGTATTGACACGACCACTGGGTAAAAGAAAATCCAACATCCATATGTCCATGTGCAACCTTTATGTCATGCATCACACCCATATACCATGAAATGCTTGAAAGTTTGAAAATAATATGGCATATACCAAAGATGTGATAAATGACATATGTACATAGTGTAATCTAGTAATCATGTCATGCTTAGGTCTCGAGTTTTGTATTTTTGAATTTTTTAAAAGTTTTTATTTTTTTGATATTTTGAAAATATTTGAAATTTGGAAAATGATAACCAATGATCACATAAATTTGAGGACCACGAGGAGTGCCTATATTGAATAGAGTAAGGTTCACCTATCATGAGTAAAAGGTACCAAAAATAGGCATATTAGAATCTAATAAGAACATATGTGTTGTGTAGTAATTGTCATAATCACAACTTATAGAATCCCTTGTATTATAGGTAACTCTAAATAATTGAAGACTTTGTGGGGTATGTTGTATATTAAGAGAATGTCTCACTTCTTATGTTAATTATGGATCATGCTAAAATGTCTCTGGTGTTTACTGAGTACGTGTTATAGGAGCTAATGGCTTATGTGAGCCTTGACTAACTCTCTGATGTGTTCGATGTTGAATAACTAGATATCTATTATCCCTAACTAATTTCCTCTGAACTATCCACTGGCTCTATATATTGATCCTATATGGGTGTATCAACTAACTTATCTTTTGGTGGGGGTGGAGTAGATACCACTGGCTATAGAGGGTACTTATATTGGACACCTATAACTATTACTAATTTATTGCAGTGTATGTAATTGAGACATTAGTGTATTGTAGATGGTATTTCATTAATATTTTGCATCTAAGGGCATCCTAATACATGTCAAAGACCCCATTAATCTGTAAAACTAATATTGGATTGGCTAGTATGGTGGAGCCCACTTGAAGAGGTAGCACTATTTGTCCAAGGGTATCCTATTTACATCCATAAAATCCCTTAAGTATTTTTTTTATGTATCTTGAATATAATGTTATATGTATCCAAGGGAGTGAAGAAGTGTCATTGTAAACACATTTTTACTTGATCCATTATAGATCATGACACTATGCATGGGTTGTTATTTGATGTAGGATCTATGAATAGGGCATCAAAATTTGAATCATCATCGGCAATATAAATTTCATAAAATGTGATCATAAGATGTTGTGGTGAAGTGCCGATAAATGTACCAATAATTGTGTCTATAGGGTGATCATACATCACAGGTGGAAGATGCATAGTGTATACATAGTGTACTTATGTGTTACTATTTTTGGGAAACTATAGGTTTAATTTCCTAAATAGTAAAAGGGTGCAGATTAAGGAAAAATCAGTAAATAAATGTGCCTTAATTAACCTATTGATTTATTGAATTTGGAAGCGCTTAATTGATTTCTAAAAATAGCAAAAAGGGGGATAGAGAGTGAACTTAGCTGATTTTTGGACTGAGATGGAGGATTATAGATCTACAAATTTTTGAGATGACTGGGCAGACTGTAAAGAATAGGACCCAAAAGTTTATTTTTTGCCTAGATAGTAGTGCCAAAAATTAGACACTTGGAGGTCTAGCACTATGGTCTTATTTTTGGTGCTATAGTCCCTTTAATCTACTTTTTATAAGCTTTTTGGGTTTTGTTTTGATACTTAGAGAGGCTCTATATCTATAATCTTAGGTCTCGATCATTTTTGAAGCTCTGTGTGCAACTGATTCTATCCTCTAGGGTTCCAATTCCTCCTTAGACTTGACAAGTAGTCTTGAATCAGCTAGAAAAAGGGGTTAGTGTGTATTATGCATTGAACATACGATCACACCCCATATGTGGCCATGCTACCTACATACCAATACTCTGAGGAGAGATCAAGTCCAATGTAGTTCTTCTAAATTGATTGTGTATTGTGAAATTTTGTGTATGTAATGCAAGTATTATGCAAATTTGGGCAAGCTTGAGATGACTTGTGACTTGTGTAGGAGCTTGAGTAGGATAGAAATAATAGTGGTTGGTTGTATACAGAGAATAGAAAGATTTGCTTGAGTGTGCTTAGTGTATTTCTAGCTCGTTCCTTTTGAATGATTGCCAACCCTTCTAAATGAACTTTGAATATGCTTTTATAGGGAAACTAATGATCTTGGGTTAGATGACTTCATGTTAGGCTGACAGGGAAAAAGATAAGGATATGAGGAAATCTAATTGTTTGAGGCTAAGAGTGACTTGGATAATAGTATTGGAAAGTGGACACCCTAGGGTCCAGTGCTATAGTCCAACTTATGGTGCTATTGTCCAAGGGGATAGGGACCTTAGGGGATAGGTATATGCCTAGGAGAGGAAACTAGGGTACTAGGGATAATTCAAGAAGGCTTCAAGTGACTAGGAAGCAGTGAAAACATTCCTAGTGGGTTGTGCAAGCAAGTAGGAAATACCTATGGTTTTGAAGTCACAAGTCATGCTCAAATTATACAAATTACATTTTTATGTGATTACATTTGCCCCCTATTTATTTTAAATATGCAGCTAAGTGAAATACTAGGATAAAGGAAAAAAATAGAAGTGTACCTAAACTTACCTATGAGGCTAAGCCCAAGAAGCTATGTGATGTTAGATTTGTGCATGGTGAGAGCATGTTGTACAGTGTGAATCTGTTATGCTATTGGGTTGTGTTGAGTGATGCTAGATGAATACTAAACCAAGAGTTATATCGATGGATGAGCTGAGTGTTCAATCCCTTGGAAGATGGTTCAAGAATGCAAACATAGGCCCTTTGGCACCATCATCACCAACTATGCAAAGTTAATGAATCATGCGTGTGTTAATCGATGTCTAGACTGTGTGTCCAATCGCTTTGAATAGGTAGCTCAAGAATATAAAGGTTAGCTAGACCTTTGGCTCCATCATTGCCTCTTGATGTGAAGCTAAATAGAAAGATACCGATATAAGTTAAATGTCATATGAGATGGCTCATGAATCCCATGAACGTGTTATAATATGGCAATGTTGGTTCGGATAGCCAAATGTAACTAGAAACTAGGAGATTGGAACTCATATAAAAAGCCCCTCAAAATTGGAATCAACTCAAGAACTCAGGTACTTAGGAAGCAGACTTGTATGAAAGTTTACTTGAAAGTGATGCCAACCACCTATAGATAGAGTAAGGCACATAACTGCTAATAACATACAATAAAATGTACTAAACTCAAAAAAGAGAAAGGCCCATGTGCCACACATATTGCCCCCAATAACTGGTGTCTGGAACACAGATTTTGAACTAAAAGTTGTATCAACTACCATGTTTGAATTGTAAGTGGAAATCCTCATGCCATGCATGATGCCCTCTGTATCTGGATTCTTTGAGTGGAAAAGTGCTAAAAACTATTGGATTCTAGATTGTACTATTATGGCAAAATTGTGACTGAACTCACCCCTTTATTTGATTCAAGAAAAACTAGAAATTTTACTATTTGAACACTAGCACCAAAAACTAGACACTTTGGGGTCCAGCACTATCGTCCCATTTTTTGCACCATTGTCTAGACCCAAAACTAAAAATTGGAATGTGTTCTCTGTTGTCTACCTGATCTGACCTGCCTATACTAAATTCTAGAATTTGGATTGAATTAGTCTGAAACTGCATATATTTTTTTGATTTGTAGAAGTTCTGATCTCTATGACAAAACCTCTATTTGTTTCCCCCTATTTTGACGGTAGGAATGAAGACACTGCAATGACTTCCCTCAGAAGAAGAAGCCTTGCAAGTGTTTTAAGCTGTGAAAATGTTTGATGTAACATTGATATTCATGATCTCAAGATATAGCAAAAATTGTAAAGAGAGATTGTTAGATCTACAAGGGTATGCCTAGACAGATATAACAATGTAATAGCATGTGTATAAGAGAAAGCTAGAATGCAAGATGTTAGTTTTTAGTTGTTAGTAGCATGGAGGGATGGAGCATGATGTCCATCATGGCATCCAAGAATCAAGGTAAATGCATGATTGAAATCATGGCATTGCACATAAAGAGAAATGATCGAGCAAACAAGCATACAAAGAAAGAAGCAAGAAACACACAAGGGTGGCCAAGGGGCTAAATAAACATACAAGGCATATAAGGCATGTTCAATTCCACATATACACACAAAAGGAACAAGCAAAGATTGGCACAAGGGCCATAATCACATAGAAAGGCACACACAAAGGGTATTGGCAAATGTCCCAAGGCACACACATATAGACAGGAGCAAAGGACATTTGGCAAATGTCCTAAAACATAAATATGAAGCAAACAAGAACTAGGAAATACAAACACATCTAGCTAATCAAAGTGATGAGTGGAAGCATGCAAAGTACTGGAAGAGGTAAACATGCATCTAACTATAAAAAGCGAGAAGCAAGAGTATATAAGATATGTAATACAAGACATATGTATATGTTATGAAATACAAAAGTGTGATAAATGCCAATGGATGTCGATGTTATATCTATGTAAGCAAGTAAGGAACACACTACAATAAGATGTATAAAGTGTGTAGTATAAGAATGACATACCCTGGATGGTGTAGTCATGTAGATTGTGCCCCCAGTGGGTATATGTATCAATATGTAGCTAAAATTTAGATGTAAGATGCCCCCTTGATGGGTGGAGTAAAGCAATAAAGGATCCAGATGTACTGCACACACTTAAAATAAGATCAAGTGAAGCCTAGTAATAAATATTAATTGACAAACAAATAACATAGAACAACGTAATGTAAGTCTAGATAGTGTTTTAGTAATGTAAGAACATAAATGATGCATACAATTGACATATTTTTGTATTTTTTTTTTAAGTTTGTATTTTTTTATATTTTTGGAATAAGCTATGTACAATCATGCAAAAGAGACTATGTACAGGAAATAATGCAAAGGAATGATACTAACCAATGAGTCTTAGATGAGACTCCCTATCATGGTGCCTAGTATCAAAAAGTGGAATCATGCATGATTGTGAGGCACGGTAGAAGTGTTGAGACTGAGGCTCTAAAAGCTAGATATGTTATAAATGCTTTGAAATTTGTGAAGTTGAAACTGACTGTAGGGATCCTTTGTAACTCTAAGTAGATGCAACTATAGAGCTCTTAAGGACCCATCTGTAAGTAAGAGAAGCTCTATGAACATGTGCTTGATGTGTAGATGCCTGATATCTCAAATGAAACTACTCTAGGTGTGAAAATTGTAGCTAAAAGCTATTTAGAATCCTAAAGTTGTGGAGGTGTATGGACCCTATGTACTGGTAATGGAGCTAGAACTGGTGTTGGAACTAAAACTAACTCTAAAATTGAAATTGGAAGTAAAACTAGAAGTGGCAACTCATATGAAACTCTAGTAACTATAATAACTTGATTAGTGTGAATGAAATTCATGTGTCAATACATTGTAAATGGAATTGCTCATAGTTTTTATATTAAAGGTTTGCCAAGTAACATGTCAAAAACTCCTACACTAGGAACTATAGTGAATGGAGTGGTCATGCATGTAAGACCAACCTATAATAGAATGAGGATCTCACCCAATGTAGTTTGATTATGTCCACTAAATCCACTAATAACTATGTTAGTCAGAGTGATATCCTGCTCTATATACCCCAAGTGTTGTAGTAGTGTCATAGTACACATGTTAACACCAGATCCATTGTCAATTATAACACTGTGAATGGGATGATCATGAATAAAAGCTCTGATAAAGAGTGCATGATAATCTATGTAATCCTCAATAATCTCTTGCTCGAAAAAGGAGATAGAAAGCTGAACTAGAAGGCTAGAATTAAAGGTGCCAATCATGTGGCTCAATGGATGTGAATTGATTGTCGGTGCCTTATATGTAGCTGGTAAAGGATGTGCCTCATATACATGATGTACACCTGATGTGTCCTATACCTCTAACTTGTTATGCTATGGAAACGGATCTAAAAAGATTTTAAGTGACTTATCCTACATTGGTTTGGCCTGAGGAGGTTCAACTGAAGTGCATAGATTAATCTAGTTGTCATCAATTAAATCCTATATCTTATGCCTAAGACTAATGCATATGTTTTTAGTATGGCCTAGTGCCCTGTGAAAGTCACAAAATGCATTTTGGTCATATCCCCATGGAAGAGGCTTTGATGGATCAACTTCTCTGATAGGAGGTAGAGAAATGATATTACATTCTAGTAGTTGTTATAAAACTCTAGCTAGAGAAACTGGTAGATTTATAAAATGTCATCAAGGAGGTGTTAATAATGTGACTCTCTGTGGGAGCTCTGAAGCCGCATTGACTGTTTGTTGAGTCTATCCTTTGCTATCATTAAACTTGACCTTATATGGGACTTTGTTGTTACTCTTATTAGTTGTATCTGATACACTTGTGTACTTGAGTTTGCCCATTGATATGAGTTTGATTTCTCATTCTTTTAAAGTGTGACACAATTCAGTGAAAGAATAGAATATTTTGAACATGATTGTCTCATGCAAAATTGGTAGAAGACTCTTTTTGAAGTGGTCCTGTAACTCCTGATTTATCATAGGGTAGTCATCTTAGCCAATATGGTCTTATATCTGAGAACATACTCGATTAGAGACTCATTTGACTTTTGTTTTTGTTGTGCCACCCTATCATCGATGTTGATACTGAAGTGTGCTAGAAATATGTTAGCAAGAGGATTAAATGCATTGATCGACTAATTTGGTAGATTGTAAAACCATTGTAGTGCATAATCCTTGAGGCTCCTTGGAAATAACTTAGTTAATAGCCAGTCATTTGGTATATAATCCAAACATGCTACGTGAAAGGCTCTCAAATGTGTCTTTGGATCACCCTTGCCATTGTAAAGAGTGAGCTTAGGTTGTACAGATCTAGGTGGCAAGGGTGTAATAGCTATATGTCACATCAAAGGTGTATGCAATAAAGTGACCGAATCCAATGCCTATGTAAATCTAGTGGTACTTTGCTCAAGATGTTTCACTTTGGATTGAATAGATTGAATCTCTTGTACAAGGGCTAACACATCAGGAGATAGGGATGTACTAGCTACAACTGGTGACATAGAAGAAGGTTGGGCTGCTATAGGTGGTTGTTGTGACAGTTGTCCCCGTAGTGTCATGTGCAACTGGTGTTTCTGTAGTTTGAGAGAAGATTGACCATTGGTTGCCTTTTGTTATTCCTCTTGTAGTATTATAATCATGTCATCTTGCATATCTAGGTGTTTGGTTAAGAGTTCTTGAATCTCTCTTTTATCATTTTCATCAAAATTGGTATATTAGGTTATTGTACAAATAGGAAAACAATTTGAAATGTATTTGAATTTTTTTCAATAAGTTGTGATAGGTAACATGTTAAAACTAGAAATTACTGGATAAAATAAACACAAAAGTCTAAAATAGTAGTTTAGAATTCGTGCAAAAAAGGATACGAAGCTCCAAACATGTAAGGTGATAGCTCAGAATGCAATAGGACCTAGTGTATGCACCTATGGATTTTTTCAGGAATATTATTTGCACAATACTATGAACTTTTGAATTTCAAAATGATTTTTTGATTTTAATATTCAATCAAAATTTTTAGAAAATAAGAGGAATATTTTAGAAAATGACTGGAAATTAAGTGATGTAACTAGGGTTTGAAAGGATTTTTTTTCAAAATTAATACAATAATTTGACAATTTTATTAAGAATTAGTAGATTTGACTTGAAATATATTAGGAAAATTTTGAAAATATTTCTAAAATTAGCAAAATATTTTTCCTAGTGGTCTGGAAGTGGTTTCGTGTAAAAAAGACCTAGTATGTGGAAACTAAAGTTTTAGTGAATTATTGAAATATTGCACTTAAATTTGTAGTTTATTGATTTTTAAATTCTGAAAAAATCATAAAAATATGGTAAAAAATAAAAAATAAATAACCCTAGGGCTTTTAGGATTTTTGTGCGAAGATTTGAAGTAAGTTGGGTTCACCAAATGTTTTAGTGTTCTTGGGAAACTATAGGTTTAATTTCCTAAATAGTAAAGGGGTCTAGGTTAAGGGGAAAATTAGTAAATAAATGTGCCTTAATTAACTTACTAATTTATTGAATCTAGAAGTGCTTAATTGGTTTCTAAAAATAGCAAACAAGGGGATAGAGAGTGAACTTAGTTAATTTCTAGATTGAGACAGAAGATTCTGGAACTACAAATTACTGAGTTGATTGGGCAGATTATCAAAAATACGAGCTAAAAGTCTATTTTTTGCCTAGATAGTAATGTTAAAAATTAGACACTTGGAGGTCCAGTGTTATAGTCCTATTTTTAGTGTTATAGTCCCTTTTATTTGCTTCTTCTAAGATTTTTGGGTTCTATTTTGATACTTCAGGAGGCTTTATGTCTGGAATCTCAGGTCTCTATCATCCACAAAGCTCCATGTATAACTAATTCTATCTTCTAGGGTCCTAATTCCTCCTTAGGCTTGACATGTGGTCTTGAATCAGTTAGAAAAAGGGGTTAGTGTGTATTATGCACTGAACATATGATCACACCCCATGTGTGGGCACACTGCCTACATACCAATACTTCGAGGAGGGATCAAGGCCAATGTAGTTCTCCCAAATTGAATGTGTATTGTGAAATCATGTGTATTCAATGCAAGTATTATGTGAATTTGGGAAAGCTTGAGATGACTCGTGACTTATGCGGGAGCTTGAGTAGGCTAAAAATAGTAGTGGTTGGCTTTATGCAAAGAATAAGAAGATTTGCTTGAGTGTGCTTAGTGTATTTCCATCTCGTGCCTTTTGAATGATTTCCAAACCTTATAAATGACCCTTGAATAGGCTTTTATAGGGAAATTAATGATCCTAGGTTAGATGACTTCATGTTAGGCTAACAGGGAAAAAGATAAACATCTAGGAAAATTTGACTATTTGAGGTTAAGAGTGACTTGGACAATAGTATTACAAAGTGGACACCCTAGGGTCCAACACTATATTCAAACTTATGGTGCTATTATCCAAGGGGATAGGGACCTTAGGGGACATGTTTGTGCCTAGGAGAGGAGTATGGGGAAGTTAGGGTTTATTTAAGAAGTCTTTGGGTGACTGGGAAGTAGTGAAAATATGCCTAGTGGGTTATGCAAGCAAGCAGGAAAGACCTATGGTTTTGAAGTCACAAGTCATGCTCAAGTTGTGAAAATTGCATTTTTATGTGATGACAAATTCTAAAGTATCATTAGTCTCCATCATCTCATGTTTGGGGAATGGACAATTAAATAATTTTAACTTGTGATTTCCATTATTCTATGGTCTAGGCTTCTCTATAGGGGTGGCCAATTTGATAATGTTGTCATCAATAAGATCTTGTATCTTATGTCTTAATTTGAAGAATGTGTTTGTATAATGTCTTATAATTTGATGATAGTCACATTATGTATTGCTATCATAGTTATTTGCTGTGGACTTGTTTGGATCAAGTTCTTATGGAGGAAGAATAGTAATAAGGTTGCACTCAAGTATCTTCTTTAGTGGTATGTGAGGAGGTGATGGTAATCCATAAATTGCCTCTTTAGTGGAGTTGTTAATTGATTGATTTGTAGGTTACAACATTACATAAACTATATTTTTTGCCTTAATATTTTTATTTGTTGATTTGACCTTGTAGCTTGGTTTGCTTTGAAACTTCATTCTTGAAGTAGTTGTAGGATTAAATGTATAATTGAGTTCATTCAAACCTATGAGCTTAACTTCTTTGTCCCTATTGTGTGGCATAACTCATCAAAGGATTTGAATCTCTTGAAGATAATTGAGTCATGGAGTGGTGTAAGTAAGATTTTCTTGAATATGTCTTATAACTCTTTTTTAGTCATAACATAAGTCACATTGACTAGCATATTATTGTACCAAAGTATAAAATCAATGATTATATCATTTTATCCTTGCTTGAGTTTATAAATTATAGCTTCTCATCAATGTTGATGGTGAAATGTGCTAAAAATTGATATGCCAAAGGGTTAAATTATCTTATGGATTAGAGGGGAAGATCATAAAACCATCACAAAGCATGGTCATTAGGACTTACTACAAAAAACTTGGTCAATAGTTTTTCATTGTATGCATAATCTAATCATACTATGTGGAATGATCTAAGGTGTTGTTTTGGGTCATCTTTACCTTCGTATCATGGAATCTTGGGAGCTACAAATCCTATCAATAAAGGATAATTTGTTATCTCAGGGAATAAATGGTTATGCAACAAGTCATGTGAATCCATGGAATGATTATATCTTGATTCACCTTGATCTAGTTGTAAAAACTTAGCATACAAAGTTGTAATAATATGCTTAAGGGAATGTGCAGTTTACAAGGTTGGTGATGTACCATGCATAGTCATCATATGATGGGTAAATTTTACCAACATGGGAATATGTATGGACATATAATAGAAGCCTTATGTTTCCCCCATACCATAGATGGATATTTCATATGTCACTATAGGTGTAGACATAGGAATAGGCCCAATAGTAGAGGTTTGAACACCTAAAGAAGAAATACTAACTCAAAAGTGTGGGTTGACAATGATAATTGGGTCTTATTGTTGTGCATTTGGTGTATTAAGATTATCTTGGTGTGCAGCATTACATGTTAGGATTAATTTGATTTTTCCACCCATTTCTTTAGGACATTGATGGAGTCCTTAGTGAAAACTGGACAAGGCTTTGACTTGGTTAGGATCTACCCCATTAAGTTTGTTGGTGGTAATTTTTGCTAAGATGGCATAATGATGAATCTTATGGTCAACAGAACGTGGGATAGAGTCCCTCCTCAATGATAGTTGAGGTTACCTTTATGGAAAGTTGGAAAGGTATAGAAAATAATATCTACAATATGCACATTCAAAATTATTTGTTCTTTTATGGGGTTTGTGGAATGCTAGAAAAGAATGAGATGAGATAAAATGTGGAAAGCTTTAAAAGAACGAAGAAGTAAGAAAAGAATAAAATATAGGGGAAAAAGATACCAACACAAAAATTAGCCTAGATAACTAAATGAGCAAGAAATACATACTTCAAATGACCGAATGAAGATATCATTAGAGAAGTTTTGAGAAACGAAGTTCTGCAAAAAATCTTTGTATTTAAGGCTAGAAATAAATGCAAAGTTTTACTTCTTTTTTTGAGTAGGGTTTTATTTCGCATTAGTGAAGGCATGAATTAATTAACTAAATGTAGAAATTAATTAATTTTGATCATGTTTTTAATAAAATAAATTAAAATTTTTGAATTAAACCATTTTGTATAAAAGAAGAAATGAGAATTGAATGTATAGTATTCAAAGATAACTCACATGTTCATAAAGGAATCTGAGAGGCAAAAAGATCAACTAAAAATCCTTTAATTGATTCTCTTTATACAAAATACAAGTCTTTCTTTTCTTCTCCTTTTTCAAAATATTATTTTGTCAAAAAGTCCATTTCTACAACTTACAATTGTATTTATAACAAATCTTTCATAACTACCTCTATAACTAACTTCCCCATTTCAAGTTGCACTTTTAGTTTTTATTTTTTTTAACATTACATTTCAAATCGTATCTTTTTATTATAACTTAATGTTATAATATCACATGAGACTTTAGTTTAAAAAGTGCAACACATAAATAGAAGTAGAGAGAAAGTCTAGGTAGAGAGAGAAAGTTGAGAACGTTTATCTGCAGTTGACTCTAGTTGTTGCTAATCTTGTAAGCTTTTCAATCTATAAGCGTTGTATTTATATACTACCAATGGTATAGACTCATGTTTAGAATCCCAATGTTATTCACCTTGTCAACCATCCCTTCATAACTTTATCAATTTTTGTTTCATTCTAAAAATATTTGGCAGATTTCTCCATTGTGCTGAGATTGAAATTTTCAATGTTAAAAATTTCTTCTTTGATCATATTTGTGAATTGTTCCTTTATTTCTACAGTTGATAGAGGTGTTTAATTTTTTTATTTGAATACATCACAATGGATAGCAAAGATATCAACTTGAATATCTCCCACAAGATCATAATATATTTTGTTATAGTTTTGCAAATCTTTCTTGGCTTCTTCTAACACCAATAATTTCCATTCAACACTTTGTACTCATAATTTAGAAATATTTCCTTCATCTATGTTAAAAATTTGTTTCTAAAAATATAACCTTGTCATCAATAGAACCACCTCTTGCAAATCCTTAATCATAGTGTTCCATAGTTCTTCTTTAGTCAACAAAGCAATTTATTCAATGATATCTTTTTTATCACCTTTAACCAAAGAACATATTTTTTGATTTTTATCAATAAACTTGAGACCATCTACCATAAATTTCTCAACCCAACTCTCGGTGACCTTACCATAGCTCTTATGTTTTTTGAGCTTTCCAATAACCTCTTCATATGTGTTTCTATTAATATATGAGGGATAAATTATTTGTAAAGGAGTAGAAACTATTGGTTATCACCTTCTTCAAGAATTGCCTTTATGTAGTCAAAAAGTGTGTGAACATGTTCCTCAAGTTGTTCTTGAGTTTTTTAATTCTCATTTGTTCTTTTTATAAGAGCGATAAAAATTATTTCCAACATACTAATATATCCTTCAATTGTTGACTTACTAAGATAACCCTGAGTCACACTATAGTCAGAAGGGGTCATTTCAACTTCACTCTTATATGTTATTGGCTTTTCCACTTATACACACACACACACACACACACACACACACACACACACACACACACACACACACACACACACACACACACACACACACACACACACATATATATATACACACACATACATATTACACACACACACACACACACACACACACACACACACACACACACACACACACATGTGTGTGTGTGTGTGTGTGTGTGTGTATACACATGTATATATATACATGTGTGTGTGTGTATATGTGTGTGTGTGTGTAGAATAATTAGCCACAAACCTATAGGTTATTTTAGCTTTCTTTTGGTGTAGGAGATTTTAATAATTTTGAAAAAACATCAAAACTTGGTGCAATAACCTTAACCACCTTTCTTTTATATGGCATCAATTATTGCAACCACGTTGAAGGTGGGCCTCTTAAAGAAGGAACCATTTATGAAATAGGAACATCTGAAGAAGGAATAATGGGAATATTTGGTAGTGGGGGTTGAGTTACAACCTTAGAATCCCTAGGAGCAATAGAATCTTTAGTAAAGATAACTTGTTTTGGAGGTGAAGATGGATGAGGAGGTGGAGGTCGAATACGTGGAGGTGGAGTAGAATGAGGTGGATAAGATGTTAGAGAGAATGCTGAGGAGGGGTTGAAAAATGTAGGGAAGTACCTTCTAAGGTGGGAAATTATGTTGAAACCAATGGAGGAATAATTGATTTTAACAAATTCGTATTATTGAAACATGTTGGATCAACATTTTGAGCCATGGTTTTTTTATTAACTTGTGTTGCAGCAATATTAGGTTTTTTTATTTTAAAATTATGCCTTGGCTACTAATCACCACCACAAGTTATCTTCAATCCTCGATATTTAGAAGGGTCATCATTGTCACCTCTTCCTTCACCATTATTTTTCTTATGGATTTTTTTATTATACTTGTGTACATGGCCGAAGTGTTATAAATGTGACCTTTGGATTCTACTTCTTTGAAGATTCACCTTTGCCAGAGGGATTCTTAGTTGTTTGTTTTATAAGTATATTATTGAACCAATCTTGTGATCTTTGCATGATGAATGTGGTACGTTATCTCAAATGAGCTATTTCCTTTAAAGACCAATTGATAAAAGGTAAAGCGAGAAATTGAATGGTGTTTTAGAATGTGATATCACTCATATTATTTTCATCATCAATCATACTTTCTAAGAATCATTCAAGTCTGAAATATTTCATTTGTTCCAAATTCATTCGCATATAATCCCTTTTGTTGACTTCAAAGTCATCTTCATAATCTTCCTAATAATATTCATATTCTAGTTGATGATGATGTTCAATCCCATATTTCAATTTATTTTTGACATATTTTTATTTTCAAATGCTATAATTTTTTAATAAAAATACATTGTCAATTTAGAAATTGATTTCTTGATGTTCAGGGTATTTAAAACTAATATGCAAATATAATAGTTGAGGCCAATTGGGAATGGGATCCTAGCTATTTTTCCATATTTGCATAATTTATGCATTACTCCTAACTACTAGTGTAATTCAATCAGAATTATCTTATCATTTGCATATTTTGGTAACATAAAAGGGGCTCCCTCAAATCCCCCAACTCTAAGATAAGTGAATGTAGGGAACTGGATGAGATAGTTACCATGTTTCTTAACCAAAGATGCAGTGTCTTGAGAGGTTCTCTTGGTCGGGTTACCATCTAATGTGTGGACTGTTAAAATTGTGAATGCATCATTAAATATTATGAAATGATTGTTTCTCTTATCATAGGTGATTTGATCATAAAAATATTAAATTGAGTTGTATTGGTGAATGTTTCCTTAGATTTCAAATCATGCCATGCCTTCATGGTTGCAATTACATAGAAAAATACAAAGTCACGAAGAAACATTGAGTTTTCTCCAAACGAGTGAGTTGATCTTGAAAATTATCATTGATTATCTACCCCTAAAAAATGTGTTGCTCAACTTGAAAAATGATAGTACTAAACATGCAGATCCATTTCTAAAATTATTTACTATCTTCATTTCCCATTACCCTATTCAAAAGAGTGAAGATCTTTGATAACTCTTCATTGAAAATAGCTCTAACTAAGGTTTTAGCGAGTCTTTATGCTCCCCTTCTTAGAGGATCCATCCAAATTTGAGAAATCATCTTCAAACAATAATATTTATTTTCATCAAAAAATTGTTGGCAATTGCTTCACTCATTTTCATATATTCATCATGCATAAAAAGTCTGAAGATGGTACTAAGATAAATATTATCTATTTGTGCAATGATTAAATTATAAGTAGAAACAATATTTATGCTATTAGTTTCATATGATTTTGAACACGTAATAACCAAATCAGTACATTGCACTGATGTGGGAAAACCAAGTGCATTTGCAAGTCTACTATCAAGTATTCATTGGGCTATTGAAATTTTGTTTTCATTCTAGATTCTAGTCCAAAAATCTTCCATATCAACATGTCCAATTTGGGAATCATGGATATTTAGAAGATCAATGTGTAGAACTAGAAAAGGTTCATAACCATGACATTCAAATTTCATTTTTACAAATTTAGTTGTCAAGAGAGTGGTTCTAGTAAGGAGTTATAGGTTAGTAATAAGAGGCCTAAAGGAAGGAAACATTTGTGGGTATGGCAAGGATGACTAATGATACACACAAAGGAATAAATATGTGCTATATTTTACAACACAACACAAGGATTGATTAGGAAAACAAAATTATGAATATATGCTTATAATCTAGACAAGTTAAAAGTTTGCACATAATATCATCAACAAGATATAAAACATTTGTTCAGAATAAAACCTAGGTAATAGGCAAGAAACCAGCAAGGATTTATGATAAATGTGCCAAATATGATTTTCAAAATGAATACTTGGATATTCAACTCAACAAAGGGTGACTAAAAAAATTCACGACTAGGATTACAAAGAATTAAACAATGACTAACTCCATGTTCTTTTAATTCATGGTTTTGCATCATAGTATGAGCTCTATATTCATTTTATAACTACCATGTAGACATGAAACAAGTAAAAAAACTTTTTAAATAGTTTATCGGATCAAGGATATTCAAAAATCCTTATTTTTTGTGAATTTTTTATGCAACCCAGGCATTTCAAGTTTCTCGAGAACTAATAAAACAAATAGAATAGGTTCAATAAGACCCAAAAACACTTTTTACTTAGTGATATAACAATTTAAATGCCTCTTTTATGAATTTACAGACTAAGATGGAGCTTTTGATACTTCTTGGAACATGATAAACTACTTTTGAAATCCTTGTAGACTAAACTGACAAAACCATTGCTTCTTAAAACAAATGAAATTGTTTAAACAAGCCTTTGAAGACTTTAGCAACAATTTTGAGATTGACGGGGATGAAAGAACAAAGTGAAAAATATTATGGAGACCTTTTTGGGCCTTTTTAGATTTTCAAGATCACAATGAACAACTTTATAAAATTCCTTCTAGACCCCAATGAGATTTTTGGCAATATTGGGAACAAATGGAACACATTGAACAAGATCTTCGCAAACCAAAACTAAAAAATTATCTTTATCGAGAACAAGTGGAGCAAATAAAAAATATATCTAAGACCTTTTTAGCCTTTTCAGAGGTTCCAAGAACATAGAGAACAAGCCTACTAAGCAAAGTGGAACTTTCAGACCTGTTATGAATAGATTTGACTAATGAACACTTAGAATTATTTTAAAGAATTTTGACAATGCATTTCACCTTTTACAGTTTGATTAGGTCCAACGAGAAAAAAATGAACTAAAATGTCTAGACCAAAATGATGCTTTCAAATCATGTAGGAAAAGAGTGAACTAATTTCACTTCAACCTTTTGGAGGTCACTAAGAAATGATGATTTTGAAGCTCAAGATCAACTTTTTAGACTAAGTGTAAATAATTAAAATTTATTATTTTGACTTAGTCTATCGAATGGAATGAAAATTGGGAAGTTTTGGGAACTTCAATTTTCAATATAATAGTTGGCTTTGACTAGGTGACCACATTTTGATAGGAATGTAGGATACCTCTAGATATTTTGTTCACTGGTGCCTTCGACTTTCTTTCCTAGTCCGACCAACTAATAAATAGTTTGCCAATCTCAATCATATGATAAATGAACACATGTTGTTGGGATAGATTATTTTATCTATAAATTCTTCAAGTTCTAATCTAACTGATAACAAATTCACCAATCTCAATCATATGAGAAATGAACACATGTCATCAGGACATATCAATGCTTAAGATTTGGACTTGTAGACTCACTTGTTCAAATGGATAAGCTAAGACAAGACTCATACAATAATGATTGAACGTGGTCAATTTAATGCAAAGGGAAATACAAGAAGCCAAGGATTTATATGGACTACGTGATTATGGTCCATTTGTTAATGAGGTTAATCCTATCATAAAAATATCCTTTGACAGAGAAGGACCAAGAGAGAAAGACATAGAACACCAAAAAAATGAACACAATATAAAGAATGAAAAAGACAAAATGGAGAAAAGAAACACAAGCAAAACACGAAACTTGCCTATTTACATGAAGGGGACATCCTCATTTCAATTAAAATAATGTTTTAGATATTGCCCATTGTATGGTAGAGGAAGGTGTGTATTATCTCTATAAGCCAAGTAGAAAGTGTTGTCACCATATAAATGTTGGATTCTGAAAGGACCCATCCACAATGAGTCAATATTTTTGTGACTTCCTTTCGATTCCTATATTTTATCCCATAACAAGACCATATCCCCAACCTAAAAACCTTTTTTTCTAGTTTTCTTATCGAATAGGATCTTCACTTTTTTTTGGTGTTTGGTGATTCTATCAATGACCAATTCTCTTTCTTCCTCAAGTTTATTCAAGATATAAAATTCTCTTATCTATAGAACACTAAAAATTCTCATCCTCAATTACCTTTGCCAATTGTAGTGTAGGAAACTCTAATGATATTGGCATGGTGGCCTTTATCTCATATAACAAGTGAAACAGAGACATCCCAATAACTCTTTTTCGAGTAACAATCTACCCAAAGTGCATCATACATAATGTCATGCCAATTCCTCTGTGTTTAACCCTAAATTAGATTGAGGAATCCTAACTTAGTATTAATAGTGTTAAGAATATAGAAATGATAATGCACAAGGGTGATAATCAGATCGATAGTATGCCAATTGGGTGTTAAACACAAATATAAAAATTAGAATTAAGTTGTGCATGTAATTGATAAATAAGTAATATATTTAGTTGGTTTCGATGTTACCATGGTGTTGGATCTAGAATAGGTAGAAATTACTCTGAAAGATGATTCTAGAACAGTCATCAAATTTTAGATATGACTCTTCTGGAGCTTTGGACACTAACATCAGCCTAAGATGGTTGCATTGACACTACTATATGGGTTCGACGTAAGTGTCTTTATAGAATATCTACTATAAAAGTATGTGACCACCTAGATGCTTTTGGGTTTATCTTTTCCTTCATTCTAGTGCATTTATTTTTAGGTTAAAGACTATTACTCTTCATGAATTTGTAAAACCCTAATTTCTCATCTTCATGGTGACCTTGGGGAAAAATGGGTTAGTTGGCACATGGTGTTATGTTAACCTTAAAGACCCTTTTTTAGTGAATGTTGCCTACATAGCCAATAATCTGAAGAGGGCCTCAAACTGATGTAGTTCTCCCATATGTGTCAACTTGTGTGTGAATCATATAATTTATGTAAAATAAGAACAATAGTGACCTAACTTATAACTTAGAAAATCATGCTCTTGGGCTACTCTTTTAGTATATCATACCTGTAGATGTGTTGTTTTTATGACTGGTATAGAAATAAGGAAGCTTTACTAAATTGAATGCTTGATAAGAGTGCTTTTGATAAGTTGCCTTGGTCTCTCTTGGTATTTTATAGGTGAGGAATGAATGAGGGTTGATCTTGTATTTATATCAATCCCTCTAGATAAATAAATCACATTAAAACACTTATGCCAACCATTAGGATAGTTTTATTTGCAAAATAGATGACTTTAGGGCATTGGACACTTACATCGGGTCAAGACACTAACGTTGACACTAGTGTTTGTCTCGAACGTTAGTGTTCAGGAAGCAGGAAGGTAGGTACATGTTCAAAATTTGTAAGAGTGGAAGATAAGTACATTTTAATAATTATGGGCATGTGTCATAACATAAGAATGGTTGGACTAAGAGATAGGCTAAGGGGCATAAGATAGAATTGATGTGATACTTACAGAGTAGGAAAGGTCCATAACTAAGAGGAACGACCAAGGTTTAAGTTTGCTAAGTGTACAAGACTAAGGTGCTATATAATCCATAAATATTGTCTACATTTGCCCCCTTTAATCTAGTAATAAAATTATTAGTCTAAAGGAAAGGAATGCATTCTTGGGTGTGTAGAACACACTTTGCATTTACATGTGCCAACTTGAGTGATTTATTGGTGACTGACCTATAACCAGTAGCATGTTATAGTATATAATCAATACATATAATTTGGGATTGAGAGTACTTGAAATAGATTGAAATTAAAAGAGCAAGGTTTAGGAATACACATGTGTGTCGATGCAACCATCTTTCTTATTGGCAAGTTGATTTGAAAAATATGTATCATTTAATGATATGAAATTGAGATTAGGATAAATATAGATAAATCTTGAAAATGCATATATCCAAGGATGACATATTCAAATGTCCATACAACAAATAATGACATATATAAATGTCAATGAAAGCGTACATAGGCATGGGGATGCAATAAAAGGAACATATTCAAATGCTTGAAAAATGAATGAAATAGCAAGGCAATATACTTAAGGAAGTGCATAAATTAAAGCATAAACAACCAGCATAAACATGTCACAGTAGCCCATAGATCAAATGTGTTAGGAAAGAATATAAAGTGAATAGCATTTTAAGACCATGTGTAAGATATAATCATGGATAAAGGCATGTGTGAGTACATATGTAATCTCAAACATGATAATGCAGAGTGATCATCAAATCATATAACATTTGTGTATCAATATCAAAGAAGTGGATGCCCCCAATGTCTACATGGCATGAGTAGAGGGTAGACCTAACATCCGAAATAAGAATAGATCGTGTATTTGTGTATGCATATATCACACTCAAATAGAAGTGTGATGCATGTGTGTATATGTAGGATTAGCTGAGTATGTAATCTATCAACATGAAACTAACACAGATGCCAAAGGGTCAATAGAAGATGTAGGCATGATTTTTGGATTTTTGAATGTTTTTTTAGTGTTTTTGGTATTTTAGAGTGTTTGAAAAGGAGAGATCATCTTATGATGCCATCTAACAGATGGTCATAGATATCTTCCTAATGTGAACCTGGTGTAATAATCTTATGACATTATTGAGGAGCACATATAGATTCAATATATGTCATAGTAGTATCGATGATGTTCTACATATGTAAAATAAGATTTTATGGTCATGAAGCCGTAGTAAGAGTAATAGGAGTAGTGGTCCGTGGAACCCATCATTGAGTGTTATGTGATTTATTTATAATAATAGTAATATGAACATGTGTAGGTGCTTTGGATATTTTAACATGGTGCATAGTATATGGGGATTCAATGGAATCCACCGTATGTCTCTGATGTAGTGGTCTCTCAAGTACTGGCCACCTGGTAAAGGGGATTGCATGTTTCTTACCATTTTATGATGAATGTGCCTTAGTAAGCTTTATAGTTGACTATATAGGTATAATTATATCTTGTTCAATAAGATGCTCATATGGGATTCCAAAAATTATAACTACCTGATTGGCATGAATGTATTTAACACACCCATGCATTATAAAAGGTATTGTTTGAAGTGTTTGGATCCAAGGTCTCCCTAATAACATATCAAAGATTCTTGTGGAAGGTAAGATTAAAAATTTAGTAACCACATGTGTGGGACCAACTTTTAAAGGTAGGTCAATCTCACCAAGAACCTTTGGGGAGGTCCCATAGAACGCTCTAATTGATCTAGTAGAAGGATGCAAATCATGATGAGTATAACCCAAGTACACAAGTAGTTTTATGGTGAAAACATTATTGCCTACACCATTATCAATCATAACACTATGTATAGGGTATTTACAAGGTATTCTTGAATGAATAATCAATATCAGATTCATCATCCTTAATCTCACTATCATCAAAAGTAATAGAGGGTCTCTGAACCGTAAGAGGTATGTGTTTTATGTAAGTACCAATAATCCCTTCTATTGGGTGTCCATAATGTGGTGGAGGACGATGTGTATTATATGCTATTTGCACTTATGGTTCCTTCTTAGAGTGGTCTTGCAAAGGATTGTTAGATATTTTATGTTTTTGGTGATCATTAGGTTATGAGCCCGATTCCTTCGAAAGATCCTCCAATGTATGCTTTTGGTCATCGTTAAGATCTTGGATTTTTTTTTTTAGGGTAAAGCATCTGCTTATAAAATGCCCTAGTCCCTAATGATAATCACTATAAGAATTCACATCATATCCTTTGGGTAGAAGTTGACTCATATCAACCTCGATAGAATGAGGGAAAGATATAAACTAACACTCTAGTAACTTGTCACGATTTTTGAAAATAGATAAAAAAAATAGTAGAAATTCAATTTTTAATTAACGGTTAATTTTTATTGAAATGAACTAGAAACCATCATCATCAAAATTTTGAAAAATTCAAAAAATTTAATTAATTAATTAAAATTTTATGACTAAATTGATTTTTACCCCGAATTGTTTAAAAATGCATTTGACTTCCCATGCAAAAAACCGTTAGCATTCCTCATAATTTGCAAAAATTGTTTAGCTTTTTATAAGTTATACAAAGACATGTTGCTTTTTTAAAATTTATGAAAATAGCAATTTCCTTTTTCTACTTGGTAAAAATTGCAAAATCAATTTTGTGTTCTATGCAAATTATAAATTTATTTTCGATCTCCATACAATTTGTAATTTTGTTTTTAGTTCATGTGCAATTTTCAAAATATTTTTCAGCGCCCGTGTAATTTACAAATTTGTTTTGGGTTTTTGTGCAAATTATAATTTTCTTTTAACAATTCCGATTTAAGTTCACGTGCAAATTGCAAAAACATTTTAAAACTTCATGTAAATTGCAAAAAAATATTAAGTTTCCCTTTTCCATGTAACTCAAAATTATATTTTTGCAAGTCATGAAAATGCAAATCACGCTTCCCTAAATCATGCAAATACAAATTACATTTCAAAAAGCCATGCAAATGCAAACTCCCACATTGCAATTATATTTTTCAATGGTGTAAATTGTTATTGAAAATCGAAGTCTCTTTTCCCAACTTGCATGCAAACTCATTTAATTTTTTCACTAATCATGCAAATACGGTTATTTTGTGATGTTAAATGAAGTTTGTCTTCCCTTCAAAAAAAAAAATCTTAATTTGCATGCTCAACTATATCAATTTTAGTGATTTAAAAATTAAATTTCATTCGTGTTTTAGCCGTCATCTACGGAGAAAAAATATTTTTAAGCTTACCAAAGAGAAGTGAATAAACATAAAGAAATTATTTTAATTTCTTCCTCAACCAAAAAAAGGCAATGCAAGAATAAGAACTTTCAAAATAAATATTTTCATTCAGCGAATACGCTGTACAAATCCACGAAGGTTTTCAAAATAAAAAGCAAAGAACAAATTTTTTTTATTGTTTTGCATTTGTCAAGTGGCTATGGAGCGACACTAAAGGGAGATTGAAGGAGTTCTAAAATCCAAGATTTTGTTTTCATCTACCGAGTTAAATGGTACGACCTGTTGTACAGATTTGTAAAGGAGGGTAAATATGCAAAAAAAATTATAATCTTTTAGCTTTTTTTTTTCCTATTTCCTCTTCCACCCAATTGTATAACTTACCCATGAGTTGAATTTTAGCATTTTAATTTTTTTTTTTCTAATGAACTGAGCAGTACAGTTATCGTACAGCTATCCATACGCTTAGTAAATAAATAGAGTTCTGATTAAAAAAAAGAGCAAAGTGTATTTATTTTCCTGATTTCATTTAGCTAAGCTAGTAATATGACCTAGTTGAAAGCATTTTCTAGTAGTTTTAAACTTCTTTTTGGCTTTTTCCATCAGATATTTGTGTCGTACGACCACTATACAATACCTAGAGAAGATAAATAAATTAAAAAAAGGAAAATTCTTTTAATTTGAAAAATTAAAAAATTTCATTTTGCCATACGGTCAAAGTTTGGAGTGGAGGAAGATGTTTAAAAGGTTGACAAATTTTTGATTTCATGTGGGCAAAAAAATGGATTTTATAGAATTGGTTAAAAAGGGGATATAAAATTGATGAGGGCAGATTTTTTTTTTAATTTCTATTTATGATTTAAAAATTGCATGACCACGTGATGCCTTTGAAGAAAGAAAACTACATTCCTTAGGAAAAGCTGAAAGTTTCAAAAAAAAATATATTTTTACTTAAAAAATTGTGTAAACTTAAAAAAATTATAGGGTAATTTGTTTTCACTAAAAATTTGATAAAAGCTATATTTCTTTTCAGTAACCTCAAAAAAATTAGTTTTTTGTAAAAAACAATTGGCAATTGATTTTTAATATTTTAGTTTAATCGAGAACAGGGAAAATATTTAAAAAATTAAAATTGAAATTTTCATAATTTCTTCAATCCATTTCCATTGGTCGAAAAAGGTTTACTAAATAAGTAACATAAAAAAAATTTATAGGTGCAGTTGTAAGCAAAAAAATTGGTCAAAGGAAAGTTGAATTTTATACAGATAGCATTAAAAACACGTTGGGGTAATTTGCACGAACAACTTGTGAGTACAGACTTCCATTTGTAATTTTGCTATTTTTTCATAAATAAAAAGCTTTTCTACAAATATTTCAAATTATCAGTTTGTTTGTAAAGTTGATGTCTTGACGTACTACTTTAGAAAAGTAATTTTAAGTAAAGACAAAAAAATTATGAAGTATTAATTTCAGGACATGACACCTCCTTCACCACTAGAGTCTAATGTTGGAAATATCACTAACATCAATCTAGGTCACATTGACTTAGATGAGTTTTGAGAAAGAATGAACCCATTGTATAAGACGGATTTTAGTCAAAGTATTTGTGACAGTGGATTGACATAGGTGGCAGTATTATCAATGTCAGTATAGTCACTTGAGATAGTTTTGGTCGTGGCAAATAACTATAACTCAAAGATAAGAGAGGTAAGAGATCCATGGGGGGAGTTAGTAGTGAGTTTTATTCTCGAGTAAATTAACAATGTTTTTTGCCTTCTAGATCATGAATCTTTTATGCATTCAACCCTCGAGTCCTTCCAAAACTTTTGGGAAGAAAATAGTATGGTGTGTGCTTGCTAAACAAGTCAATAATGCATGGTTGACTAAGCCAAAACATTCCTCCACATGACTTCAAAAAAATCTTACAAGATCTGATTTTAAAAATAAGATAAATAACATGATTACATTGTTGCATAGGAAAGTGGAAAATTAAGCAACAAAGAACTTTCAGACATGGATGTACAAATTCATTTATATCATCCTAAAAAATAAGCAATATATCAATTGGGGGCAGTTGATCACTGATGTCATTCACAAGCAGCACATGGAGGTAAAAATCATGTCAAAATTCTATATGACTTCGTATTTCATTTACGTTATTGTGAGTCAAAGATATTTTGATAGATTGCATATAGTGGATGATTTTGAGAAAGCAATAGTGTATGACTTCTATCCCCAACTGGCATTGAAGGAAAATGTTCATCACTTTAGAAGGGTAATGATTATTTTATTCATTTCATCATTAAAGTTATTTGAAAAGGAACTTTTCAATATGAGAATATCAATTATGGCCACTAAAAAGATAGCAAGATGGGTAACTCGGTTCATATAATTCCTAATATTCAGTTGTTTTAGAATCATTGGTTGTGAAGTTGATCCTTATATGCTCCCATGATATGTCAATGATAAGTGGGCATTGATGGAATTGGCGAGACAACTTGTTGAAACACATAAGTTTCTAACAAGTCGATATAAAATAGGGATCAAATTTCTAATCTCAATCAACAGGTATACTTGCCCTTCATTGATAAATGCCAAGACAGTTGAACAATACATGTCTCACTATAACTTCAAAACATTTGAAAATAAGTTGATAAGCCTTCTATATAGCTCATTATATCTCATATAAATTATCCATAAGTGTTGCCTCTTGGTTATATATTGCATTATATTTGATAGTTAAGGTCTCATCGAAGTAAGAAATCAGTGTAATTGTCTTTTATTCATATGTGATACATTGTTGATTCTCTATCTTATTATTTGTGTATAATTTGAATGAAATGAACACAATTTTGCAAACAGAAATACATCCCTATCGCAGGATCATTTTGAGAAGTTATCAACAGTTTTGGTAACACTTTTTTTACAATAGTTTTAAAGACTTGGTGAAGAACACATTGAGTTATGAAGATCTTTAATCGAGCTCTGAAGATCTACAGCTCCAAGGATGCTCTGAAGACCTGTCCAACCATGCTCTAAAGACACCTAACTACATTCTAAAGATATCCAATTGTACATTATAGATAAAGATAGTAATTCTAAAAATATCTACTATATATAGAATTTACTTCTTTAAATATCTTCTTTTAGACATTACTATCCATAGTAATAGTCTAAAATGATCTAAATATAAGTGTATTTCTATTTTGTAAAATCAGACATAATCTCTTTGGATATATGTTAGTTTTACTCGGTCTATTATTAGTTGAATCAATTCTAATGCCTCCCTATAAGTGTGGGATCTGATTCCTATATCTTCTATTTTAAATAAACAGATTTGGCTATTTAGATCACCAAATTTTATATTCTAATAATAGTCATTTAGATGTGCTTTAAATATATGTCTCCTTCTCATTTTAGGGTAATCAATATATCAGATAATAGAGAATAGAAAACAGAATAGAGAGAAGAAACATTCATGTGTGATTTTTTAGAATTTGTATATGTTCCTTTTGATAATGAAGTATTAATAAAATTTCAGCATTCCATTACATTATTGAGTAAAATTTGATCCTATTTTGAGGAAGGAGCAAGGGACCACTTCTCCTTGAAAATCAGGAAAATTGGTATTTTTAGTTTTTAGTTTAACAGTATATTTCTTTTGATTTAGGTATATTTCATTTTACTGCAAAGTGTAATTTCCCTTTCAATGTAAGTGTGATTTCCTTTTTAATGAAAGTGTGATTTCCATTTCAATTCAAAGTATGATTTCTTTTTCAATGTAAATGTGCTTTTATTAATGTAAGGTTTGTTTCAATTCATTTTAAGTGAGTTTTCTTTATGCAAAGTGTGTCTTTTAAATTTCATGATAAGTTTAGTTTATTAACTCATATCTATATTCAAAATTTGTCAAGAAGCAGTTCAAGTGATAATAAGCAATCAACATTCTCACATTATGAAATACAACACTGTCCTACCCAGTTAGGCATGTTAAGTTAGGACACTGTAATGTCTTACGTTAGATGTTTAAGTAGAATATTTTTAACAAGGGATGCCATAAGAGATATTTATTTAGCAAAAAATTCTATATTTACTTGCTCCGCAACTTTGAAATAGAATCTTATTTGTTTTCCCTAAGATTTAAAGATCAATAGCAGTGTAAAGCCCCAAAATAATGAACTGTTAACTCAAATATCCAACATATCATTACATATAGCCTTGGACACTGGCTCTAGTAAAAAATAACAACAATCCATTGATTGGTTAAGTGAGAAGTATAATGATAACCTATCAGTTTTTATGCCATTGTCAGGGACTCTTAATCAATAAGTGTTAGTGAGATATTATATTAGAGTTATACAAGAAAAATTCAAAAATATTCATATACCCTAAAAACACAAAAAAATATTCCAGGACTCCTTAGATTTATGAACCACTGAAGAGATTCTCAAGGATGGTTTATCTCTAAGGACTCCCACATAAAATAAGAAGAAGAGAGGATTTTATCCTTGTCAGAAAGATCAAGAAGTGAAATAAGGCAATTGAAAGTTGTATACAACTTTTTTTTATTCTTCTCCTGAAAAAGGTTCATCCTCATAAATAGATCCTACAAGAAGAATTTTATTCAAGACATCTTCCCCTATAGGAAGAATTGATCCTGAGAATCCCCTTTCTAGAACAGTCAGATTTGATCCACAAGCTCTACAAGATGAAGATCTAATCACTAATGAAGATTATCTTCCTAAGGAATACCATAGGTTGAGAACGCAAGAAGAGAACTTGGATTGGATTGATAACCAAAGTTGGAAATAAAATATGGGAGACAAACATACACATATGGAAAACCTTGATTGATAGCCTTAATAAGATAAAACTTTTTCCTATCCAATCAGTTTGGATCTTGATGATAGAACCTCTATGAAAAATTTCTCACCATCTATTTTACCTACCTCAGATGATTCAGATCAGTGCCTCTTTGAACTTCAGGTTCTTTGCCAAACGTATGACTATGTCACTGATAATCAAAAGTTGAAGTTATTCTTATCTACACTTAAGGATGTGGCAATGAGATGGTCCATAGGCCTTGAGGGTAATTCTATTACTAGGGAAGAAATGGAAACTGCATTTTTTGATAAATATTAAGATTATTGTAGAGTCAGAGAATGAAAAGAATATTTTTTCAAGATCAAACAAAATTAAGATGAAACCTTAGAAGATTAACTTGATAGGTTTATATTTTCCCATTAACAAAATGGTTACCAACTCATAGAGGAGGTCGTCAAGATAGTGTTTCTTAAAGGTTTAGATGATGATGCACATGATGCTTTGAACGTAATGGGAAAGGGTGACATTGACAAGTTAACCTTTCATCAAATTTTAGCATTATGTACTAACTATTCTAGGACAAGACCTAGCATAAAGAAATCATGGTTAGGAAATCACCTAAAGTTGGCTAATTAATGGAATAATTTGTTAATTTTAAAATAGATATTCTAGAATAATTAACATCCACATTAGATGGTCTCAAATTAAAATCCAATGCCACCAATGCTAAATAGTTGTCAATATATTATCCTAGATGTAGGCTCAAACATACAAAAAAGATTATCCTTTAGATAAGACAGAGGTATGTGGTATTTATGACCTAGATCATGATACTAAGAACTGCAATCATCTTCCTATCATGAGAAACTAGGTAATACAAATAGTATATGTAATTGAGGAAGTGAACTTTATCCAAAAATAAAAAAACTAGTAACCCCAACCTCAAAATCAATTTGGTCCATGATTTTCTCCAAATCCATGGATGACACCATGGGCTGGATAGGTCACACCGCAAATATGGGGACCACTACCACAACCACCACCATGGGGTACTCAAGAATGGATGCTACAGATGTGGGTAATGCCTCAAAATTATTCACAACCCTAGGCACAGTAGCAAAACTAATAAACAAATTGGATATAGTAGTTACCACTTTAATGGCCAAATCAACAATATCAAACACAGAGAAGGTTTCCTTCATAAAAGGCTTTGATGCCTTCACAACCTCAGCCACCACCAATTGAGTAGTATTTTAACCAACCATAGTTACCTTCCCAACTGGTGGCAAATCTTAAGAATAAGAAAAATATTCCTATTTATGGAGCTTATCAAGAAAGTACTATTGCAAGTGGTTTAGTTGAGTGTAATAATGTTCAACTCAAGTCTAGAAAGGTAGTAGGAGATTCACCCATTACCATAATTGAAATTCTCAATGATGAAAACACTCCTATGTCTTCTGTAGTTCAAGAACCAAATGAAGACAAGGTAGAATCCACCATAACTCCAATCACACCTACCACAATTCAAGATGCCCCTGTTGTTCCATTTCTTGAGAGACTTAAGAAAGAAAAATGTAGGGAGTATTTTGAATTGATGAATGGATTAAGAGAGATGAAGATATAAATTCCACTGTTAAGATCCATTAAGGATATTCTTGAGTTGAATCAAATCATTAAAATATTGTGCATCAAAGCACCAGGTAAAAAGAAACAACATCTTAAAATAATTTAGGTGACTGGGAAAATTACTGATTTACTAGCAGGAAACTGTTAAGCACGGGATATACTGAGAGGGGGGTGAATCATATATCATATATCTTATAAAACTTTCCCTTAATCAAATTCCACTTAACCAAATATTTAAAATATGCAATAAAATTGAAACAATAAACACCACACAAGATAAAGAGAGACACTAGATATAACGTGGAAACCCAATGTGGGAAAAACCATGGAGAACAATCTCAAGTATATGAATTAGCACCAACTCAAACAATATTCATAAGCACCAACTTGCAGGAGCACCAACCCCTTTGCTGAGCACCAACACAGCAACAATTCATGAGCACCAACCCACAGGAGTACCAACCCCTTTGCTGAGCACCAACACAACAACAATTCGTAAGCACCAACCCACAGGAGCACCAACCACTTTGTGTATACCACACAACTATCTCTCAATGTTGTTATCTCAACAAATGATAGTTCATTACAACATCTCTTTCCTCTCTCTCACCTTTGCGCTTCTAAGCTAGAGATAATAAATACAAATCATATTCATCTCTCACAAAATGCTCTTCTAAGCTAGATATTACTATCTCAAATCAAACTCTATCTCTCATATTACAAATGGCTTCTCAAGATTTTATTTATAGCTTTCCAAATGACCTTTAGCCTTCCCCTTTTGTGACCCTTCAATCCTCATGGAAAATGGTGTCAAACTTGTATGACCCTTCATATCTTTGCCTTTAAAAAGACATGTGATGACCCTTCATGAGCAAAAATGTTCTCTCCTCTTTTGTCCTTATCTTGGTGACTTTTCGTATTCCTCAAAGTGTCCCTTCATGAGAAATTGTGCCCTTCCTCTTTTGTCTTTATTTTGTGACTCTTGGAATTCTCCAAGATGACTCTTCATGAAAAAATGTGTCACATCCTTCTTTTTTCTTTACCCCGTGGCTCTTTGACTTCTCCATGGACACTTCTTTTATCTTATATGCAACCAAAAATATATTTGTTAATATTAAATAAATATTAACACACCTTAGTCAAGATAGAACTATTACAAACATAATTAAATGCAATGGGGCCTTTATCACCAATATGCTAAACCTTTGACATCAATGACAATATTTTCAACAATCTCTCCCTTTGTCATTGATGGCAACCTCAATCCTGAAATTGCCATATCCTGTCACCTACACATCCTATCATCTAAAAATATATAGTAACTCCCCCTTATTGTAGCAACATGTACCTGTTCCTTTTACCTATTTATGTACATGTACATGTACCTATTATTCTCCCCCTTTGACATCAATGGCAAAGGGCCTCCCTAGAGCTAACACTTAGCTCTCCCTCAACTGATGTTGAACATCAATGGCAGGAAGTAAAGGAAATTACTCCCAAATTCTCTCGCAGATACTCAAATGTGTCTTTTGGTAGTGCCTTTGTGAAAATATCTAAAATCTGCTATGTAGTACTAATATATTCCATCTTAACTTGTTGATCTGCAACCTGCTCTCTCAAGAAGTGATATCTAATGGGAATATGTTTAGTTATTGAATGCATTACTGGATTTTTTGAAATATTTATAGCAATTGTGTTAACACGAAAAATAGAAATAGGATTATCATAATTTACCTTGATATCTTCCAAAGTTTACCTCATCCAAAGCACTTGAGTACAACATAATACTGTTGCAATATATTATGCTTTAGCTATAGAAAGTGATACTAAATTCTGCTTCTTGCTTAGCCATGATACTAAGCTATCACCAACGAAGAAAGCTCCTCTACTTGTACTCTTTCTGTCATCCAAGCACCCTACCCAATCTGAATCTGTATAAGCAACCAAAGTAAAATCTTTACCTGTGGGATACCATAATCCATAATCCAATGTCCCATTAATATATCTGAATATTATTTTCACCAACTGAACATGACAATCTCTTGGAGATGACTGATATCTTGCAACCATACCTACTGTGTGCATGATGTCTGGCCTTCATGTTGTCAAATATAAAAGACTACCAATCATAGATACAGGTGAATCTTCATCCTTGCTCACCTTACTTTCTATACACATAGGTGTGTCAACTGGTGCACACTCCTCAAAACCAAATTTATTCAACATTTCCTTGGCATATTTACTTTGAGATATGAATTTTTTTTTATTTGATTGAAATATTTGCAATCCTAAGAAAAATGATAATTCTCCAAGCATAGGCATCTCAGATTTTTTTTGCATTCTATCAGAAAATTATTTTGTCATCTTTTCAATATTTCCTTCAAAAATGATATCATCAACATATACCACAACAATCAATTGATGCTCACCTTCTGTTTTGATGTAAAGATTACTATCTATCAAATCCTCTCTTGAATTCTTGATCTTGTAGGTACTTATCAAGTCTTGCATACCAAGCTCTGGGAGCTTGTTTTAATCCATACAATGCTTTCTTCAATTTGCATACATGATTACTAATATTCGATAGAATAAATTCCTCAGTCTGCTCAATGCAGACCTCTTCTTAAAGATTCCCATTTAGGAAAGCAGATTTGACATCCATCTGAAATACTTTGAAATTTTTAAACACTACATATGCAAGAAACATTCTAACAGCCTCTAACCTTGCTACTGGTGCAAAAGTTTCTTCAAAATATATTCCCTCAATCTGAGCATATCTTTTACATACTAATCTGGCTTTATTTTTGGTCACTTCTCTATTTTCATTCAACTTATTTCTATAAACCCATTTTGTTCCTATGACATTATGATCTTTTGGTCTAGGCACTAATTCCCAAGTATCATTCTTTTCTATTTGATTTAATTCTTCATCCATAGCCCTAACCCAATGCTCATCGTGTCTAGCTTCTAAAAAAGTTATAGGTTGAATTTCAGATAACAAAAAGAAATTAACTTGCTTATATTCACTTACCATCATTCTTCTAGTGCGAATTCCTTCTTTTATGTCCCCAATGATGTCACTTTCATTATGATTTCTCTGAACATATTTGGATGGAGTCTTGGTGCCCTTTTCTCCTTATCCTTCTCCTCATCTTCATCTGATTCTTCAAAGCCTTCTTCTTTAATGATTTTAGGAATGTCTACTGGATCACTGATTCTTTGTGTTCCATCTTCTTCTATCCTGACACTTGTACTTTCAACAATTTTTTTGGTTGTTTTGTTATAACATTTATAAGCTTTACTTTTTCAAGAATAATCAAGAAATATACCTTCATCTACTCTGGATTCAAACTTACCAAGATTTTCATCGATTCTCTTTATGAAGCATTTGTTATCGAAAACTCTAAAATAATCAGCTATTACTGGTTTGTCTTTCCATAGCTCATAAGGAGTCTTGTCACTATTGACTTTTAATAAAGCTCTATTCTGAATATGCACTACTGTACCAACCACATCTCTCCAATATTTATCTGCTATCTTAGATTCATTTAGCATTGTCCTTGCTATTTCCAGAATTGTTCTATTTTTTTGTTCAACTACTCCATTTTGCTATGGAGTTATGGCTGCTAAATACTATCTCTTTATTCCATGATCTTCACAAAACTCAATAAATTGATCTGACATAAATTCTCCTCTTTGATCTGATCTTAGACACTTAATCTTCAAATTAGTTTCATTCTTAACTAATGCTTTGAATGCCTTGAACTGTCTAAAAGCTTCTAATTTTTTATTTAAAAACATTGCCCAAGTCATACGTGAAAAATCATTAATAAACAACATGAAATATTTATCACCTTGAGTACTTTTAGTCCTCGTAGGTCCACATAGGTCAGTGTGAACAAGCTCTAGCATCTGAATGGTCGAGTACTCTTTTGTTTTGAACCACCTTCTAGTCTGCTTCCCATGTTAATAAGGTCCACAAAGCGTGTTAGATGGCTTTCTAATCTTTGGAATATTCTTAATTGCTTGATTTTTGCTAATGTTGATAAGATTGTCAAAATTTATGTGCCCCATTCTCCTGTGTTATAACCAATTTTCTTCAATCTGACTCAGACATCATTTTTGACCTTTGATGTCTGATAGCAGATACAAGTTATTACCTGTTCTCTAAAAATATACAACCAATACATCTGAATCTTTTCTTCTAATTTCACAACCTTCTGCATAAAAATTTGGTCTATGCCCCTGATCACACATTTGACTTATACTCAAAATATTATGCTTAAGACCTTCTACATATAAAACATTTTCAATTTTAGTTCTACCATTATCTAAATTTAGTGTACCTTTTTTAGCAATTTTGGCAGTAGTATTGTCTCCAAATTTTATTATGCCACCATTGACCTTCTTCAAGGTTATGAACTTGCTCTTGTCTCTTGTCATGTGTCTCAAACATCTACTATCAATGAACCATGGCTTTTATTCATTTCTTGCATGCAAAGCTATCTGGACTAACATAGAATCTTCAGGTTGTTTCTTCTGCCATGTCTGAACTTTTTTCTTGAAAAATGGAGCCTTGAAACTTTGGTCCTTCTTGATTGACTCAAACACGCTTCTACAATACCAAGCTATGTGTCTGAAGTTGTTACACCTATAACAAATTATGGCCTCTTCATCAAAGCTTGATAGAGGAGCAAAAGAGTTGTAGCTTTTGCTTAACTCTACATGACTTTCCTTTTCCTTATTTTTGAGACTGTTAGCTCTTTTTCTAAATTCTAATTTCTTATGACCATATCCATTACAATAAAAATAGTAACCATAAAAATAGGACCTGTTTGTGTATCTCTGACCTGATTGCTTTTTGTAGCTTTGTTCTTTCCAGCGTTCTTTGTTTGAAATGTCCTCTATATTCTTCACTTCTTCCCTTCTTGTTTCCTCTTTTGTAGGAGCTTCAACATAGCTCTTCTTCTTTTCAAAACCGATACCTGTCTTATCTAATATTGCCTTTTGGCTTTCTAATATTTTATTCAGCATATTAGTGTTATTCTCAAATTTTGAATCATTGGCTGCTCTATCATTGATTGTTTTATTTATTTTATCAAAATCTGCTATTAAAGAAGCAATTTCAATAACATACTTTCACATTCTTTTCTTATTATTTTCAATTGTGCCATTTGATATTCTTCATTCTTCTTAGCTTATTCAAAGTGTGCTTGTAGATCTTCAATTATCTCCTTTGACTCCTTTTCATTTTTCTCGATCTGGCGCTTCAATCTTTGATTTTTTTTTCAACAGCTTTTAACTCTTTAAGGCACAAATGAGTTCTCCTTCCAGATTCACTTCGACTTCATCCTCTTCTTCTTGATAAACTATTCTTTTGCTTGTAGAGGCACCTTCATGTATGGTCATCTTGTGCTTTCTCGATCTACCTTCAAGCTATAAAACTTTTTCAAAAAATAACCTACTCTAATAACAATTGTTAAGCATGGGATATGCTAAGAGGGGGGGCGAATCAATATATCATATATCTTATAAAACTTTTTCTTAATTAAATTCTACTTAACCAAACATTCAATATATGCAATAAAACTGAAATAATAAACACCACACAAGATAGAGAGAGACACTAGATATAACATGGAATTTCAATGTGGTAAAAACCATGAAAAACAATCTCAAGTATATGAATAAACACCAACTCAAACAATATTCATAAGCACCAACTTGCAGGAGCACCAACCCCTTTACTGAGCACCAACATAGCAACAACTCGTGAGCACCAACCCACAAGAGCACCAACCCCTTTGTGTAAACCACACAACTATCTCTCAATGTTGTTATCTCAACAAATAATAGTTCATTACAACATCTCTTTCCTCTCTCTCACCTTTGCTCTTCTAAGCTAGATATAATAAACACAAATCATATTCATCTCTCACAAAATACTCTTCTAAGCTAGATATTACTATCTCAAATCAAACTCTATCTCTCATATTACAAATGGCTTCTCAAGCTTTTATTTATAGCTTTCCAAATAATCTTTGGCCTTCCCCCTTTGTGACCCTTCAATCCTCATGGAAAATGGTGCCAAACTTGTATGACCCTTCATATCCTTGCCTTTGAAAAGTCATGTGATGACCTTTCATGAGCAAAAATGGCCTTCCCTCTTTTGTCCTTATCTTGGTGACTTTTCGTATTCCTCAAAGTGTCCCTTCATGAGAAATTGTGTCTTTCCTCTTTTATCTTTACTTGGTGACTCTTGGAATTCCCCAAGATGACTCTTCATGGAAAAATGTGTCCCATCCTTCTTTTGTCTTTACCTCGTGGCTCTTTGACTTCTCCATGGGCCCTTCTTTTGTCTTATATACAACAAAAAATATAATCGTTAATATTAAATAAATATTAAAACATATTATCCAAGATATAACTATTAAAAATATCAATAAATGCAATAGGGCCTTTATCACCAATAATGCTAGACCTTTGACATCAATGACAATATTTCCAATAGAAACATACTTATTCTCAAATACAGAGACCCTGGTAGTCCCATGATGATTGTGAAAATTGGGAACAAGTCCATACCAAATGTACTTATAGATCTAGGTGTTGTCATCAACTAATGATTGTTAAAATAGTATAATCTTTATCCCTCATAAGGCTTCAGCCTACCACTATAATTTTGTAAATGGTAGATCAATCCACTGTTGTCCCTAAAGGAACCATATAAATTGTTCCAATCACCATAAAATCTTAAGAATACCCTATTGATTTCATGATCCTTCAACCTAAACCCATAAAGGTAGGATATCTAATCATTCTTGGAAGACCTTGGTTAGCTACAGGCATAGCACAAATTCACTATATATCTAGTAATATGACCATTTCTAATAGAATTCACACCAAACAAATATCCCTTTATCCACCTGCTAGACCTTCAATGGATCTTACTAAACATATATAAGTGGATCAACTTGAATAAAATTAGAATAATGTGTCTTATTTAGTCACGATTACCATAAAATAACATGTCTAAGAGTTTAAATAATAAATAATATAAGATTTGGACCAAGCCAACCTAACTCCAAAGTTTGATAGCCTAGCTCTAATGTTTGATAGCCGAGCTCAGAAGTCTGAAATCCTAGCTCTAAAGACTGATAACCTAACTCTAAATATTAATAGCTTAGCTTCAAATATGAATAATCATGAATGGGAATAATTTAACTTGACTATTAAGAACCAAAACAATGTCATAAGTTTTCCAAACATGTTATCTGGTCTGTAAGATATCCAACATGCCATAGTTGACTTGGCTCAAAATGAGTAGAATTCATTTTTAAATGATTTTCATTATCTATTAACCAATATTATCTCCAAAATTGAAACATTTTACAAGTATGTGGCTACATTTCACATGATACTACCACATACATGTCTATTAAATGCTTTGATGAGTGAATACAAACAATCAAATTCCATTATTCTAGGTACTAAACAAATTACAAACCATCCTGGTAAACTATTGAATATAAATAGTTGGTTAACTGAACAACAAGAAAGTAAAGTATTTTATGTATAGGTATGACACACAAAATCTTTTAATTGGAATTACAGTGATATGAAAGGAATACACCTCAGTGTCTATACCCATCACATCTACATCGAAGATGTTAGACCAGTCAGACAACCACAACGAAGAATTAACCCAGCCTTGAAATAAATTGTAAAAAAAGAGAGAAAAAATATTGAAAGTTGGTTTTATTTACCCTATATATAATAGTCAATGGGTATCACCCTTGGTCATTGTACCGAAGAAGAATGGAAAATAGAGAGTTTGCATAGATTACAAAGAACTGAATAGAGCCACTATGAGAGATTACTTTCCTTTATCTTTTATCGATCAAGTATTGGATAACTTAGAAAAAAAGTAGTAGTTTTATTTCTTAGATTGGTTCAATGGATATATTCAAATCAAAATAGCCCCTGAAGATCAAGATAAAACTATATTTACCTACCCATAGGAACATTTACTTATTCATTCCTTCCTTTTGGATTGTGTAATGCACTTTTTACCTTTCAAATAGTAGTTTTATCCATATTTTTTATCTTACAAATGATTGTGTGGAAGTATACATGGATGACTTCACTATCCATGGTACCACATTTGATGAATCCTTGATTAATTTGGATAAAGTACTCACCACATGTGAAGAACATCAAGTATCTTTGAGTCATGAGAAGTGTATCATAATGGCTAATGAAGAGATAGTCTTAGGACATCGTATCTCTTCTCAAGGAATAATAGTGGATCCTAAGAATATTGAGGTAATTTATAGTCTCCACATTTCTCAACCACAAATAGATGCCAAAATTTTTTTCAATTATGCAGGATATTAAATAAGATTTATTGAAGACTTTAGTAAAATAGTTGCACCTATGTTTTCTTTGCTAACAAAATATAATGAATTTGTATGGGATAACAAGTGTCAATAAGCTTTTGAAGTATTAAAAAATAAACTCATGACTGTCCACTTTTGAAAGGACCTAATTGGGAACAACCTTTTCATATCTATATTGATGCTTCCAATAATACACTAAGGGCATTTTTAGGACAAAGAGATGAGCAAAGAAAAATGTATGCCATTTATTATATCAACAAGAATCTTACTCCAACAGAGAAAAACTAAACTATCATAGAAAAGGGATTTCTTGTTATTTATGCCATAAACAAGTTTAGGCATTACATTACTGGTTATTAGGTATTTATATATACATATCATTTAGCTACTAAGTACTTAATGAATAAACTAGTCGTAGGTGGGAGAATTATTAGATGGTTACTATTATTTTAAAAATTTGACATTACCATTATAGACAAACTTGGAAAGTATAATATTGTCATTGACTTTTTGTCTAGATTGACTATTACAGGTGAATATAAACTTATGAAGGATTCTTTTCTAGATGAATAATTATTTTTTATATCTACATACTCTTCATGTTTTATAAACATGGTAAATTACTTGGTAACAGGGGATTTTTCTTATTCCTTTACTTTTAAAGAAATAAAAATATTTTATTCGAGCTAGTTCTCATTTCAAATGCTTTAATGACATGTTATTTAAAATAGGACCTGATGATGTACTTCATAGGTGTGTCAGAGAAGATGAAGTATTTGACATCATAAGAGCATGCCATAGTGAACCAGGAGGAGGACATTATTCAACAAAAAGGACCATTCATAATATTCTTGGTGAAGGTTAATATTGACTATCTCTTTACAAGACTATAAAAAGGTTTGTATCGCAATGTGATCCTTGCCAAGAATGGGTAAGCCTACTCTATCCTCAAAAATGTCTCTCCATCCTCAAATAAGTTTAGAACCATTTGAAAAATGGGGTTTGGATTTTGTTAGACAAATCAACCCACCATCTCAAAGAAAAGAGTATTTATTAGTATGTACTGATTATGTTATTAAGTGGGTTGAAGTGCAGGCACTCGATTTTTCTAGGGAGGAAATGGTTGTTGATTTCATATATCAAAGGATCATGTTGAGATTTGAAGCTCCTATATCTACTATTTCTAATCAAGGGCCCCAATTCATGTCTAACATGATCAAGGCTTTTATAGAACTATACCAAATCAATCACTAGAAATCCTCACCATATCACCCCCAAGCCAATGGGCAAGTGGAGGTCACCAACTGAGAGCTTGAAAACATTATGACCAAAATGGTGAACAACATGAAAGATTACGCAGATAGAGTACCTGAAGTAGTTTGGGAATATAATACAACATGGAAGACTACCATAAGATTCTCTCTATATAAACTTGTGTTTGGAAAGAAACCTTTATTTAAAATAAAATTTGAATTGTAGACACTTAAGACAATAGCTAATCTAAAAATTAATCTTGATGAAGCACATAAGGAAAGAATCATGTAACTGGATGCGAGGGATGAACTATGAATGGATGCACTCACTCAAACTAGCATGATCTAGAAGTAGTGAAAATAGTGGCATGATGTTCATATCAGAGAGAAATAGTTTTAAGAAGGTGATTGGATGCTTTTATTTGTTTCTAAATTGTAGCATTTCAAAGGCAAGCTTAGGATAAGATGCTTGGGGCCATACCTAATCAAAACTATTCACAAAAATAGATTTGTTCAGCTTCAACTAATTGATGGTAACCAAAGGACACTTTTGGTCAATGGTCACAAACTTAAAGTGTATAGAAGACCTCTCAACAAGGAAGAATTCATTGAACATAATCAAGACCAATTTGACCTTGTGGAAGAACTTGGTTCTTTCACTAAAGCTAAATGATATTTGTAGCAGACATCCAATAAGGGAGAGAGCTAAAAACTAAAAATTGGTAACTCTCCTTTCAAAATTTAAAAAATAATTATAAAAATAAAAAATAAAAAATATTGAAAAGTGAAAACCAAAAATGACACTTTTTAGAAGAAACTTCTACAATAAATATGAATTGTTATCTTGTCAGCTAGCTTATCTTCTCAAAATTATTTATCCTTGTAGGACACATGGTAAATTTAAGAGATAAGCATGGATCTATATAGTAAAGGTATAGTTGTACTTCATTTCCAATAGGTCAGATATTTTATATTTTATGTTTTGCATGTATGACCATTAGACGAACAACACTTTTTAATATGAATATGTTCTTTTGATGCCATGTGGATGTGACTAAAGTTAGTACCATCTCCAAATTTCAAGATTTGATGTGAATTTATTCTAAAAGACCTTTTCAAAAAGATATGACCTCATGCATAAATCATTATGGATATCATTTCAAGTGCCACCAAGTATGATCTCTCATGCCTTGTCATTGATATTGACCCTAAAAAGTGCTCCCTCATTAAAAATTTATGTGATCCAAAGTGCTTGGCCATAATTTATGCTATAATTTCATGATACCCCTTCAATGTTATTCATTTTTGGATCATATCCCCAATTTTATTGCCTTCCTTAGTACTCTATGTAATTTGGAGCTCATTTTTTCATCGCACAAGCAAGTTACTCCAAAGATGAGGGGTAAGAAGAAAAGTGAACCAAAGTCATCAAAACCTCTGTTACAAGATGAATCTACTAAGGTTATTTTTGAAATGGTGGTATGGCTCAATTTTTTGAAAACATTTCAAGGTTTTCAGGAAAACATTGTCTAGGAATTTTTAGAAAATTTTGATGAAGATCATTCTATAGTATGAAGTGAGCATATTCCTATTGATCCCTTTATTATCAGTGAAATTTTAGGGATTTCTAAAGAAGGTATGGTTGTTATTGACAAATTGAGTTTTTTCAATCTAATTCAAATGTTCATTGATGACAATGAACCCCATCTTAAGTTGTCCAAAACTCCACAAGGCATGACCAGAATAATCATTCAAGATAGTCTTCCACCTTCATAGAATAATGTCATATATTGGGTCATGAAATATCTCACCTATGATGGATAATTCATTATGGTCGGTGGTGACACCATGCGGCTTCTCACTCATTTGAGAAAAGGAGCCACCAGACCTGAATGCTAAGTAAACCTACCATCTTTTCTTCACCATGTTATAATTAATGTTGCCCAAAAATTAAAAAGGGGAACTGGGTCAATCAAACATCATGGTTTGATTCATCTCATTTATCGACACCATTTTATGAAGAAACCTAAGGATGAGAAATCTTGGTCTTTATTTTTGTGAAAATCACTTTAAATTTATGGTAAAAAATCACAACTTCTTTTTTCTCCTCCTCCCACAATAACAAGAACAAAAGAAGGTCCATCTTCAGCACCTATAGCTCTGAAGATGTTACACTGAAGGTCAAAAATAAAAATGAGAGTTTTATCAGGAAACCCTACATCATTCAAATCTTAATAAATTCATTAACTCATTATCTAGGAGAAAGAAGAAAGTGATGTATAGGTAGTTAAAATTTTGGGATGTTTAAGTTCTCCCATAGAAGTTATGGATGTTAAACAGATAGTTGAAGAAACCCCTGCACAAGAGATTATAGATAAATAAGAAGAAATACCCTTACCTTATGTAGTTGACAAGGGTAAATCCCCATTTATATAATAAGCCTCATCTTTTCGTTATCCTATTCATGAAGATGAAGAGTTTCAGCATGCTATGACCCTATCACGACATGAAGAAACCATTTTGAAACAATAGACAAAGCTAGATTTTCTCTAATTGACACTGCAAGGTAAGAACCAAAATTTTGGACATACATATATTGAGAGGGGGGTTAAATTAGTGCCCTTGAAACATTCATTCAATTCCATTTATCATTCATGAACCATTCATTCAAACATATACATCAATCAATGCATAAACAAGCATTCATATAAGTATACAACATATGAACACAAGAGATATGTGGGAAAACCTCATGGAGAATAAAACACATTGAAACATAGCTTGGAATAAATTATTATAATAAATGAATCAATATTTATTTAGGCACCAATGCCACAAGTAGCATCAATCCCTCACTAGTCAAGCACCATCTCAACTAGTCCTTTAACAAGCACCAACTTGCAAGGAGGCACCAATCACCTAGGTGACTCAATACCAACTCAGCCACTGGTAACCTCTGATTAAATTTTTAGACTTTTTTCTCACTCAAATGATGATGATCACCTCCTTTTTCTTTTTACACTCTTTTATCTTTCTCAAATAGTCTATTAGGCCTCTTATCTCAACTAGCCCTCTTCTAGGCAGATTTAGGTCATATGCCTTGGCTCATCATTTATTTAATCACTACTATAAATTCATTATATATTAAAAACACATCTTTTATGGTATTAAATACCTCTACCTGGTTTTCAAACTTCTATTTCATTCGCTCATATCCTCAATTTCTCAACTAGTCAAATTAAGTCTATTAGACCTTCTTCTTATTCTTGACTCTTGCTCTCACCTACCTTGGTTCGTCACAAACCTATCCATAATTTTATAACCATTGGATTATATCAAAAAATATTTTTTACAATTTAAAAAATCACTACATAGGTCCGTCACCACTCATAAAGACCAAAACCATCATTAGGCCTAATAAAGACCTAATGCAATTAGGCCTTCTCAAAGCACATGTTTCACCTTGACCACCATGGAACATTTTGAGCCTAAATAAATGGATTAAAAACTTCAAAAACACTTTAATTATAACCATTAAAATCTCATCTTATGTACCCAACACCATTTATCTCATTTCACTCCTTGAACCACACCATTAGGCCTCCTCACAATTAGCCCTTCTCACTACCAAAAAGTTAGCTTTGAATATATGAAGTATACACTCAAATTTTCCACATAAACATATAAATAAATAACATTGATATAAACTAAATTACCTTGGATTCATCATCATATATATTATACTTCACCATACAAGGTGAAATACCTCAAACAGACCACTTCCATATGCCCACTTAGAACTGCAAATAGGCCTCAAACACCCAGTCAAGAACCTTTGAATTTTCACACCTTAATAGGAATTTATCATGAATAAAAATACATTAAAATTAATTTATGAGACCTTTATAACAATTTAATTTTAATTATATTCTTCAACTATGTGCATAATGACTCATGGACATCATTCTCACTAACATATAAAAAATTGCCTGAATGCTCCAAAACATAGTCATGGAAACTAAGAATTAAAACACCTATGTGAACACCTTTATTAAATTAAAATGGATTTATATGATCCTTAATAATCCTTATAACATTTTTAAATAGATATATTATAATTTACAGTAGCAATATTGGTCTTATAGACCAATCTCATGGCTTCATTATACACAAACCTCATTATGTTAGACAAGTCAGATTGAGATCAACTTTATGCCATACACAAGCTTATTAAAAATTTATATACATTATATATGTGTGTTATATGTATTTAAAAATAAATCCATGCATTTTAATCCACACCTAATTCACTGCAACCCATCCCTAATCTCATTCTCACTTCTTCCTGGTTTTTCTCACTATCTTCTTCACTAGGCCTTTTTAATGATAGGCCAACTTCCATGACCGGTTTAGAATATTTTAAGTATATAACCTGATCATAAAATTATATTATCATAAAATAAAAGTATCACACATCATCATCTAATCATTTTCATGCTTTGACTTGGTCAATCTTGCCTACTACATCAAAAATTTGAGAGACAAAGGGTTTACTGTAAGTTCCACTCACTCTTCTGACAGACCAATGCCACCTGGAGGTACTTAAGAGAATTTAATACAACATAAAATCATCATATTATGTCAACCAAGCCATTATTATCACTTTTTAACCATATCTTCCATATTGAGTCACTGTTAGGGTTTTAGAGAGGGTTTAGACTATCTTTCATTCTTAAAAATCATTCATAAAGCTTAGGCCCTCAACCCAGAAAAAAATATCAATAAAGTTAATATATTACCCTTACCCAACTACCATGAACTAATTGTATCCTCATTTAAATTTTGCACATGTTAATGAGCATAATAAGATCCTTCTCGGGTCTATAATACCTCGTTTTATGCACACATAAAAATTCAAAACCACATTTCATGTTTTCTCCTTCAAAATTTGACCTCAAACTTAGTAAACACACTTGGAATAACATCTCACATCTCTAAAAATTATCTCATTAGCTCTGACACCTTGGAAACTAAACTTGACCCCTCATTATGCCACACTAGGTCTCTTTGCACATCAAACTTTGAACTACAAGTCACACTTAGACCTTGAACACAACCTAAAACCTCTTATAATGTTCTCAAAACCTCATAATCATGTCATAAAACCTAATAAAATTCTCACATACTACCAATATTCTTCTTATAGTCCTTATACTTCTCACCTCAACATGCTACCAAGCCTATGCCTTCTCACTAGGTCTCTTCATGCAAAGACTAAGCCAAGAACTGACCTCAAAACCTCATTTAAAAGATTATATATCTTATACACATATTTAAATAGTATAAAATACCTTATCACATGATCTACCACTAATTTTTGTCATTCATAAATCTTTATAACACCTTAAGACTCCTCATTAGGTCAGGCAGGGTCTAGGACTAGTTCGATTGCATGTTTAGGCTTAAGACCTTACCCTTGAAAGTTTACCTTGAAACTTTCCTGAGTGTTTCAGCACTTCATATAAATTTTTTGGCATCCTTAAACATCTACTCATGTTTGTGTGTATCCATCCTACCATACCACCATCTTCATACCCATGTTCATGACATGGCAATGCTCCTTAAGACTAGTGCTCAAAAGTATGCTTACCTTGTATATTGATCTTGACCTGGACATGTCATCAACCTAAAAATAATTACCAAGTGGCATTCAAATTCTCTCTCAATAGAGAGACAACAAGTTTCCTTTAAATTCTCTCTTGTCACAAGAATCCTTGTAACATCCCACTTCACCAAGCATGACATCAACTTTGACTTTGACATTAATGACATCCATCTTGACCTTGACATCAATGATGACATTTATGCCATAAAACAAATAATAGAAACATACTTCAACAATATCTCCATTTATCATTGATGGCAAACACTTAAAAAAAATTGATCATTCTCATCTCCACAAGTTGAATCTCTTCAAACTAACCTTTGTCCCAAACTAGAACTTTCTCCCCCTTTGACATTAATGACAAAGGGTCAAATATTGACAACTATCTAATCCTTGGCCTGGAACAACACACCTTTTTATCTCCAAACAAGATTATTCTCTCTTTCTTTGTCAACAACTCAACATAAATCAGGCTCACAACCAACTACTATAGATCTTCTTAGCAAACACACTTATTCTTTGAGCATAATTATATCTCCTTATCTCCATGAGATATTCATACATAATCATGAATGTGACTTTGTTTGATCAAGTCATCATACAAATTCTTTAAAACCCATCTTTTTCAATCACACCTCCAACAGACTATTGACTAAATTTTTGATTTGAAACAAAGAATACAAAGCTCTGCCTAAAACCAAGCATCCATCATGATTTTGATCACTTTTCGAGTGCCTCAATGAAGCCTAATGGAGTCACCTCTTATCTCTTGGGTAATAAATAACATAAACTTAGGAGATTCCCAGTTATCCATGTCCTTACTAGACTGACTTTCTTCATGATCCTCTTAGGCTTAAATTCTTCAGTCTCTATTTGAACAACATTCTAACTTGGTCTATTTATCTTAACTTTTACATCCACAATCTGAGCTGATAGGGAGAATTATTGGCACTCTTTTACATCTAAACTATGATCCACCATGACAATTAGTCCCCTTGGACTTGCATATTGATCATCATTCACCTTAGATACCTTTGGTCTCAATTCACTATTTTGTCTTCTTTTTTTCACTATAGGGGCCTCAATATTCTTGTTTTGACTTGAGAATCCATGCTTACAAAACTTTACAATATGACCAACATTTTGATAATTGAAACACACTATTATTCTTGATGTAAACACACCATTACCCATACCTCTTGACTGATGATTCTCCTCATAGTTCTATGCATATTCATTCTTGGAGGATTTTCTACAATGCCTTGCTCTATGACCAAATTGGTTACGTGAATAACAATAACCATTGAAAGGATTGACATACCTTATAGTATTAGACTACCTGATAGGATTATACTTCATTCTATAATCACCATCATTCCTTGATTGAACATTGATGTTTATGGTGTGATTATCCTTGATCACATTAGTGTTCTTTTGGTCTCCATTGAAACCAAGACCTATTTCGTCATTAGCAATATTTTGAATACTTAGGATATTGTCTAGATCATTTGTACTCTTTTCAAACTTCATAAACGAATTTACCTTGCTTGATGTCTAATTCAACTCAGCTCTCAAAGAATCTACTTCAATTACATACCTTGCACATACTTCTTCTTTAGCCTTTATGCTTGCAGTGACATCTCCATTTGAGTTTCCACCTGTTTGACTATTTTCTCTTATTCCTTAGATTTGTTGCTCAGTCTAATTTTAAATAAATTGATTTTATCCTATAGTATTTTACAAGATAACTCATCACCTTATTCTTCTTCTTCTTCTTCACCATATTCAGTTCTTTTAGAGTTTTTATCAACTCAGTCTAAAGATCCACCTTATTCTCTTCTTCATATGAATCACCAATAATACCTCCAAACCACATGGACTCTTCTTGATTTGAACATCTTGCCTCCTTATTCATGAATATAACTTCATTTCCATCAGGATCAACACCTTCATGGTCATTCTCATAATCACTTTTCTCACTCTAATTAAATGAGTTGCAGTCTTTTTTGGTGTAAAAGCTTCTTTTGTTCTTAAAAACCTTTTTCTTATTATCATACCTTCTAAAGTTTTTCCTTATTTTATCATACCTACAAGAATTCTTGTCATCATCACAACCTTTATCATTCTTTTCATCATCCTTTGTATTATTATTATGAGGGCACTTGTTAGCAAAGTGTCTAATCTCTTCATAATTAAAGCACTTGAAGGGAAGCTTACCCTTATATTTACCTGAACCAGTTTTCAACTTTATTGCAAACATAACTATCAACCCATCATCATCAATATTAGAATCATCATTATCTTTATCTTTTTTACATTACGTCTTCTTCTCCTTTGACTTCTTTTTTGTGTTGAATATAACTTCCTTCTTTGCAAGTCTTCCTTCACTTGTCCTCATCGCATAGGTTGTTAGGGTGCCATGAAGTCCATCCATCTCTAACTTGTCTAGATCTTGCATCTCTTCAACAATAGATACTTTAGAATCAAACTTAAGAGTTAGATATCTCAATACCTTCTGAACAATAGTAGACTCTTTCAATTCTTCACCTAGTCCTCTTATGTTATTGACCTCAAAAAGTGTTCCCTCATTAAAACTTTGTGTGCTCCAAAGTGTTTGGCCATCATTTCTATTATAATTTCATGACACCCCTTCATTTTTATTCATTGCCACATCATATCCCCAATTCCACTGCCTTCCTTGATACTCTATGCAATTTTGAGCTTAATTTTTCATTGCACAAGAAAGTTTTTGAGAATATTGTGAATAGATCTGAAGATGGGGGGTAAGAAGAAAAGTAAATCAGAGTCAGTATAACCTCTGTTACAAGATGAATCCACTAGGATTATTTTTGAAATGGTGGGATGGATCAATTTTTTGAAAACATTTTAGGGTTTTCAAGAAAACATTGTCTAGGAATTTTTAGAAATTTTTGATGAAGATAATTCTGTAGTCTAAGATGAGCATATTCTTGTTGATTTTTCTATTATCAGTGAAATTTTAGGGATTCCTAAAGAAGGCGTGGTTGTTACTAATAAACTGAGTTTTTTCAATTGAATTTAAAGTTCATTGATGATAATAAACTCCATCTTAAATTGGCCAAAACTCCATAAGGCATGTCCAGAGGAATCATTCAAGATAGTCCTCCACCTCCATGACATAGTGTTGCATATTGGGTCATGAAATATCTCACTTGTGATTGCCAATTCACTATGATCAGTGGCAACACCATGCGACTTCTTATTCATTTGAGGAAAGGAGCCACCAGACCTAAATGTTAGGTAAACCTATCATCTTTTCTTGATCGTGTTATAATTAAAGTTGCCCAAAAATTAAAAAGGGGAACTGGGTAAAACAAACATCATGGTTTGATTCATCCCATCTATCAGCACCATATTATGAAGAAACCTAAAGGTGAGAAAACTTGGTATTCATTTCTACAAAAATCACTCCAATTTTTTGGTAAAAAATCACAACATCCTATTTCTCCTCCTCTCACAACAACAAGAACAAAATAAGGTCCATCTTAGGCTCCTGTATCTCTAGAGATGTTACATTGAAGGTCAAAAAGAAAAATGAGGGTTTCTTTAAAAACCCCTACTCCATTAGTCAAACCCTAGAAAAGTCATCAATTGATTCTCTAGGATGAAGAACAAAGTGATGTACAACTAGCTAAAATTTTGGGAAGTTTAAGTTCTCTCATAGAAATTATGGATTTTGAACATATAGTTGAAGAAACCCCTACATAAGAGATTGCAATTGAAGAAGAAAAAAGACCTTTACCTTCTATAGTTGACAAGGGTAAATCCCCACTTATAAAAGAAGCATCATATTCTCCTTCGCCTGTTCGTGAAGATGAAGAGTTGCAGCATGTTATGACCCTATCACGACATGAAAAAACCATTCAATAACAACAAGCGGAGTTGGATTTTCTCTGATTGACACTTCAATGTAAGAACCAAACCATTTATAGTTTGAAAAGAAGATATAAACATTCCATTTCTCAAGTTTGAGCACAAGAAGTAATCATCATGGTAGTTAATATTGAATAACTATAATTCATAATCAATTGTTTTCCCAATCTCATGAACTTAGCACCTTACAAAATTCTCTTACAAATAAGGATGCTTAAATTGATAGTTTACAAAATTCTCTTGCTAGTAAGGATGCTCATATTAATAGTTTACAACATTTTATTACAAGTAAAAATGCATTGCTTGGTCAATAAACTACTCGCATACAGGAACTAACAACTTAGAATGTTGAGTTGTGAGCTTCCATACAAGCTATGTAGAGGGAAACAAGGGAAATAGTTGCACAAACTGAAGGACCTACAAGCATTATTCCTTTTTTTCATCTACCACTTGGAATAATGTTCAGAAGAAGATTAAAAAATTGGAAGTAAAAAATACTAGAATCAAAGCAGAGTCTTAGGAATAGTTCAAGAAGGCTCAGACTTCTATTCAAACTATTTGTGAAATTGTTGAAAAATTAATTTTCTTGTAGAAAACCTTCTTCTTTCTATGTTTTGTTTCTTCATGAATAATTTTATAAGTGGTAAATGAAATTGATTTCTCTTGGTTTTCCTCGTGTTATTAAAGATGAACATATGTTCATGGATGTTTTTCTTAAAAATACTACAGAAAGATAAGATCAAATTTGTGAGTTTTATCTTTGTAACATGTTGTTAGGTTACCAGTCTAGATTTTTGATTAATTTGTTTGTGGAGGAAACACAATTACATGCTTTCCTTTCCACCATGATAAATCAAACTACTTGGGAATAATCACACAATCAATTCCTTGAACTGTAGAATACTACAGGCCTATGTATGAGACCTCAATTTCTAGAAGCCCACAAAATTCTTACTACCTTCCAGCTTATGTATCATATATACATGAAAAACGAATATCATGAGTTGTTAAGAGCGAACGTTACAACCTTTCGATCTTTTATCAACTAGCATTCCTCTAGCTCCATCAAAGCAAGTATGGATAGATGGGAGACTTTGTTTGTTGCCTTAAAATACAAGGAAGTTATGAGTCCCACCACCATTAGAAGGAGTCTTTAGAGAGCTAAGGAGCTTGCTCAAATTACTACTCAACTTATAGATGGAGGGTCAAATGTTTGGATTGGCATGAGATTTATGCCACCCATTCTTCTTTATCCCATGTCTCCTCAACAAAATTAGCACAATCAGGCAAAAATATAATTTTAAGCATGGCTACATATAGTGGTAAGAGATTTGGGATTTTTGCCTAAAAATCACTATGATTGGGGACATCACTTTCAAATTTATGATCTCATTTAGCGGTTGGAATTCGGACTTCTGGATTGAAGAACAGTTCTCCCACTAGTTTGCAACAAGACTTGCAAAAGGTAAAGTGTGAGAGAAAAATGATGAGCCTTCTATATAACTCATTATATCTCATATAAATTATCCCTAAGTGTTGCCTCTTGGTTATATATTACATTACATTTGATAATTAAGGTCTCATCTAAGTAGGAAATGAGTGCAATTATCTTTTATTTATATGTGATACATTATTGATTCTCTATCTTGTTATTTGTGTCTAACTTGGATGAAATGAGCACAATTTTGCATACAAAAATACATCTCTATGGTAGGATCATTTTGATAAGTTATCAACAGTTTTGGCAACACCTTTTTAATAACAATTTTGAAGACTTGGAAAAGAATACATTGATCTCTAATTATCTTTAGTCAAGCTCTAAAGATCTGCAGTTCTATGGATGCTCTGAAGATACTCCAAAGATGCTCCAAAGATCTATATAGTTGTGCTCTGAAGACACATATCCATGCTTCGAAGATGCCCAATTGTGCCCTATAGATCAAGATAGTAACTCCAAAGATATATATATATATATTCCTTTTTTAGATATCTTCTTTTAGACATTACTATTTATAATAAAGGTCTAAAATGATTCAGATATAAATGTAATTATATTTGGTAAAACTAAACATAATATTTTTGGATATATGTTAGTTATACTTAATCTATTGTTAGTTGAATCGGTTTCAATGTCTCCCAATAGGTGTGGGATTTGATTCCTAGATCCTCTATTTTGAATAAGCAAATTTGGTTGTTTAGATCGTCAGATTATTTATTCTAAGAATATTCATTGAGATGTGCTTTAAATACATGTCTACTTCTCCTTTCAGGGTAATCAATCAATCAGATAATAGATAATAGATAACATAATAGAGAGAAGAAACATTCAAGTGTAATTTTATAGAATTTGTAAATTTTCATTTTATTAATGAAGTATTAATAAAAATTCGGAATTACATTCCATTAATGAGTAAAAGTTGATCATGTTATAAGGAAGGAGCAAGGGCCCACTTCTCTCTAAAGATTAGGATAATTGGTATTTTTAGTTTATAATTTAAAAGTATATTTCTTTTGATTCAGGCATATTTCATTTTACTACAAAGTGTGATTTTCCTTTCAATGCAAGTGTGATTTACCTATTAATGCAACTGTGATTTCCTTTTCAATGCAAAGCGTGATTTCCCTTTTAATGAAAGTGTATTTTTATTAAATTTAAGGTTTGTTTCAATTCAATGTAAGTGAGTTTTCTTTATTAAAAGTGTATCTTTCAAATTTCATATGAAGTAAAGTTTGTTAACTCGTCTTCATATTCAAAATTTGTCAGGAACTAGTCTAGGTGATAATAGGCAATTAGCATTCTCACATTCTAAAATACAACACTATCCTACCCATCCGAACAAGTTGAATGATCACACTATAGTGTCTTATGCAAGATGTTTAAGTTTTGTATGTTGATGGTGAAGAATCCTTTTAACAAGGAATGCCATTGAAGATATTCAGTTAGCAAAACTTTATAGATTTACTTTTTTTTCAACTTAAAATTAGAATCTTATTTGTTGTCCTTAGGATTTAGACATCAAAAATAGTTTAAACCCCCCAAATAATGAACTGTTAACTCAAATATCCAACATCTCATTGCATATAGCCTTGGACACTGGCCCTGGTAGAAAATGACACCAACCTATTGATTGATTAAATGAGAGGTATAAAGACAACCTATCACAATTTTTTATTTGATAATAAGAGCCTAATTGAGCACAATCTTGGACCATCATATTAACATATTCCACATTTTGAAGACTATTGGATGGATTATGATGATGAGAAAGCAGTGAGTATCAAGGACTATTCACGGTTTATCATGAGACAAATAGTCAAATTTGGCACAATAAAAGTGTCAAATTAGTTGGTAGATGATGAGGTCACATTGGACACCATATTTGAAAAAAATATATCATGACAAAACCATTACCTATAATCCATTGGGACAAAATGGAATCTACTTCTCTCATAAGTAGAACAAGAATGGTACTTGACATAACTATTAGGTGGTTGAAGATCAAGGGAGTGGATGTTGTGAATGTTTATTTCCATACACCTCTCAGGGAAGATGAATTTGGTATCTTCTATAAGCAACAAGATTAACCATAAAAGACAAATGAATCACGTCCTAGTGGAGAACCCTTGATGATAGAAGAGGTGCATGAACCTAAAGCTATTAAAAAAGATGGTTAACCACGGAAGACTATCAAGATAAAAATAAAGATGTTAGGTGAAAATGTCTCTTCTCTTAAAATTTTAATTCTTCAAGAGGTTTCATTTGATAGTTTTCCATTTTCTCAAGAATTAGTAGAGAACATAACTCAATAATTCTTGGATTTAGATGATACAATGTTCCTTATGTCACCTGATTTCCCATTGCAAGAGGTTACTCATATCTCTTCATCTTCTCCCTTGAATCTCGATTTGCCTCTTGTCCCCTCTCCAATAATTCCATTTGATATAATCAATACATAAAAACAAATATAAACATCTATCGAAGGTGCCCCAACCAAGAAACCACCTTCTTCGATTCTAGCCAGGTTGATTCTCCCAGTTTTAACTTTTGTCCCATTATCTTCCTCTAGCATGACAACTTTGAATTGTTTATCCATAGTAGTGAAGAAAATTTATTGAACATGAGGAGATAGATTTTGAAACTTTGACAGTACCCTTCTTGAAGAAGCTAAATAAATCAAAAATAATTTCATGAATGATAACAGATGAAAAGGGAAAAAAATATGCATAAGTGGCCATTCCTATGGTTGAAATGGATAAGTTAGAAATTAAGATTGAAGACTACCAAGTATCTAGGGTTCATTTAGGAAAAACAACCAAAGAAAGGATGAAAGGGGACGTATAGTTGGTGATTGGTATCATTTAAAAAAATGGATAAATACAAGGTGACAAAGGATGAATTGAAAGAGAAGGTAGAATAATTGAACTCAGTAATACAAATATTGATTGGGATAATTCAACTAACTATTGCTTCATCGAGTCTTAATGTTAAAAGGTTATTGATCAAGGAACCTCAGTAATCCTCATTATGACAATGATTTTATCTAAAATCCTATCATAATATGAACATCTAGAAATAAAGGAAAGTGGATATGACGGAGAGAAAAAATATTGAGAGGAATTCATTCCCAAGTTGGTTAAATTCTCAAAATTTCCTTATGTTGACCTTATTGAAAAAAGAGTGATTAGTAAGGAATAAATTGTCTATCAAATTGAATTTCTTTGGGTTACTAAACTCAGAATCCAATCTCTTCAAGAGTTCTTCAAAAATTCAATAATGAAAGGTCACTTAGAAGTGACACAACGATAGAAATCGACATTGAGATCAAGAAATTAAATTGTCATTTTATCAATGACAAAGATCAAAATGGGAATTTGATTTCAATTGAGATCATAATTGGAGAACTCAAAGAGTGAATTCAAGACATTGTCCATCCCACATTTGCATTTGGTCATGAATAGCTTCACTAGTTAGCCAAATGACAAGTGAATGAGGATAATTTGAATATGAAAATAAACAGTTTCCAAAGCAAGCTTTAGGAAATGAAAGAGTTAGACTACTCAGTGGACATTGCCTATAGGTACATAGATGGACCAGATGAAGACTTGATCAAGACATTTCTCTAGAGATTTGATGACTTACTAAAAGGAAAATAATTGTCAATATAGTAGCAAGAAGAATGACTATTGTTTTCGGTGTTTCTGCATTCTCTTCTCTTATTTCTTTGCACCTAATATGTATTGTTGCATTCTTTTTCCCCTTGTAAATGTATATTGTCATTTTGTAAATTGTCTTTGTAATTTTGCCAACTTGGTTTTTCAAGTTGTTCAAATTAAGAATGTGCTTTTTCAAGTAGTTCAAAAACCTTAAATGTTTTGTTCAAGCAGTGCTAAATGCTCAAATGTTTTTACACCATTTTAAGTTGTAACGTCTTGTTGGTGTTTTTGTAAATATGTAAAAAGGTAAAATATGTGGTTTTACACCATAAACACCTATTTTATCCTATAAATACAAGTTAGGGCTTCATATCAAGGGTCTGTAATAGATAAAATTTTGACAAAGCATTGTAAAGGGAGATCAAACATTCTACTCTTTAGAAATCTATACAAAGAGGTATTCTTAAAGTTTGTGTTAGTAATATCTTTTGAGCTATGTCTTGTACTTAATTCAATGTATTTGATTTTCATTATCATTATTATAAATTTTAATAATAATAAATTATATTACAAAGTTTCTATATAGAGTTGTAATTTATATTTATAACACATGTGAAAATCTCGATGGGAATAGAGATAATTTCTTTCTTGTTTATGTTAGAAAATATAGAGGGCTATTCATTTTTGTTATCAGAGTTAAATAGTTTTATGGTGTATGTTTCATATCTGTAAGGATATGATTATATCTTTTTAACCCATTGAATGAGAGATAGTTCCTCCTTTTGAAATTCAAATTTTATATCAACACTTTTGTCCAATCTTAGTTTCTAACTTGGTGAATTTGTTGCCTAAAAATTCTCCCTTCTCTCTCTATTCTATTGGTGTAGGATTTTTAATCCATTATATTATTTTCCTACACATATTTATTAACCTTGCTTAGTTGGAATAATTAGTTCTAATACCATGTTAGAATCGTCTACTAATGAGACGTTCAAGATCAAATACTAGAAGATCGAACACACAACTTTGTTGCAATGAATGAAATCACAATGAGAGTAGAATAGATATAGATTACACTTAGATATAAAATATATAAAAATAATTATATTTTCTCAAAACTCATAACTCTCATAGCTATCTAAGCTATCACATCTCACAACTAAGTAGCTCAACACTCCATTACACTACATAGATGGCATGAAGGCCAAGTAGCTCCATTAATATAATATACAATCCTAATCCACAATGCATAAATTAGATCATAATTGCCTTAGAAGATAGGTCCTTATATAGGTAGAGGATTGGCACTAATCCACATTCATTTGACAATGAGAACACAGCTCAGTTGTCATGTGAATAGTAGATTTTGCACTTCCCATAACTGTTCAATGACCTGGTTAAAGGCCTTCTCTAACAATGAGCACCACACTTGTTCACCTACTCTTATAGCTGAATTCTACCTTCACACAACTCATTCATTGCCCACACATGGTCAAAGATAGCCCTAACTACCTCACACCACCTACAATAATCCTACCTAGTCGTCATCCTCTTCACTCATACCCTACGTCAAACTAATGTTTTTTAGGTAAAATCATCCTTTATTGCCAATTCATGGTATTGGCATTTACTGAGTGGTTGCTATTTTCTTTAAGTTGTAATTGTTTAAAAAAATAAAATGAAATGTATTTTTTAGAAAATAAAAAAAATCCCCCCTCACAAGTTCAAGTTGTAATTTTTTTAAGATGGAGGAAGTTTTTTTACTTCTTTTAAAAATAACTAATTGTATTTGACCCATTATTTCTCTTAAACTTCTCCTAAATACATTTTAGTGGTAATTGACAACTATTGGGAGAGGCCATTTATTGTTAAATTTGGTGGATTTTGAGCAATTTTAAGGGCCACACAAGCTTCAAATTGCATTTGGCATCTAGGGGTTGCCACCCCCAAACCCCCACATTATGCCCCATTATACAGTACATTTAAGTGTCAAAGACCTCTGGGTAAGGTCTGATCTGGTAGGAAGTCAGTTCCCCTCATAGTATAAACAATCTTGTTTATATAGATTGCTCATGGATGCATTTTTGGTTAAGTTCAATGTCCAATATTCAAGCGTGCATTATAATTTTAAGCTTAGGAGGGTTATTTTTGATACTTATGGGGGTTACTGATGATACTTATGGGGTGGAGACATCTCTTTATTCTTATGTGGGGATACATCTCTATATTCTTATGGGGAATTTATATGTACTTGGGTACCTAACAAGACCTTGTTTCTAGGACCCAAATTTTACATTCACCTAAGCTATGCTTAAGGGGGGTGTTAGTGTAGGTTTTTTTAATCTATTATATGGTTTTCCTACACATATTTATTAAGCTTGCTTATTTAGAAGAATTTGGTCACTTAGGTGTAATAATGAGGTCATAATTGCACATGCACATGCTTATTTATAGTCAACATAGTTTCACTATTCATTTGACAATCAATGTTGACATGTGGGGCTTGACATGTTGCACATGGATCTACTATTCACTTGGCAACTAAGTTGTGTTCTCATTGCCAAATGAATGTGGAATAATGCCTCTCATCTACCTATATAAGGACATATCCTCCAAAGCACTTATGAGCTAATTTATACATGTTGGATTGAGGATTGTAGATTATAGATTATAGGAGTGTGAGCTACTTGGACTTCATGCCACCTATGTAGTGTAATAGAGTGTTAAGCTACTTAATTTTGAGCTGTGATATCTTGGATAGTTTTGAGAGATGTGAGATTCAATCCAATATAATGCTTTATACACCTTCCATATCTGAATGCAATCTATATCTATTCTACTATCATTATGATTTCATTCACTGTAACAAAGTTGTGTGTTTGGTCTTCTAGTATTTGATCTTGGATGTCTCATTAGCAGATGATTCTAACATATTCCTTTATAAAAACTCATTTTTGTACTTTCAGATTAAAATTACTACCCCATGATTCACATTCCTTTGTTTGTAAATATTTCTTATTTTCTTATTTTGGCTTTTAATAAAGGTAGCTTTGCTTGATAATAGGAGAGGGACTTTGTTCCCCATGTTGTTGATGCAAATTCATCAATTTGTCCTCCTGACAATTTTTCATGCCAACATAACCACGGGAGTAATGAAGCTGGGGACTCAAGTGAATGGGTAACTTGTCTCTTTGGTGCATTATATAGTCCAAGATGATTAATCTACTATGAAATTGTGTTAAATGTGGTGGTTGTTTCATTTTTAGGCTCAAAATGTTTTTACTTAGAACTTGGTTTTAATGTAAACTTGGTACTAGATGTAGATGCAATTGGTGTGTTTGCCACATACTTGAGATTATTCAATGAAATAAGCTTCATTTCACAGTCCCGTATAACATGAAATAAGTAATCAAATGATTTGGACTTATTAAAAATAATGTATTTATGTAAAGGATCAAGTAAACATTATTTAAATGTCTTGTAGCTCCTTATCTACCATAGGATTGTTCATATTAGCTAGCATTATCTTATATCTCAAGACATATTCATTGATAAGTTCATTGGTTCCTTGTTTGATTTTGGCAATTTGAGCATAGGAAACCTTTTTATAAATATTAATGAAAAAGTGTGCTAAACACTTGTCTACAAGAGGTTTGAATGCTTTCATGGATTGGAGAGGTAAATCATAAAACCACCTCAAACCACAGTCCTTGAGGCTTCTTGAAAATAATTTGGTCAAAAGTTTATCATTGAAGGCATAATTAAGGCAGGCTGCATAAAATGATCAAATATGTTATTTAATATCACCCTTGCCATCATAAAATGGAAAATTAGGTGCAACAAATCTAGTTGGCAAAGGGTGCAAGTATATATCAAGTGCAAGAGGATTATGCAACACATCTTACGATTCAATAGCATGAGGGGATTTTAAATCATTTTGTTCAATGTTTGTAACTTTGTCCTCCAATGTCTTTATAACTTGAAGGAGTGTTTGAACTAAATACCTAGTGGGATTTAGATTGACAATGTGAGTAGTTACCAAAGGGGATCTAAACATGTTTTAAGTAGTAAAAGGCATTGAAACTAGTAGTTGTGTTGAAACGATTGGTAATTCCATGATAGATGTAGCAATAGTAGTTTTAGAAGACAAAAATTGAAAGACATAATCTATGCCTCCATTAGATGTAGGTGGATTGATGGGTGTGGACTTAGTTATAGTACCTTCTAAGGATTTAACATCACTAGGTGAGGCAGCCTTAGCTTTATCTTGTTTACTTATTTCATCTTTTGTAACATACAAAAACATATCTATTAAGATTTTATTATTATTGAGATGATTAATCAACACTCTTTTATCTTCCATTTGGATTCAAATTTTTGCACTAACATTTTTCATTACTTCACAAATGAAAAAATAAAATAAAGTATAATAATCAAGAAAAAATAGAAGGTTTGATGTTCAAAGATTGGGTTCACCAAATGCTTAACTTTAAATTAGATCTAGGAATCCTAACTTGGTGTTAATAGGATTAATAATATATAAATTACAATGCACAAGGGTAATAACCAGATCTACAAAGGCCAATTACGTGTTAAATGTTAGGGTGTGGAGCTAAAAGCTTCACCAAGGAGCATAATTAAAACAGGTTCGGGTCTACACAGACGCCGGCGTCGGTCAAGAGCGACCGACGTCGGTTAGTAGCAGTTGCGGAGGCGCCGACGTCGGCGGTAGGGTCGGCCGGCGACGGTCACAGGCGAACAGGCAGGAACCGACGTCGGTTACCTGCGTGTCCAGAAATCTATTTCCGAGGACAGCAGCGAGTGTTTGCATGATGAGATTGAGTTGTAGACTCAAGCTCGCGTCTCTATTATTAGTAATATTATTTTTAGAGCCCTTGTTCAAGAGGCTTAACTGTTTGTTGTAAGAGCATGCTCAAGTTTCCTATTTCTATATGTAGGAAGATCTTCTTAGCTTAGAATTGTAGAATGTGTGTAGAACTGTAAGAGTAGAACATTGTGAATGTTTGAAGGACAGTACAGAGTTGCATCAATCCAGGTTGTTGGATTTGAGTGTACTTGAGAGAGAGCTCTTGAGGAATAGAGATCTAGTGAGAGATCTTGTGTGCATCTGAGAGAGGTGTGGAAGAACGAAGTTTCTTCAAATTGTATTCCTATTGTAAAGAGTTTCAATACAAGTTTTCAGGGTGTTTTCTTGTATATCTTGTTCTGTGCTATTTATCATTTCAGTTACTTATCTATCTGATTTATTTCCGCGTTTATTGCTTTCACAAGTGTAATCTATTGTTGGTTTGATCCCCCAACAAGTGGTATCAGAGCCTTGGTTACAGGTTACAGATTACAGATTACAGGTTGCTCACAGGTGTTTCTGCAGGAATTTCTGTTTGAGTGGGAGAAGCAATGGCAGAGGAAAGTAAGCTGAAAATGGAAAAGTTTAATGGCAAGAACTACCAACATTGGAGAATGCAGATAGAGGACTATCTGTATCAGAAGGATCTCTACTTACCGTTAGGTGGGATAGCAAAGAAGCCCAAGGACATGGAGGATGAAGAATGGGAAGTTCTTGACAGAAAGGCTCTTGGGTCTATAAGACTGAGTCTGGCCTCCACTGTGATATCTAATTTGTCACAGGCAAAAACTACGGTAGAGTTGATGACTACGTTAGCAAATATGTATGAAAAACCCTCAGCTTCAAATAAGGTATATCTTACGAAGCAATTATTTAATTTGCATATGAATGAAGGTGGATCTGTTTCTACTCATCTGAATGATTTCAATGGAATTGTTAATCAGTTAAGTTCTGTCAATATTGTATTTGAAGATGAAATAAAAGCTCTTTTGATATTATGTTCTTTGCCCGAAAGCTGGCATGGCTTAGTAATGGCAGTTTCTAATACTGCATCTGCATCAAATATTTTAAAAGTAGAGGATGTGGTTAGTGTTATCTTGAATGAGGAAATACGCAGGAAAAGCACAGAAGAGACATCTAGGAACGCTTTAAATTTTGAGAGCAGGGGAAGGCAAAAAGAAAAGAGCAAGAGGAGATCAAGATCTAAGTCTAAGGTGAGAGGAAGATCCAAATCCAGGAATGGCAGGAAGCCACAATGCTGGAACTGTGGAAAGATGGGGCACATAAGCAGAGATTGTTGGTCAAAGCCCAAGGAGGACAACCAACACGAAGGAAAGGAAGAAGCCAAGGTTGCAGGTATTGCACAGGATGCTTTAATTTTCTCTTTGCATAATAACATAGAATCTTGGGTATTAGATTCTGGTGCATCTTTTCATGCTACCCCTAACAGAGAGTATTTCAGTGACTATATCCATGGAGATTTTGGAATAGTGTACTTAGGGGATGATGAGCCTTGTAAGATTATTGGCAAAGGTAAAGTGCAGCTGAAGATGCAGAATGGCAACACATGGGTGTTGAGAGAAGTGATGCATGTTCCTAGTTTAAAGAGAAATTTGATTTCTGCAGGTAAGCTAGGTGATGAGGGTTGTACAGTAACTCTCACAGCAGATTCTTGGAAGGTGACCAAGGGTGCACTAGTTATGGCCAGAGGTAAGAGAGAAGGTACTCTCTATCTGTGTAATTGTGTTACTAACAAATCTCCTTCAGTTTTATCTACTTCAGGTGTGGATTGTAAATTGTGGCACTCAAGGCTTGGCCACATGAGTGAGAAGGGGATGTCAATACTTAAGTCTAAAGGTATGCTTTCAGATTTGAAAAGTATGGATCTAGAATTTTGTGAGCATTGTGTATTTGGAAAACAGAAGAGGGTTAGTTTTCTCAAGACCGGGTCTACTAAGAAAAGGCAGAAGTTGCAGCTTGTTCACACAGACGTGTGGGGACCGGCTCAGGTAGCCTCTATTGGCGGATCACGGTACTATGTTACATTCATAGATGACGCCACAAGAAAGGTATGGATCTACTGTATTAAAAAGAAATCTGATGTTTTTGAGACTTTTAAGTTTTGGAAAGCCATGGTTGAGAATGAAACAGGCAGAAAGTTAAAGTGCTTGAGATCTGATAATGGCGGTGAGTTCTGCAGTCTTAAGTTCAAATTGTATTGTTATACACAAGGAATCCGTAGGCAAAGGACGGTTCCAAGGACACCTCAGCAGAATGGTATTGCTGAAAGGATGAACAGAACTATCATGGAGCGTGCAAGATGTATGAGATTGCATGCAGGGTTGCCCTTAGAGTTTTGGGCAGAAGCAGTTGACACCGCAGTGTACCTGATTAACAGAGGACCCTCTACAGCTCTGGATGGTGGAATTCCAGAAGAGGCATGGACAGGTAAAAAGGTAGATCTCTCATATCTCAAAGTTTTTGGTAGTGAAGCCTTTGTGCATATAGATAAGGAAAATAGAAAGAAGCTTGATCCTAAGTCTATGAGGTGCACGTTTATAGGCTATGGCTCAGATGATTTTGGTTTCAGATTTTGGAATCTAGGAACTAACAAGGTAATCAGGAGTCGTGATGTTGTTTTCAATGAAAGAGTGATGTACAGTGATCAGATAAGGAGGCTGGATCAATCTGGGCAGAGCAATAGTGAATTGGACGAAGTTATGGTCCAAAATGAGCTCGCGGGAAAAAGAAATAATCACTTGCAGGAAAACACAGAGACCGACGTCGGCAGGATTGGAACCGGCGTCGGCAGTACAGAAATTGATGTCGGTCATACAGAGACCGACGTCGGCAGACCAGGCACCGAGGTCAATCAGGCAGAACCGACGACCGCGAGTGACAGGTCTACAGGTGGCCGAGGTCGGTCACTGTCAGAAAATTTGGGTGGACAGCGTGTTGAGAACGAGTCCAAGACACCCATCAGGAGGTCTGAAAAGGTAAGTAAGCCTCCAATTAGATATTCTCCTTCCTTATATTATTTATTGCTAACAGATGGTGGAGAACCAGAAAGTTTTGAAGAAGCAATACAGGTGGAGTCCAGGAGTAAGTGGGAGCGTGGCATGGTTGAGGAAATGGAGTCCTTAAGAGAGAACCAAACATGGGATTTGGTTGAATTGCCAGCTGGTAAGAGAACACTGAAGAACAGATGGACCTACAGGTTGAAGGAAAGTGAGGATGGTCAGATGCGATATAAGGCCAGATTAGTGGTAAAAGGATTTGCACAAAAGCCAGGTATTGACTTTGGTGAAATTTTTTCTCCTGTTGTTAAGATGACTTCTATAAGGGTTGTATTGTCTTTGGTTGCTTTTGAGGATTTGCATCTCGAGCAGCTAGATGTTAAGACAGCATTTCTTCATGGAGATTTGGATGAGGAAATCTATATGGAACAGCCAGAAGGTTTTGAGGTCAAGGGTAAGGAGAAGTTTGTGTGCAGGTTAAAGAAAAGCTTGTATGGCCTCAAGCAAGCTCCAAGGCAATGGTACTTGAAATTTGACAGGTTTATGACTGAGCATGGCTACAGTAGGTGTCAATCAGACCATTGTGTATATTTCAAGAGATTTGATAACGGTAGATATATTATTCTATTGTTGTATGTAGATGACATGCTGGTTGCAGGGTCTCACATGCAGGATATCTCTGAGCTTAAGGAGAAGTTAGCTCAAAAGTTTGCCATGAAGGATTTAGGAGCAGCTAAGAAGATCCTTGGCATGAGCATTAGGAGAGACGGGAAAAATCACAGGTTGATATTGTCTCAAGAAGATTATGTGAACAAGGTGTTGGAGAGGTTTAATATGCAGGATGCAAAACCGGTAAGTACACCTATGGCTGGACATTTTAAGTTAAGCAAAGAACAATGTCCCAATTCACATGATGAGGTAGAGTACATGAGCACGGTTCCATATTCTTCCGCAGTAGGGAGTTTGATGTATGCAATGGTGTGTACTAGACCAGATATTGCCCAAGCAGTGGGAGTAGTAAGTAAGTATATGGCCAATCCAGGTAAGGAACATTGGAAAGCGGTTCAATGGATCCTTAGATATCTGAGAGGAACCAGCAGCAAGCACCTATGCTATGGAGGTTCAGATACTTCTCTACATGGCTATGTAGATTCAGATATGGCAGGGGATTTGGATGGCAGGAGGAGCACCACAGGTTATGTTTTTACTGTAGGTGGAACGGCAGTGAGTTGGATATCCAAGTTGCAGAAGGTTGTAGCCTTGTCAACTACAGAAGCAGAATACATTGCAGCTACAGAAGCTAGCAAGGAGATGATATGGATGACACGGTTCATGGAAGAGCTTCGAAGGGAGCATGGGAGTTGCAAATTGTACAGTGACAGTCAGAGTGCAATCCATTTGGCCAAGAACTCAGCCTTTCACTCTAGAACCAAACACATACAGCTAAGGTACCACTTCATACGGCAGGTATTGGAAGATGGTGAGTTGAAGCTGGAGAAAATTCATACAGACAAGAATCCTGCTGATATGCTAACAAAGCCGGTTACGATGGAGAATTTGAATCTTCATTCAACTTCTATTGGTCTTCATGATTGAGTTGAAGATGGAGGAGCAAGAAGATGATGCTGTACAGGTTGGTGCAGCTGGTTTATCTCCAAGTGGGAGATTGTTTGGGTGTGGAGCTAAAAGCTTCACCAAGGAGCATAATTAAAACAGGTTTGGGTCTACACAGACGCCGGCGTCGGTCAGGAGCGACCGACGTCGGTTAGTAGCAGTTGCAGAGGTGCCGACGTCGGCGGTAGGGTCGGCCGGCGACGGTCACAGGCGAACAGGTAGGAACCGACGTCGGTTACCTGCGTGTCCAGAAATCTATTTCCGAGGACAGCAGTGAGTGTTTGCATGATGAGATTGAGTTGTAGACTCAAGCTCGCGTCTCTATTATTAGTAATATTATTTTTAGAGCCCTTGTTCAAGAGGCTTAACTGTTTGTTGTAAGAGCATGCTCAAGTTTCCTATTTCTATATGTAGGAAGATCTTCTTAGCTTAGAATTGTAATCCTAACTTGGAGTTAATAGGATTAATAATATATAAATTACAATGCACAAGGGTAATAACCAGATCTACAAAGGCCAATTACGTGTTAAACTCATATATAAACATACATCAAATTTATTATTTTGAGTATAGGGTAAATATAGAAAGTACAACTAAGTTATTCTTGGAAATGAAAAAGAAGTAATAGACTTAGTTCTAGTGCTAACACAATGTTGGATATGAAACAAGTAGAAATCAGTTCATAAGATGATTCTATAACAATCATTAGATTTTGGATCTAATACTTCTAGAGTTTTGGACATTGGTGTCAATCTGGGAAGGTTGTATCAATGTTAATCTATGGGTTCGATGTAAGTGTCATATACAGAATATCTACTAGAAAAGGATGTGATAACCTGAATGCTTATGGGTATATCTTATCCTTCATTATGGTAAATTCAGATCTAGGTCACAGATTGTCATTCTTCATAATTTTGCAAAACCCTGGTTCTTCATGTTCATGGTAACCTTGGTAAAAATGCATTAGTGGCCACATAGCATCAAGCTAACCCCAAAGATCCAAATGTTAGTGAGCATTGCCTACATAGCCAATACTTTGAAGAGAGTCTCAAACTGATGTAGTTCTCCCCTACCTATTCACTTGTGTGTGAATCATACAATGTGTTCAAAGTAAGTACAATAGTGACCTAGCTTATAACTTATAAAATTGGGCTTTTGTCTTGCTATTTTAGTACTTCAGACCTGTCAATGTGATGTTCCTATGACTAGTATGGAAAAAAGGAATTGTTGTTCAATCAAATGCTTGATAGAGTGTTTTTGATAAGTTGCCTTGGTCTCTCTTGGTATTTTCTATGTGAGGAATGAATGAGGGTTGATCTTGTATTTATATCAATCCCTTTGGATAAGTAAATCTCTTTAAAACACTTATCCCAACCACTAGGATACATTTTATTTGAAAAATAGATGACTTTAGGGTACTAAACACTTTCATCAAGTTAGGGCTAACATTGACACTAATGTTTGTCCCAAACATTAGTGTCTAAGTAGCAAGAAAGTAGGTACAGGTTCAAAACTTGTAAGATATAAAAATAATTACATTTTAAGAATTTTGGGCAAGATTATAAGGCCTAGGTCATCAACATAAGATTGGTCAGACTAAGAGATAGGCCAAGGGGCATAAGATAGTGTAAATACGAGAGTTACAAAATCAAGAAAGGTCTAAAATTGAGAGTAACATCCAAGGTCTAAATTTTTCAAGTGTACAAGACTGAGGTGCTATATAATCCATAAATATCATCTACAATTTGATTATCATCTATCAAATGAAGGATGATAGTTACTATATTATAATTACTAGATTCAACCTGACCCTTTCCCAAAGGGTAATAATCTAACAAGTGCAATAGTGAAATATCATATCCATATCAAAAACCAACTAGTTCTAAAGAATAAAAAATGGTGCATTATCAATTATAATGTTTTTGTGGAATAACATACCTCACTAGTATATTCCCCTTAACGAAGTTACAAACAAAATTTTAAGTGGTATGTATAACTGGAATGGCTTCAACCCACTTAGTGAAGTAGTTTGTGGTAGTAAGAACATAAGTATGCCCCACTTTTGAAAGTGGGTTCAATGTACCAATGAAATGTAGACCCCACTTCTAGAGGGGTTCTTCAATCACTACCAGTTTAAGAGGAAGTGTTTCTAACTTAGGTTTGCCAATAAATTGTTAATAGGATTCCCATCTCTTTACCCATTTAAAATCATTTTTAAACAAAGAAGTTAAATAGTAGTAAACTCCAATGATATTATATGTAGTAATAGAGGCAAATAAATGACCTACATAATCTTTATCATAAAAATATTTGAGAAGTTTATTCTACCATTCTTTGTCGATACATCTCAGAAAGAAACCATGTAATTTTATTAAATAGAGTGTCATCCCAAATCACATATTTATTATCCTTCAACTTGATACTCCTTTGTTTGACATTCAAATGTGAAGGACATTCATTGTATGTCAAGAAGTATGTGATATGTGAATACCATTCATCTATTGAATCAACGAATAATACCAAAGGTAAATCCTCTAGTTTCTCTTCATCTTTTTCAGATAAAGTAGTGTTTGTGTGATTGTCTTTTTGTTTGACCATAAGCTGACATAATCCTTTTCCTCAGACCAGCATTGTAGGATAAATCTATAGATCATATTCATGTACCTTCATAATATAATGTCCTCTTTTAGAACCAAGTTCTTGTTGGGTTAATATTTACCTTATTGTTTCATCAAATACCATTAATATAGAATGTGAATGCAATATATAACATCTAAAATTTTTAACTGCCTTGATGACATCATAGGCATGCTTTTCAATTGGAAAATAATTATGTTCATGATTTTTAAAACCACAAATCATGAATGCAGTTAGAGACTAAGTACCTTCATCATTTTTCTTTAGAAGTATCACTTACATAGTATGCACAGAGGAGTAATAGTAGATAATAAAATCCTTCTTAAAATCAGGATATACCAAAACAAGAGATTGAGTAATTTTAGTTTTAATCTCATCAAAAGCCTTTTTCCCTTCATTTTTCTACTTAAAATAAGCCTTGACTTTCATCATATCATCTACATGTTTGGTGAGCTCCATAAATTTTGGTATAAATCTTCTTATAAAATTAACCTTACGAAGTAATGAGTGGACACTTGGTATACTAGGTGATAAAGATAACTTTTGAATGTCTTATACTCTCAATGGATCAATTTTAATCCTTTATTTGGATACAACATGACCTATCAACTTTCCTTTAGTCACTATAAAAACACACTTCTTAGGATTCAAAGAGATGTTGTAAGATAAGCATCTCTCGAATACTTTCTAAAGATGTTCATAATGATGTTCCCTTTTCTTGAAAATACTATGAGGTCATCAAGTTAAATAATAATAATTTTATTTTTCAAATCTTTGAAGGCTAAGTGCATTACTCATTAGAAGGTGGCACTTATACTGATGAGACCAAAATGCATTTTGTTATATGCAAAAATGCCCTAGGGAGTATTGTGTTGATCTTCACTAGCTACTTCTATCTGGTTATATCTAGGAAAAACATCAAACTATAAAGCATATTAGATTTAGTGATAGATTACAATACTTGATCCATAATAGGTAATGGATAATTATCTTTCAAGGAAACTTGATTCAAGTTTTAGATATCTACACAAATTTTGATTTCACCGTTCTTTTTTTGAATAGGCACAATGTTAGCAATTCATGTTGAATGATGGATAGGAAAAATTATTCTTGCATTTAAAATTTTATGTACTTCCTCAAATATAGTTCTTGATATCTTCAAATTATATTGCCTTTATTTTTTCTTGAATGTTTTGACATCATACTTAAGTGGAATCATATGTTGCATGTCTCTCGACTAGAATGATTTGAGATCAACATATGAATAAGCAAGAATATCTATATATTTGTAAAGCAATGCAATGAAGTTTGTTCGTTCTTCTGGAGAACAACATTTACCTGTGTTAACTATTCTTGGATGTTCTTTTGTTTTGATATTAAATCCTTCATAAATAACAAAACTGAGGGAGTCCTTTTGCATTTTTATCTTGATAAACCTATCATGTTCATCAAATACTTATTCAAGATAAACTAATCCTTTAGGGATTTTATTTTTGTTTAACTTGATCACTCCTTCATCCTAAGTTTCATAAGTTCCTTATCCTGCTTTATGAATTGTGATCTCCCAATAAATCGAATCACTACCTTCAAAATACAAGTTTATGAAATCACCATCTTTCTCTAAGAAAGTTATTATTTGTTAATCATTGTTTAAAACTTTTGAATGTTCTAAATTATCATGTACAGTTAGTCTAACTACAATTTCAATAGTGTATCTTGTTTCATCTATACTAGGAGGATAAATCATTAGTGAGGCAAAAACAAGTGCATATGCTTTTGAATTTTCATCACTCAAAATAGCTATGATTGTGAATACTATGAACATTTCAATATAGTCCCAAATGTGGTTCTTGTACAGTCTCAAACAATCATTTTTTACTCGGTATTGATTTCTCACTTGTTTAACTATCAATTCTACATCTCCTCAAGCTTTCAAATTTTTGATTCCTTTCTCTTCAACTACTTGTAAACCGAGTAGTGATGAATACTTTGCAATATTGTTCATGAATTTAAAATGTAGATTTTATGTGTAGACAATAAATTATATTTATATATCATCTCAATCTTGTATACTTTAAAAATACCTATAAGGGCTTTACCCTTTAATTGTAGACCTTCATGTTACCAAAACGCTCACATTCACCACCTCATTGTGCCTAACTATTTATCTTATGGTCTGACCCTATCATTTATGATGATGAGATCTCCTTCAATATATATAAATCCTAAAACCTATACCCTTCACTATCAGTCTCAATCCTCAACAACTTTCTAGCTTGTTGGACACTTGTGTCCCACATAGGGACACTTATGTCGATGTAAGTTTATAGATTTTTATCAAGTATCCAATCCTCAAAAGTCATCCAAATTGAAAATACTTAAAAACATATGGGTTGGGATATTTGTATTATTGAATCCTACCATGATATTATTCTTAAATGTATGGTATAAATACAAATCTAAGCCTACTCATTATTCATCTAGCAAATACCAAGCAAACACCTATTCAAGCTCATTTAATTGATTACACAACTGAGTTCTATTGCCATTTTCTTCCCTATTTTCATATCAATCATAGGAGAATCCATATTATAAGTTTTTAAGCACTCAAAGAATATATTATCAATAGTATTTTTCAAGTTACAAGCTAGATCATTGCATGCCCTTGCATATAGCATATTGTACCCTTGTGCATACATAAGCCAATACATAGGGGAGAACTACATATGTCTGTGGCCCCCTTTGGAGTATTGGCTATGCAGAAAATATGCATTGATAGAGTGGTCCTTAAGGTTAGCTTGAATTCATGAGCCCAATAACCCATTTGTATAAAGGTACAAAGACCTAAGGTATGAGTTAGGGTTTGATCCATAAACAACCATCTACAACATGTGTGCACCAATAAAAAATATCAATAAAAAGGTAAAAACCTAGAAAAATCTAGGTGGTTGCTTTGTAATACAATGAATATTTCATACTAGATAGATTCATTGACATTAGGACACCTATGTTGATGTAAATGTCCTAAGGCTGATGCAAGTGTCTAAGCCTCTAGAAACAATATTTTCATAACATGACAACTAGATCCTGATCTTGTTCTTGCATGTTTCTACCTCTGCATATCTCGTATCTATTTACACTTTTTCAGATAAACTAAGTATTATCTCTTCTTTGTGTTTATGAAATTAAACTACTATTTTGAATGTAATTTCTATATTTAGCATAACTCAACATTTTAATTCAAAATATTCATTTCTCTGAGTTTTAAATTAATTATCTTATTTAGAATAGTTGCATCCTTATGTATATGTTATTTTACCCTTTAACCCTCATATCTAAAATCATACAAAATGGTTAAACATTTGGTGAACCTGACCTTTATGTCTTTTTGTGCAATTCCTATCTTGATCTAGGGTTTTCAACTTGCTAGGGTTTTAGAATACAATAATTATTCAGTTCTAATTTTTTCCTATCATGTTGGATTATTCCTTATATTTGTATGTCTCTCTTATCATGTTCTCATCTCCATATTTAGATCATTAAAATGGATAAAAAGGAACCGCTTCCTCCTCCCAACCCTGAGGAGGGTGATATCTACCATCCCTCTAACCAGGTCCTTGTTATCACTACTTCGAGGTGTAAGGTATCCCATTCTATGACTTCAAATGAAGGTAATCAATATATCCTTCCAAAATCCCCTCCACCTCCCAAATATTTTTTAAATGGTGTGTGTATGCCTATTCAATCCAAAATACCTAGAGTTTGTGCTTGCGAAGCCCTTAAATATCAAATCATTACTATGAGCATGTTAATAGAAGAGTTACAATAGTAAAATTTATATTTTAGTTCAAAGATAACACTATTTGAAAATTAGATCACCTATGCAAAAAATCTAGAATGTTCTATTGTTAATCATGTGTTTGCATCTTTATTTAACAATGTTATACCCAATAAGGTTTCATAGACAAATAATAAGCTAAAATAGAATTCATCTACAATTAGTGATTCAAAGAGTGAAATGTTACAATATTAGATTTTTTCTCTCCATTTATATGGGAATCACAGGTAAACAATATTTATCTAGAGCAAATAGTTAAGGGCTGATAATCAAAATTAATTTAATCTTATTCTGACCTTCCAAACACACATTTGGTTTAGTAAGACTAGTTACATTGAAGTTGTGCATATGGATGTAAGTGGTAGGGTAGTAAATATACACATGTAAGAGATGTAATTTATCAATTTAGACTAAGACTCCTATTCAATGTACAATAAATTCTCTTCACATAGTCTATTTTGAAGCTATTTTGATTGATTCTCTAGGCTCTCTCATCAACCAAGGTAATAGCAAGTATATTCCTAAGGATGGTGATCCTGAATTCATTACTAATTGGAGACCTATCACCCTTATCATTGTATCTTATAAAATTATTGCTAAATATCTAGCCCTCAAAATTAAATAACTTATCTTTTTAATAGTTGGAAGGGAATAAACACAGTTTATTCAATATAGATACATTTTGGACAATGTCATTATTATCTGGGAAGGTATGAAATTCTAAGGTTTCCAACAAGAAGGCTTTATTTATCAAGATTGATTTTGAGAAGGCTTATGGTTGAATACAGTGGCCCTTCATTACAACAATGCTACATGCTCTTGGTTTTCGCTCCAAGTTTATGTAGGTTGTTAACATGATTTTTCAAGATGTCTGTGCTTGCATTACTATTAATGGTGCCCAATATCATCACTTTGAACTCCATAGGGTTCATGATGGTTAAATAATCCAATATCATTGTCATCCAAATGAGTATCAAATTCATTTATAATTTTCAACATCCAAAATCAATATTCAAATTCAATAAGGACTCGTCAACCCAAAACATGATTTAATAGTTGGTCAAGTATAAACATTACATATGCAAGTGTAACATCCAAACAAGGTTCATAATCTGATATGAATATAACAATGTCCAAAATGTTTCATTTTCCATATTTAAAAATATCCCATAGACTTAAACTTGTGATTCAAAACCACCTAAGGTCTTTAGGTTATCCAAGATCAAAGTTTATGGGTTTTCATAACCCAGGTTCAAGGAAACACAACCAATCCAAAGAAAATCACTTAATCCATATATAGTGCACAAATGATAACACAACTCATAAGTGTCCCATACCACTTATGTAAAGTGTTATCACGAGGTACTACTATAAGGAACAACCCCACAATCAATTTGAGGTCTCCAAACATGTTTTACGAGCTAAGCCAAATCATAACTCTAAAAAATCACATTTATAACCAACTAAAATACACTATCAAACACCGGTGCTTATACATGATTCAATCACACATATGCAATATACTTTTTAGTCAATTTATCCTTAGAGTTCCCCAAGAGCATATCTCTTGTTTGCATCTAAACATAAGGTGTACCAAGCATAAGATCTCGTTAATGCGTGATAACTAAAATGCATTGCCAATTATTCCATAATAAAAACATCCTCATTAGAGACTATAATAAGTCCAAGTGTGTATTGAGATTGCAAGATTATAAAAAAACATTGATTATCTCTTTTAGGGGTCTTCACATGTTGTGTTTCAGAATCAATAATTTCCACAACACACTAAGACATGTTGTGTTTCACAATCAATGATTTCCACAATGCACTAAGAGGTGTGTAATCCAATTTCCATAAATTCACTTAAAGGTATATACATTTAATTACTTAATAAGTTCATAATTATATAAGGCTTTACTAACAATCCTCGATCAGGTTGCTAGTTACTACATAATATCACTCTGATCAAATTTCAATAGCTATACTATTTTAATTACTATCCAAAATAAAAGTTTATTGCCTATGTTTATAGTTCAACATATAGAAAATCATGTGTAGGTTAACATTCCAACTATTCCAAAGAATACATTCATCTTGCTATATCTAAACAATAACATTATATCCTAACCTTATAAGTATTGTAATAAAAAAATACCCTAGCAAAGGCACCTATACTTTGAGAGAGATTATTTTCCATGGAATTATCGCATGGATTTATAGTGAAATCTACCTACCCATAGGTTTAAAAACTATATAGTTTATTTCAGTTTTAAAAACTTACTTAGGTTCACCACAAATGTTAGAATTCTCTATTAAATATAGATATTACACTAAGTTTACCACCTATATTATTGTTTTAATATTTCTACCACAATCACCCTTAGAGTGATCCAATGGAGAGAATTTCATTATAATTTCATAGATTTATTTTTATTACAATTAAAATCTAATTATAATCCCTATACATGCAATTATCTCTTTCTTGGATCTCATAGTAAGAAAAATAGTTAAAAGTAAAGTGATCATCCACTCTAAATCCTAGAAAGAGAAGATGATAAACCCTATTAACCTACAAAATATGGTGAACCATGTCAATTCACAATAAGTGATAATATACACTTATCTTGTCACATGAAGTTTAAAATGTTTAAGACATCCTAAAGGTACAATATATCCATTGAAAATATAAAGGAAATGTTAAAATCAAAAGTCATGTTAGTGATAACAAACTATGAGGGGGAAGTCGGTCTATAGAGAGGCTGAAATACTAAAGAACCAAATATACATGGGAGTATCAATGTCATTATTTTACAAATTAAATCATGAATTTTATGAAATATCCACATGGAAATAATTTGCACAGGGTAATAAGATAAAGTTTTAAATGGCAAAGATAAGCTTGCCTTAAATTGGGCATTGCCTTTTTATGGTCCCCTACCTACTAATAAAATAGGAAATATATACATGCAATAAATAGGGTCAATCTCCATCTTCATGGTTGATAAATAATTACTAGTTTCCAAGATAGCTTAGACCATGGCACTTAGACATTCATAGGTTTTTCTTAAAGTACTAGTCTTCACACAATTTTCATCGTAATCTACAATTGGAAAACTTAAATATGTTCATGGAACTATTAAATTAAAATAATATAAATCTTGTAGTTTTAATAATGTATTTCGCATTGATTCTTGGATGGAATTACTAAGATTCGGTGAAATTTCTTGTGGAGTGGTATAGAGGATTAGAAAAATTTAATTTGGTTTCATGGGACAAGATTTTCACTCTGAAAATCCTTAGTTTTAGAAGACTAGACAAAATGAATAAAGTGTTAGATTATAAGCTTTTATGGAGAATTTATATTTGTAAAGATAAAATATGGAGTGAAGTTTTGTAATATAAATACTTGGATTTTCAACAGATTTTCAAGATTTTTACTTAATTATAGCTTCTATACAGTTTAACCATTTGGAATTTGGTTAAATATTGTAAAAAATTTATTTTTTATTAGATTAGATGGAAAATTGGTAATGGAGTTAACATTTCATTATAGAGAGATTCTTGGTTGAGGTCTCAAGCCCTTTCAAATTTTGAAAATTTAGCTCTTCTAATGAAAAGATAATTGGGGAACCTTGGTGGTTGATTATTGGGAAGATTCTCAAATGGGTAAGGTTTGGAAGAACTTGGAGTGGTCAATTAATCTCTTTAACAAAAACACAAAAAATTTGAAGGAAGAATTAGAAAACTACTTAATCTCAAGGCAACTCTTAGAAGACTTGCTAATTTTGGAAGGGTGTCCTTCAAGAGATGTGTCCATTGACTGGGCCTATCAAATAATTCGCAAATTGGAAGGAATAACTCTTAGAAAATTTCCTACAAATTTTGTTTGGAATTCCAAAGCTAATTTCTTCATTTGGATTACTACTCAAAATAGGATTTTAATCTTTCCTTAGCTTAAAAAGATACGATGCATTGGACCTTCTATATGCTCTCTCTCTCAGAAGGATGAATAATCTTGCAAGCATATTATTTTGCATTGCCCCTTTACTTGGAAAATTTGGGGGTTATTTATTAATAAATCCAATTTTTTTTTCCAAAATCAATTAAGGATCTAATTTTTCAATGGAAAATAAAGATCTCTCCACCATGTTTAAATTTGATTTGAGAGTCAAGACTATTAATCATTGTATGGAACATCTAGTTGGAGTGAAATGGGACAATTTTCTTGAATATTTTACATTCAAAATTGTGGTTCTGGGAAAATATTAAAATACATTTTGTAGAGATTGCCTTGGCTTGGGGATTCAATGATAGCTCCAGATCTTGTTTAGAAGATGATATAATTATGAATTGGTTTGTTTTATGTTCACCTGATAAGGGGTTTGACAAGGATGGACCCTTAAAACAAAAGTGAAAAAATTTACTAGAAGTTTCCAGAGCTAGGGAAAAATAAAATAAATTTTGATGGAGCTTCGAAGGGCAATTCGGGTGCAATTGGATGTGGAGATGTGTTCATAGATCATGCAGGTCAATCGCTTCTAATGTTATCTCATGATATTAGATCATATTCGAATAACTTGATTGAGGCAAGAGCTCTCTTGAAAGATATGTAGATTGCTTTCTCTCAAGGATGGAAAAATCTAGTAGTAGAAGAGGATTCACGATGAATCATCAAAGCAATGGTAAATGGTGAAATCAAGGCATAGAAACTCCAATTTATTATAAATGGCATATCCCATCTAAACCTGTTGTTTGATCAAATCTTATATCATCACACCTGGAAAGAAGGAAATATAGTTGCATTTAGAAAAGTAATAAAGGGGTTAGTCTTAGACAAACCCAAAATATAAGTTTGTGCTTGTGGAAGCCCCCTCTTCCCAATGATTTTCAAAGTTTAATAGTAGGTGATTCCTAATTAGGTGGATTACTCTCATAATTAATTGTCTCATAGCTCTCTAAATGATATAATAAGGAGGTGGCAATCATAAGTGGGAGATCTTGTAGAAATCGACAAACTCACACGAGCCAATTGGATGCCAAGTCTTAATTTCACCTATGTGAACCATCACTAACTAAGGTAATTTTTTATTAGTGTAATCTTATGAGTTGTTCTCTTTGGTGAATACTTTGATGCTATGCATTTAGTAGCTATGTAGAAAACAAAGGCATCAATATTAAGAAGCATGCTCTATCAAAGACCCAAGCTAGGAAAACTTTGACAAACTCACATTAGCATATATGGAAGGCGATGGTCAATAATTTTAATAAATGCATGGATAATGAAATTAGGAACCCTTTAATGCAAATCTAAATGAAAAAATTGAGGTTTTTAGCCATAAAAATGGATGATGTGGAAAGAAAGGACATAGTCAAGTTTTTTAAGGTTCTCATGTTGGATCAAAAATAGCCGATGGGGTATCGTATTGTCTTCGACATGACTCAAGCTATAATTAGGGATAATATTATTAAAAAAAAAAAATTGGTACATATACCCTTCATGAGTAGTGCGTGTACTTATAAACTTTGATGCATTTTGTTAATTTAGAGTTGGTAAATCACAACCACTTGATTTTAGATGGGTTAATGAAAATAAACAAAGGCCAATACTTTATTGTTGTACAAGTAGGAACCTAATTTCGCAAGTAATTTTTGGTAGATCCCGTTTCCTATTGCCTTAAGGAGCATGAATAAATCCATGGTCTAAAATTTGATGCAGATTTGGGTGTTATTGACATTGGTGCATCTAGGATGATTCTGCTTCGGTAATGTGGATGATTTTGTTGGGTAAAATAATCATATATTCACATATATATATAATTTTCTCTTCCATATTCCCTCTTTTTTCTGCATAGAATTTTCTACAACTATTTCAAAACATAATATGCAAGAAGTTAATATATCTAAGGTTCAATTATTAACCTCTTATTCTCAGTTGGTTTGATTTTAAGGTGTGTGGATGTTATTTATTCCTCTATTGATGGAGGTGTTTTGAGTTAGTTTAATAGCTCCTTATGTCTTTAAGATCCCTGTCAATAGGTTAGCATCTTGCTAGTCAAATTTATAGGTTTGAATCTTGTCTATCTTTTTGCTCTTTCGATCCATTACAGATGCTCCCCTAGCTGGTTTCTTTCATCTCTTTTTTATTCTAGTACATATTCCTAGTTATCTTAGCAAAAAAAATGTATTTCATATTACAAATCCATGCATCGGTATTTATCATTAAATCTATGAACTATAAAATTAATTTTCTGCTATAAGAAATAGGAATGAAACCCAAAAATAGTTTACAACAACATTAAAATTTGGGTTCTATTTTTCTATGTATAAATAATTCATCTTTATACAAGTTTGGGCATTCGAAACAATGCATTATGTTTATCAAAGCCTACATGCCTGAAAATGGAGAAGAGACTTATTGTTGCTCAAACTAGATTGAAACAAAATGAAATAGCTTGATCGTATCATAGCACAAATAGACATCCTTCTAATTTGAGTAGTGAAACATTAGTTTCAAACAATTGAATGATGTTATAGGCTGAAATACAATTCAAAGCAACTGTAATTATTCTTTTGTATTTACTAAGCTAGGTGTGGTTAGGAGGTTTAATTTCTAATGCAATAGACCAGTAAGCAATGTCACATCATAACACAGTTTCATTCAATTTACAAATAAAAAATTAGAAGAAAAATGCCTTAAAATTGATGCTAACATAGTCCTTCAATGCTCACTATAAAAATAACAACCTAATGTCCATCTCCTACTAAGCATCCTCCTTAATAATAAAATACTAACATTTTAAATCAAATTTTCTATCTGTACTCATTGATGGCATCGTTGGTTGGGTGGGTAGGTATTCAAAAAATCTTTGTTCTCATTTAATGGAAGGCGGCCTAGCCCATATGGCACTTCTCATTAATTTGTTAGTCATGGTTTGAATGGGTTTGTTGGGAAAATATTAATATATCCCAAAATATTAATTCCAATAATTATGAGGCATCCCCATGTTATAGAACAATGTAAAACACAATGAATATTTGATTTTAACAGGGGTAAGGTAGTTTCTTAGACAAATTTTGATATCACTGGCAGTTTAGTGATTAGTGGTTTTCTTCAATTTGAGCATCCGTCACACATGAAGCAAGAATGTCCAACCACTTTTATTAATATGCAACTCCCTTTAGAAGCCATTGTAAACTATAATGTATAATTTATAATTTAAAATTTACACTTATTATTTATTATTTATAAAATTCAATTTATAACTTACAGTTTACAATTTATAAGTTATAGTTTAAAAAATAATTACTAATGTTAGGAAATTTAATCATAGGATCTGGTTAATACAATTATCGCAGAGCGATGAAAGGGATTAGTGGCCTATAGAGCGCACACATGTTAAAAAAAGCACATTATGGTTATCCAAATCCACTAAAGTATTAATATTCATATCAAATATCAAAACACACAAACACACATCTTTGTGTGTGTGTGTGTGTGTGTCTACACACACACACACACACACACACATATATATATATCATGAAAATATATATTTAGCACACAGAGGATATAGAAGATATTTGAGATGGACTTAAACAGACTTGAAGGACTTCCTAAAAGAAAGCTTTTGATTTGCAAGATCTTGAAAGGGTAAGCAAAGAGCATACGCTTCCTTAGACACAAACCAGACTCAGACTCTGATCTCAAGCAAAACTTGAATGAAATATGAATAGCCTCCTCTATTTATAGATGGATAGAGAAGAGATCAATGATTGTCTTCAAGATGTGAGATCAACAGACATAAATAAAAGCAATAAAGTAGTCGGGTAAAGGGTCCACTACGCACCACCAAACAATATAAAGCATTTGTCAACACGACTGAAAAAATACTGCCTTTAGATAGTGGTGAGGTCCATAAAAGATATAGAGGGATATTGTGCCCACGTTCACGCCTATAGATAGACCTCATAAGTAGTCATTCAATTATATTAGTCATCATCAACAAATTCATATTATCCTCGTGGGGAATAATGATTATCTTCATAGTCATAATGATGATCTAAAAATGGAGAAAAGATCATATTTTCTTCTATATGATCATCATCATCAAGGTACATAGTTGATATAACATGAACTAGATGACCTGTAGGTGCAGGAGTAAATACGGTTTCATGGGTAATGGTAAACCTTTTCCATAGAGCTGCTAATGATTGGAATGGAAACAAACTGTTGGGTAAATTTATCTGATGATTATGAACTACAAACAATTTAAATTTTACCTTGAAAGGAATCTTTAGAGCAATAAAAATATTCCCTAGTTGATCTAGAGCAATATGCACATCAGGTTCTTCAGATGCCTTGACAGGAAGAACATAGTCTAAAAAATATTTTAAATAATTTGCAATTTCATTCGATGACCAAAAATTTTCTCTTGTCAAATTATATTGTGGCCATAAAGAAGATTACTGGATAAGAAACTCAAATCCTTGCTTTAGTATGAAAATTTTAAATGGATTATTGGGTCCACACAGTCTAGGAATGTTATTTTCATGATAGCTCACAATTAATGAAGACCATATTTTACCATTAGGTTCTTGAAATTGATATGTCCATCTTGGATGTAAATTATTAAGATCAACAGAGGCTTCATAAGATTTTTTTACCGGAGCATTGGCTTCATTTTTTAAAATCTGAAGGAGTTGATTGCCGAATATGTTCATGTAATTCTTCCCATATTTTTGTCATAACTATGTTGATTGAATATTTTGAATTTATTTCTTTGGATGTAAAATTTGTTAAGCAATTCCTTTTTCCAGTAACATGCTCTACTGTGAAGTCAAA